>VXBO01002397.1:0-158607 GCA_013400135.1 Rhinoptilus africanus
ATTAAACTGTCTTTATCTCATCCAGTGATTGTTTTTCCCTTTCTCCTCCTTTTTCCCTCTTCTCCCTACCCTACTGGGGAGGGGGGCAGTGAGCGAGCAGCTGCATGGTCCTAGTTGCTGTCTGGGGTTAAACCATGCCACGAAGATACTTAGCATAGTAAAACAGGTATCCTGGACTCCAGCCACAGGAAAGAATGAGATGGGGGAAGGAGGAGGATGGAAAAAGAGGGATACCTGCAGAAGACAATTTAGCACTCCTAAGACCTCTCTCTGTCTCTGAACAAGCCTATTCCTCTCCATGGCTCAGAGAACTGAGGCAAACATATTGCCGAGGCTAGAAATTAATCCAAGGAGGGAATTAATCCAAGCCTCAAAGTCAGCTCCTACAAGGTTTGGGTCAGTGAGTTTTAGCCAGATAAGGGCTTTAACATTATAAATAATATCTATAAACCATGATAATTTAAAATTCTGTATGACATTTTATGATGGCTTTTCTATTAATTTAAGCATTTACAGGACTGTCTAAATCTTTGCTAGTAGATATGCCACTGTATTTTTGTAAGGATTATCCTACTGCTAGTAGTTTAAACCAGAAATGAGTTTGTTTATGTTTCTATAAAGAAAAAAATCCCAAAACCCACTTGTAAAGTTTCTAGAATAGCTTGCCAATTCACACAGCCAGTACTATTTTACCACGCTGAGTTAGTCTGCTGCCTCAGTAGTGGCAATATAAACATATTAACTGAGATGTATGTTTTGCCTACTGCTTTTGATGTATCTATTCACATAAATGGAAATTACAGAAGCTGGTTATATGAGAGTAAAGTTCAATTTGTGCGTATGTTTTTCTTCAGGACACAATCATCATAGACTAAGCACGCACTTACATATAGGAAAAGGAGAAAACATGAGGAGCTATTTTCTCTTTCCTCTCCTAGCAAATCTAATAATTCGTGTGGATATTACAGTAGTGTTTAAAGATTTCAGCAGAGCCTGAGACACCATATTGTCCATGTATTGTATCAACACAGCGTAAACAGGCATCCTCTGTCCTCATGAAGTTAGAATCTGAATTCACCAAGGCAGAGGAAGACTGGACTGGAAGAACTACTGATGACCCTGTTTGCTAAACATGGAAGTGAAAGGCTAGCATGTCACTCATATTGAACTTGCTTTATGCTTTAAAGTGATAGTAAGAGGCCTCCACAGAAATAAGGACTGGTCCTTAGTGACTTGCCCAAATTAAAAAAAAAAAAAAAGCCAGGTCTCAAGAAAATAAAGCCCTTTTCCCCCCAGGTTTTGCAAGGACACTGAAAGACATTTTGGAGCTCACGAATGGAAAGGGCTAGTGAGAGAAGCATGGAAGAAATTAAAAGATTAAATGACGCCTATGGGTCCTCCTTGTTATTTGAAACCCTTCAAGGGTCACTTTTGCTTGGTTTGGTGTGATGTACTGAGGATAGTCCTGGAAGATGATGGTGGTAATGATGATGCAATGCTTTTCTAAGGTTGTAATTGACATACAAAGTCAGTGACCAGATAGCTGGCAACATAATTCAGAAACCTTAGCTGCTCCTTGATCATTGTGTGAAAATTTTATTGGGACACCATGCCAATAGGAATGCATCATCGCTGCACCCTGATGGCCAACACACGCCAAGTATTGCTATGGCTATGTAACATTATTCTAGATTTTACATTTTGTCTGGTGGATGGGAAGCTCCATTTTGAAGAATATTCATTTCAGCTGCCCACAGGGGACCTTGAACAGGTTTGATTTCTGCACAAAGTGATATGGAGTGGAGATGACGATCATTATGTAGTTTGTACTGCAGTTCACTTTTGCTTTATATAAATTCATTCTGTTGAAGTTAATGTTGAAGCTCCTGCCAGCTTCGCTTGCAGCAGTAAGTCAGCCTTAGTATTTTGCAGTGGCAGATATAACTCGTTTTTCGCTAGTGGGATTCTTAACAGAAAACTTTATGGCAGACACATCTGTGTGTGCGCACACAGACATGTATAACACAGAGGAAGTTTGAGAGAACAGTATTATACAAAGCAAGAATATACATGATTCATTTGCAAGGTAACACTAACAAGACAAAGAAAATTTAGTTGTATACATTGGAAAATAGAAAACAACAGCCATCTCATCCTGAGTGACCTTATAACTTTCTCCTGCCCCTGTTGATGCTTAGTCCAAATTGCCACATTACTGCGAGCTTAGGGAGAGTCAGCAAAATCCCCACACATATTCATGAGAATGTGTGTTCTCAGTAACACCTTAAGTTAAAAAAAGTATCTGTTGAAACTCTCACCATCTCTTACAAATTACAACTTCCAAGAAGTTTCCACAAATATTCTTCTACTTTTTTTACTAACACTTAAATGCATTACAGACTTTCGAGTCAGTTTTTCAAGACAGACACATTTTGAAAGAAAAGGAAATATAAGTGGTACCAAATATAAATGAAGATCACATTATGGCACTCACGGAGAAAATATTCTAGTAATAATTTGTTACCACTCCTCAGCTCCTGAAGCTACAGCTTCAGTAAATGAACTGGGACAGTTTGATCTCCAGAAAATAATTTTCTTCTCACCTTTTGAAACAAAAATAGATTCTAAGAATTTTGAGAGAGATTCACAAAGTTCTTAAATGAGAAGAAGAAAAAGAAGAAGAGGAAGAGGAATAGGATGAAGGATAGTCCAGAACCCCAGAGCTGAGGTACAGTTTTATACTGTGGAGGACTGCATCCTCCACATTTCATGCCATGAAAATTTGGTGTCCCTTGCTTCTTGAATGGCTTTAATCTAAGCCTATGATATCTTTATAGGATGCAGCAAATGGATAAGACCTGACATTGGAAAGTCCTTTAAGAGCAGCTTTATGCAGATCTGTTGATACCACAGTTCAAAGATTAAAAATTACAGCCAGCATTAATGGTTTTTGTTCCTAAAGCAGCTCTGGCAAGTCTGAAAATTCCTTTCAGGTATTGCAAGCAACTTGTCTTCTCTCAGCTCATCTAAGTCTTTTCAAACACCAGGAACTTAAGACATACAGTGAAACAGTGAAAGCATGACATTTTCCTCTTCTGTTATCCATATGATTATCTAGACCCAAAGGCATAACTAAACATAAAGGACATTATGGAACAGTAGTCTCTTTAACACAGTTGCCTTGTTCAATACAACTTTTTTTTTTTTTTTTTTGGTTAATGTTGGTAAAAGTGCGAACTGCTTAAAGCTTCGCTATTGCAGATGTTCTGGTTCCAGAATAATGCAGGCTCTTGCACTTCAAATATCAAATCACAGATGGTTTGGGCTGCAGACAGCTGTGTAACTGCACTTTAGTCCGAAACCTGAATTGTTTATGGTTTGGTTTGTGTAACAGGGAGAAACGGAGGATCAAGGACTCTTCCATTACATTATTTTCTTTTCCCTAGAACAGCCCTCTTTAAAATGACTTGTTTTCCCAGCAGTTATTTCCCTCCCAAAAGCAAAGTACTGTGCTTTTAATAAGCCATGCATGATAGTGTGGTGAGAAATTCACAGACCACTGGCCAGCTGCCATGTGAACATGTCCTGTGAGAAACCAGAGTTCTGCATAGGGAAAAAAGGCACATAGAATCTTAGTTACTTCATGTGCTTTCATTTTAACAGAGATGAAAATAAGTGCTTTTTAGAGCTCTCTTAGAGTGTGTAATTATATTTTCTCAATTCCCAACTCCACATTAAGGAAAACCTTTTACTTTTGTACTGTTTCAGGCATCCTATTTTAATTATCCTTCATACCAGACAATCTAGACTTCCTTCTCCTACTGGAATCTGTCTTAGGTGGAATTTCTTGGCTTCACTCATGGTACTGGAACACATGGGCTTCAATTTGGCCAACAGTCAGATTTTGATTTATCTTCTCTCTATGATTTGTTCTGCTGAATAAATTTCTTTGTTAGCCCTCATCTCTAGAAAGCTCTCACAGGGGTTTAATTATGAAGATTTCTTGATCAAAACAAAGGTAAGGATCAGTGGAGAAATTTTTATTCTTAGAAGTTCACAGTAAAAAGTTAAAGAAAAATAAGCAGGGCACTCCATTCAGGTTGCTTTCTTTGTTCCACAGACAATGATACAAAAAGACAGCAGCAGGAGTGTCTAGCAAAAGCTAGAAAAATAGCATGTATTTTCACTAGCTAGAAAAACAGCGACCTGTTTCAGTTGTTAGAACTGCTTTACATGAAGAGATGATGAACATCGTTTCATATCTTAGTATCTAGAAATAGTTTAAAAAGCAAACAAAACCTGGAGAAGTATAAATACACAAACAGACTGCTTTGGCAAACGTCATGAATGTACACTCAATAGGTGGGCAGCAAAACCTCAGCCTTTTCTTCCTGTTCATCTGATTTGAACAGAACAACAACAAAAACCCCAAACATGAAGAAGAGTAAAGGTTTGTACCCATTCCCAGCACTGAAAATAGAAACCTGCTATATGCGAGAGAGACAAAAAAACTGATGGAAGATTAGGTTGCAGACCTGACTTCTGTATTTAGTTCTGGAAAAGATCAGGTTACTACTAATTTTTATCTCTTTGCCAGTGTGACTTCCATGTTAGAAACCTAGTTTGTGTGAAAGCTTTCTCTCTCATCACAAATTTCAGAAATAAGTATATGCCTTGCACAGAAAACACTGATAATCAATTATTAGGAGGACATTAGGGTATCAAAAAGAGAGATACCTTTGAAAGGTTTCAAGGAAACCAGTGCTGCATCTGTGAATATAGGAATGCTCTCTTAATAAACAGTTGGCTGTTTCACACACTTCCAACAATGGGAGGATGGGTAAAATCCTTTGACAACGATCGTGCAAGAAGCGATTACAGGCACTAACAAGTGTATGATCTAATGTAAACAAAAGACTGAACTAACTGTCTGGATATGAAAGAAAAAGAATCAGTAGTTGAGAAAATGGGAACCATAGTGATGATAGATGAGGGGACAAAGGTGCTGAGCATATTGGCGCGAATAACATTGAAGCACCGTAGTAAATAAATAAATTTTAAAAATCCCAGTATCTTGACATTGACACAGCAGCACTGGTTAACATATCATTGTGGGGAATGTAAGAGAGAGATCCTCAACATCACTGGAAGTGCAGTGAGAGCCTTATTGTCTGGGGAAGCAATTACTTGTATCGTAACCACAAAAACTTAGTAGGCTACATCAAAACATGTGAGAGCCACATTTCTGACATACTGCCATAGCAAATGGTCAATGTCTGGTTTCACACAGATCACGTTGCCGTTTCATCTGAGCACACCTTCTGCTCCACAGGTGAGTCAGAGCCTGTATTTCCTTCTGAGACAACCCGGTTGGAGGTTGGAAACCTCTACAAAAGTCCTGTCGGATCCGCAGCATCCAACTTTAGAAAACTAACTAAAGTGCCACCCTCAGGGACCTGTTATTTTATGAACTAAGTTCACAAATGAGGAATCTATTCTTTGTTGTGAGTGAAGACAGATCACCAGCTTTGAATGTCGACTTTTATCCTTCTTTCTTGCCATTATCATCTACGTTCCTAACCTAAATTGTGATGGCAACCTAGGATCTTCAGTAAGATGCCTAGCGTTACACACCTTGATTTTGGTCCTCAGTAATGTAAAAGCATCCATATGATTAAATGATGAAACACAGGTTCCTAATTCATTAACTATAATGAATTAGTTATATTTAGTACATATTAGTTAACTAATTGGTCCTTTCCCAATAACCTGAAAGGTAAGTAATATTATTTTTCTTATCAAGTTCAAGAAAAGGAATTAAGACCTAATTAATAAGGACACATCCCAAAAGGGATTATTATCTAGGTGTGATTTCTGGCCTAAATATATTCTCCTTTCTTCCTTGAAAATAATCCAACATTTCATCATCTGAAAATGCCCTGGGGCTCATGATTTACAGCCATTAATGTCAGGGAAAAAATACAAACACGAGGATGGTGCCAGGCTCTTTACAGTGGTGCCCAGTGACAGGACAAGAGGGAATGGGCACACACTTAAGCACAGGAAGTTCCACCTAAACATGAGGAAGAACTTCTTTCCCTTGAGGGTGGCAGAGCCCTGGCACAGGCTGCCCAGGGAGGTGGTGGAGTCTCCGTCTCTGGAGACATTCAAAACCCGCCTGGATGGGTTCCTCTGCAACCTGCTCTAAGGTGGCCCTGCTCTGGCAGGGGGTTGGACTGGATGATCTCCAGAGGTCCCTTCAACCCTACCATTCTGTGATTCTATGGTTAAGTGCACTTGCACAGGGGAGTCTGAAGGTACAAATGCTCAAAAGCGAATGGTAGCAGAGGATGACACGGCCAAAGCCAATAGGTTTTGTACATAGTAAAAATGAATATGTGAATAGTGTTCAGATTGGTTATACAGAATCCAAAGCCTAATTAACCTCCGGAGCACCCTGGAGCCTTATCCAGGCTTTGCTGGAGCCCACTGGAGGCCCCTACTGCTCTCCGGAGATGCCCCATCCTAGAAAAATCGAAAACTAAAAAAACCCCATAAAATTACTTTCAATTACATACTCATTTCTGTAGATATTCTGGTGGGTCAAATAGGCTACATTTATTAAAATCCATTCTCCCTGTGCTTCTTGGCACCCAACACCCACATCGAGATCGTTTTTCCTCCAAAATCTGCAACACAGGCCGTAAATGTAGGAACAAGGACCATCCTAGGTCTCCTTTTCAAGGCTGGCATCCACAAAATTAGAGGGGCTGAATCCTCTTCTGTTGTCTGCCAGCTCTCCCGCAGACCGACTGTCTCCATGCCCCCGTGAATGCACCTCCATCCTCAAGGTGACTCTGAAGGGCTCGGAAGGGTTGCAGGTTTTACTCCCGTTCAAGAACTTGCCACTATTTCCCTTATGACTTCCATTTTGCACTCTGCACCTTTCAGTTGGGCTTGAAGAGAACAGATGACTTGCATGAGGGAATTTCTCTCCTCTGTCATTTGTGCCAGCTGCCTCTTCAGGTACGCGTTTTCCGCTTGCACCGTTTGTGCCCAGCGCATCTGCCCACGGAGGCGACGGTCTTCTCCAGCCAGCCTGGTGTTTGCCGTCTGCCTGAGCTGCCCCTGCAGCTCCTCAGGCCTTGGGCGGAGGGTGCTCACAGGAGACGAGGCCTCGTCGTCTGCAGACAGATGGGCCTGAAGCTCCTCGGCCGCCTTCTGTGGGGCTCCATTCTGCTGCTGCCATGCAAGCACAGCTCCAGCAGGCTCTCTCCTTCCTCCAGCCCCCTGCTGACACAACTCTGTCACCGATGGTTCCTTGGCAGAGCTTTGGGCGGTCACCGTCACTGGCGTATTCATCAGGGGCTTGATGGTATCCTGCAGACGCCTGCATCTCTCTCTCAGCTGCTCCGTGAAGGCACTCAGCTGCTGGAGCCTCTCTGCCTCCTTGCACGCTCCCGGAGCACTCCTGTTTCTCAGGAAACGCTTCTCCATCTCAATGTATTGCCTTTCCAGGTCTTGCAGGACACGCTCCAGACGGGCCTCCTGCTCCAGCAGCCGGCTGCAGGCGCTCCAGGTGAGCATCATTTTTTCCCCCGCAGGCTGTGGCACCTGGAGCCCAGCACCCGCCACAGCCTGGCACCTCCTCTGCTGCCCAGCGCCGTGGCTTTTGGGGGGTCTCTCCTGAGGTGCCAACCGCAAAGGCTGAGGCTCCAGGGGGCGGCTGGCCGCTGCCAGGGCCCGGAGCCCATTTTCCCGCGGGGTGCAGGACCTCTGCACCTCCTGCTGGCGTCGCTGCTCGGGAGGGCCTCCAGGACGAGCCCAGCGTTTTGCCTGCTGGGAGCGGGGACGCTCGCACCCCAGCTTGGCCCGCACCGCCTTCCCCTCCTGCTGGCGCTCCTCCTTCTGCGCAGGGCGGCCCTGGCCCTGCGCCGGGCCCCGACGGGGCGAGGGGCATCCGTACGCCACAGGCCCCCGGCCCACCCTGTCCCGCCTCATGGCCGAAGGCACGGGGAGCGGGGCTCTCGGACACCGAACCCTGCTGCCCATAGCCAACACTGGTCGCGCTCCCTGGGTCCGTGAGGGGCGGCAGCCCCCTGACCCCGTCTCTCCCAAACGCTGTCTCCCTTCACTGCGCAGGAGCAGAGACGGCGTCTGCCGTGGGCCAGGGCCGTATGAGCACACAATGGGGGGGTGGGGCAAGGTGGCCTCTGGGGGGGGCTGACCTTGGCCGGCCGCCACATGCCCACCCTGCCACTCCATCCCTCCCCTCCGCAGCAGGAGCTGGGGTGGAGAATATCAGAGGGAATCTACCATGGGTTCAGATAAAGGCAGCTTAATAAAGAAGCAGCAAAGGCCGCACGTGGAAGCAAAGGAAAACAAAAGAATTATTCTCCACTTCCCATCAGCCGGCCATGTCCAGCCACTGCCTGGGAAGCAGGACCTCGTTACGCACAGTGGTTGCTCCAGAAGACTAATGCCTTAATGATGAGTGCCCCCTCCCCTCCTCCTTTCTCTTCCCTTGTATTGCTGAGCACAATGTCCTATCATATGGGATATCTCTGTGGTCAGTTTGGGGCAGAGAGGAGTTTAGGTGCAGCTGGATCCAGTCCTAGTCACAGACTTGGTCAATGGTTTATGTCTAAAGGATTACATATGATCGATCAATCTCTTGTATCGCTTTGCTAAGATTTCAAAGTTTAGCATGCTGTTAGTCACTTACTGCGGATCTGTTGCAGCAAGGAATCTCTAAATGTCGAGAAGTAAACGTAAGCTTGAGAGGTGACCCTGCTCAAGGGGAGATCCTGCCGTGCAGCCCACTGCTGTGCAGGAGAGCTCAAAGGGCTCATGGGCCATTCACTGTTTACAGGGGTAAGATGAATGACCTATAGTCCTATTTGCATATTGACCACAGTACCGATATTGCTTAGTTAGCCCTTTGCTACTGTGGTGTTATCTGTCCCACCGAAACCACATTGAGCATGGCACAGTCATCATGACTACATGCAGCCATTGTGACCACCATGGGCGGGTATCGCTTGAGCAGGGTTACAGGAGATGAAGGTCAGGTTGGAACATGGGTACAGGAAGCACACTGTCACACCCTCATTCTGTCACTACACACCCTAATATAGAGTGCGCCCCCATCTTTCCTGTAGGGCCCCTTTCCTTTGGAAGGCTGCTGTAAGGTCTCCCAGAGCCTTCTCTTCTCCAGGCTGAACAACCCCAACTCTCTCAGTGTGTCTTCACAGGAGAGATGCTCCAGCCCTCTGAGCATCATTGGGGCCCTCCTCTGGACTCACTCCAACAGGTCCATGTCCTTCCTATGTTGGGGGCCCCGGAACTGGACGCAGTACTCCGGGTGGGGTCTCACCAGAGCGGAGAAGAATGGCAGGATCACTTCCCCTGAACTGCCGGCAATGCTGCTTTTGATGAAGCCAACAATAGGGTTGGCATTCTCAGCTGTGAGCGCACCTTGTTGGCTGATGTTGAGCTTCTCATCCACAACCAGCCTCAAGTCCTTCTCCTCAGGGCTGCTTTCAATCCGTTCTTTGCCCGGGCTCTATTTGTACTGGATATTGCCCCAACCCACGTGCGTATTTCACTAGGTTGAGGGTAGGCAAAAGGTTGGGAGGGGACATAGCCAGGACGGCTGATTTAGATTAGATATTAGGAAGAATTAGTAGATATTTTAGTAGATTTAGATTAGATATTAGGAAGAAATTCTTTACTGTGAGGGTGGTGAGNATGGCAGGATCACTTCCCCTGAACTGCCGGCAATGCTGCTTTTGATGAAGCCAACAATAGGGTTGGCATTCTCAGCTGTGAGCGCACCTTGTTGGCTGATGTTGAGCTTCTCATCCACAACCAGCCTCAAGTCCTTCTCCTCAGGGCTGCTTTCAATCCGTTCTTTGCCCGGGCTCTATTTGTACTGGATATTGCCCCAACCCACGTGCGTATTTCACTAGGTTGAGGGTAGGCAAAAGGTTGGGAGGGGACATAGCCAGGACGGCTGATTTAGATTAGATATTAGGAAGAATTAGTAGATATTTTAGTAGATTTAGATTAGATATTAGGAAGAAATTCTTTACTGTGAGGGTGGTGAGGCACTGGAACAGGTTGCCCAGAGAAGCTGTGGATGCCCCATCCCTGGAAGTGTTCAAGGCCAGGTTGGATGGGGCTCTGAGCAGCCTGGTCTAGCAGGAGGTGTCCCTGCCCAGGGCAGGGGGGTTGGAACTAGATGATCTTTAAAGTCTTTTCCAACCCAAACGATTCTACGCTTCTGTGGTTCTATGATGAACTGTCTGGGTGATTTTTTTTCAACAATTGAAAAAACGTAATTCTACAACAATTGCTGATGCACCTGCAAGGTGAACAAAACCAGGAAAAATGATGGGTGAAAGAAGGCTATAGCCCAAATATTACAAAAGAGTTTCCCACATATTAAGCTCTCAATTTGGTATTTTGTGCATGAAATAGGCAAATGTTGATGATTTTGCTCATCACTGCACAGATTATAGCACAGCTATGTATTTATGTGAAAGCGACAGATTATCTTCCTCTCTGGTGGTTTGTGCACAAAGTCATAATGGCCAACATGAACTGTCTAGTTACATTTGTTTTATGTGATTGTCCTTTGGGGTTTCAAGCATGAGAGAATGTCTTCTTGGTAATCTTGGTCCCCAGATCTGGAGGATCAATCATGCAAGTTAACTTTGCCAAGTGTCTTTAGCATTCACCTAACACAGTCAACCTAGACCCTTCTTCCGCTTCCTCTCTGTGGACCCTTGCCAGTACTCTCCGCTGCAGTGGTGCTGTGGTGTACCATAGAACCACAGAATGTTTTGGGTATGAAGGAGCATTTACAGATCATCTAGTCCAACCCCCCTGCTATGGGCAGGGACATCTTTCACTAGATTATAAGCAAAAAGATGACCTAGCTGTGATTTTAAAATATTTTTAATTACCTAAGTATCTAAATTGACTTTCATCAAATATTTAAACCAATTTATAAATCTCTTTTACAATGTCTTCATTTCTACTTCACATTGTACGATGGTCAACTATCACAATACTGCTATTTTCTTCAACATCTACTATTTTGTTCATTTCGATGAAGATGTTTCCCATCTTTTACCATAAAAACACCAGTAAAGTAATGCTTTTTTGAAACTACTCCCAAGTACAATAAAACCATGTTCTTACTTGTTTAAGTTTCTTCAGATCTTCATCAGGTTCCAAGTTGTCCAAAATAACAGCAACAAACAGGCTGAGTAGAATCTACAAAACAATTGGAAATTATTTGTTAAAGCTTGTCTTATTTTTCTTAAGAAGTACTATGAAATGAATGGAAAAATGAGGGCCCTACTGATGTAAATGGGAGTCTTGCCTTTGACATCTGTTGAACTAATATTACTTGCTAGTGTATGTCTGCTAGCCATTTTGCAAGTAGTAAATTGGTTTTTAGCATATCGTACAATTACTATATGAATTGAAAAAATTTGAATTCTAGGTTTTATGACCAATGCATTATGCATGTTGAACACTATACCCATAAAAATGTATTTCATATGAAGAGAAAATTAAAATAATCAGAAATAATAATAATTAAAAAAAGCCCAACACAAAGCAGAATCCTAATACAGCTCATAAAGTTTAGGTGTTCTCAATTAAGGTATGAATTTTAACACAGAGGCCACCTAATATTAATTTACTTTACGGACTTGCTTAATGCTCAGAGTGCCTCTGTGCAAAGTAGCTAATTCCACTTTGAAAGAAAAGTAAGCTGCCTCGTTAGTTGCATGCATTGGGAGCCACAGTACAGGAAACTCATGAACTTTAAATTACTATACATTAAATACTGTGCAGATATACACCTAGGAGGAAGAATGTCAGGGTAAAAAAGGAGTATATCAAATTATTATATTTTCCTTGTGTAAAGATACTGATCTGAGGCCAAATAAGATGAAAACGTGACTGATACAGTTAAGAGGGAGACAGAAGTAGGGGAGCAAGGAGGCAGGTGAGGGAGGATACCACCACTGAGCATATATCCTCAGACAACTTTCATCTTAAGGCAGTAAATTTGTATATACATAGCTTTACAACTGTCAGCAACTGCCCAGGTTTTAGTCTCTGAGGTTCAAGGCAAATATCCTCAAACATGCTGAGCACCTCCAGGCAAGCATCGATTTCCTAGAGATATCAAAAGGAATCTAAGCTCTTTTAAAAGAGTTACAGGCTTAAAATATTTCTGTGATCTTGGACCACTGAGTGATAACCAGAGCAGACATAGCTGTCCACTACTGTTCTAAATGAAGTGTAAGTTTACCTGTCATTCAATCACATTGGAAAATTATTCCCCACCTATACGGAAGATGAAATTTAAGTAGCGTAGTACACCAGACAAGGAGTTTGGAACTCAAACTGCATCTAAGCCTCGTGTCTGGACCTTGTTCCAGAGCAGGATTCCCTTTCCCTCCATGAACTATAAAGGTACAGAAGACACAGGAGGGACTCTCACCCATAAATTTACAAAATGTCGGTGTTCAGAAAAAAGAAATGTTCTTTTAGTAGGAAACTGGCTTTAGAGTTTCCTGCATTTAGAGTTGCCTGCAGCTGTACTTAAACAGCACCTCAAACAGTTTTCAATGATCCGACTGCTACGAAAGGTGGAAGTTAAGATGGCTTCAGAATGGCAATGCAAGATGGAATTCTGGTAAAATACATAATCGCTAGTACCAGCTACTTTGATCCCTAATTGCTGATGAACAGTTTTGCTATCATTCTTTCATGATTTTACAGCATGGTGTTTTTCTTCAGATACTCCATGCAGTCTATGATACTCCAGTACCTGCAGCTCAGAGCATACTAATTAAGGAACATTTTCACACTACAAAAGAGTAGAGTACTCATTAAATATATCACCACTTACAGTCTTGCTGTTTCACACACAGGTATGTACCAAGGCACCAAGACTTTCATTAACTCCTTTCACAGTTTTTTTTCACCAAGAACCAGAGACCATGTACCACAAAAGAAAAGTTAAACGCAAACTTGTTATTTGTTTAACTTCCTCCACTGCCATCTCAACTAATAACAGTCCTCACGTCCAAGAGAGGTTTTGTTTTTTGAGCTTCAACTTTTCTTTGCCTTCTAATGTGAAACCTATTCATTTCTTGCCAAGGCTCTGCAGTCTGCTTTGCCAAATAACTGCAATTATCACTTCTCAGTTCTAATCCTCCCCTTCTTCTGGATGGTGAAAGTCATTTCTTCATTTGACTTCACTCTTGTTATTCACTGACGGCTGTTTATTCTTAGAACTCTTCTTTTTGGTTTTAGTAGCAGCCCAACTGCTTTTGTGCTCCTTTACAAATTCCATGTTATTTTCTTTCTTTAAACTTCTTTTGCCTCTAGACAACTCTGTCCTAGATAGTTTTTCTCTTCTAGGATCTGAGGAAGATCTTAGAACTGAAACTAACAACTTCGTAAGGCAAGCTAATTCTGCAAAGCTGTCTTAGCAGAGTTTCTTTGTTCACGTAAAATTTGCATAGGTGAATGAGAAGAAATTTGTACACTTAGGAAGTAATGCAAGGACTGTGTACTTCAATGCAAATTCCCTGTAAAAGACTGAGGATGGGGTACTGAAAAGTGACTTCACTTTCAAAGGGACTTCACTACCAAAATAAGTGCTTTGAGTAAACAAATGGAGAACTCCCAGATGACTCTTTCAAAACATGAAACATACAGCAGAATACTAAAACTGCTCTTACAGCTAAGTTACTTCTCAATTAAGGTGTGAATTTTTAGCACAGAAGGCACCTGACACTAATACACTTTATGGACTAGCTTAATGCTCATCTAAGAGATAAAAATGGATTCTAGTTCAATGTTCTTGGCGAAGAATCAGAAAAACAGCAATAAGATTCTCTAAGCAGTAACTGCTGTCAAATCCATGACCAAAACTCACTTCCCTTTTGGTTTCTATCCCCACTTCCCAAGGACTTCTAAAGATCACTTCATCATGAAAAGTTGCTTTTCCAGACACCAAGGACTCCTCTGACCCTGACGTGCAGAATGAAACTCCATAACCGACCAGGTTGTAAAGCAGGTATATTTATTCAGCACCGGGCAGCACGAGGGGGTAGCCCCGCCAAAAATCATGCGCCCCGGATTCATGACAAAGCTCCACCTTTATGCTCCTACCTCATACATATTTAACACGTGTTGCGCAACGCCTGTACATATTGATAAGCTGCCCCGCTTCATATTAAAATTAGCGTCCCGCCCCTATGAGTCTGCCCAGTGCCCTCTGTTGGTGGTCGTCGGGGGTCTTAATGATGAAGTAAGGAGTCTTCCTCTTCGTTACCTCTCTTTGACCTCTTCTCTTGGCATGGTCAGTCCGTCTTTGGATCCTGGCCAGACTTGCTGGAACTCTGCCATACCGTGGGTCTGGTCCCACATGGTTTCTGTTCCTTCAGTCCTTTCTTCAGCGGCTCTAGTTTTCTATTGCTATTGTCTAAGGTCAATCATCTATGATCTACATTATTGTCTAAGGTTAATCACTTATGACCTACAGGTTACACATCTACCATCTTAACTCCTTATCTCAACCCTTGTGAGCAAAATTATGCATCCTATATATCTGCTGATATGTACATTCATTTGGCTTATGCTTTAATTTTGTTAAAAAGCTCTCAGAACATCAAATGCACTTTACTGGTTAAGATTTCAATCCATATGATGGATTGAAAGGTAAAAGAAGTATGTGAAGTATGTATGAAAAGTAAAAGAAGTAGATGGAAACTGGAGATTGCATAAATATAGTTAGCACCTTATATAAGCAGACAACTGAGCAAAGAAAGAAAACTTAATGAAAAAAGTGAAAATAAGTGCATTAAAAAGTGCAGAGAATGCAAAATACAAAATGAGCAAAAGTAGGAGTAAATTAGGGGAATGTAAAATGGTTATTCCCCTGACTGTGGTATTTTCTCTGTGTTGGTATTCAAAATACAGTACCAAGCCCTTACTGATAGAGAATATGCAAAAAGCTGTTTTCCTTACCATTCTCTCTATACAAAAATGTAATCATCCCATTTGAAACGCATAGAGAAAAAATGGGTTTTTTTTAGATACAATCCCCATTTTCACACACATGCAGGAACTCCTGCATTAGTTCTCATCATTTTATTGCTTGATATACTGTATCACGTATTTTCCATGCATTGATTTTGCATGAGGCAACAGAAAAGTATTGATTTCCAGTTAAGAGTTTATATCCTGAGGCTTTACACTTCTCACTTTAATTACTGCTGCCAAGAGAATGCAATGGAAGCTGAGGAGACCATTTCCACATGACGAATAAAAGCACTTGTTTAACTCTGCAGTCATTAGAACTGTGAAGGTACAAGACAGTCAACAATTGTTACTAACAAGTTGTTAGTCTCGCAGTGTGACTTGGCTCTTACTAAGAACACCACCTCACACCAGAACAAAGGCCGCCCCCTTATGCCACATGGCTGAAGGGTAAACTCTACCACATCAAAGAACTAATCCTGAAGTCCTCTGTGCTGAAAATGAGCATCACAATGAGCTTTAACTAGGTGAGAAAAATAAGTAATACAAGAACTATGAGAATAACTCAAAACAAAGAAAGGCACAGCACAGTAGCAAGTGAAGACTTACCAGAGTAGCAAAAAGATGATATAGTATAAAATAAATAGCAACTACTGGTGCCCACATATGTCCTACAGCATTCAGTGTCTGATCCATGACATCCACCCATCCTTCCTGTGTGAGAATCTGAAACATTGACATGAATGCCTGAAAGAAAAAGAATTAAAAACAAATGAACAATTCGCAGATCACACTAATATGCCAGTCCTCAGTTGATTTATCAGAGTAGAACACCTGTTTTGGTTTGTTTTTTAAATCTTAATAAATAAACAAATGTATTTCTATTTTTCAAGCTGGGTGAAACGCTATTCCAGAGCTAAAGGAGAAATAAATATCTTAACCTTTGACTGAACTGTAATCTGCAACTTGTAAATATAGTCCTAGTTCCATTCGCCCACGTGAAGCGCTATTTTGTTTCCTCCAGGGCTGACAAAACAGGAGAAATATCCTGAGCACCACAGATCATTGTCTTGAATATTATTCCGTATTGTGATTTTTTGATTATGTTTATTCTTCTGTGTTACCTCTCTATAAATATACCTATAATAAAGTGTTATCATTAAATGTGACCGCACGTATTATCTTATCAGCAGAAGCATTCTAGGCACCCCACAGATGAGACTGACAAGGCAAGGTCCCAGCGCTTCCACTCGTTTCAGTCAGTCAGATTCTCCCCCTACACATTCTGTAAACAGCATTCTTTGTGGAACTGTTCCTGTATCGTTCTCAAGTCCCTTCAGACCAGGGGTACACGTCAAAATAGAAGGAATAATGGAAATACTTCAACCATTTGTCTTCAGTGATAGGAATATACGAATCCAGATAAACCTAGAACCCAGATGTCTTAGACCTTTGAAGCCCCCGCTTGAGCCTACAGCACAGAGCAGAACCTAACTCAACAGGAACAATGTGTGAGCATGACATGTACCACATACGCAGACACTGAGGATGGTGCTCTGCCCCAGACACAGAAGTCTGACGGTGGTATCCAAGCAAAGTGGGGATCTTGACAGTCTGAAATCTCCCAACTAGGCCAGAGTGTTGCACAAGTTTGTTTTGCTTTTGCCTGACATTAAAAGTACTCCCTTCCCAGACAGCAAAGATCAAAGCTGATATCCTACTGAAGCTTCATATGCAACAAAAAAAGTGTTAGAAACTGAAGACATTAACAATGCAGCCTGCAAATAACAGTATTGCTCAAATTCAAAATGTTGACTCGGTGGTAAAGTTGTCTTAGGTCTATGCTCAGTGTGCCTGACATCCCCAGCCATAGCAGATTAACACAATAATGCCCTTGGCCCAAGGGGCTTACTGTCACACCCATGAGAAAACAGTACCTGGAGAGCCCTAGATGTCCAGAGGAAGAGCTGTGCACTTTTACTCTGTTAGAGGGGTCTCAAACACTCAGCTGCTAAGGGCTTTGTAACAAATTTGCCTGCTGGCTGTCACAAATAGAGCCCATACCAGAATCCAGCTTGGTTTCTTATTGCTCCTATGCTCTGTGGCACTCTGAAGCAGACATAAGCATAAGCACGCTGTTGGGCTAAGACCAAGGAGTTTGAGACCTATTTTTACAGATGCTTTTTAGAATTAAATTGCACTAATCAATTTTTCAGAGATGATTAAGCCTACAAGTCCAAATCACTCGCAAGAAGTGACGCTAAGGCGTACATCGAACAGACCAAGGTATCCAAGTGAGCAATTGCACGCACTGCAAGATGAAGTTAAACTTCAGACTTCAATTTCTACATCAGCAACATCTTGACCAAATGTAATGTCCTCTGAACAGGCAGGTCCCACAGACAGCAAAGGCTAGTATAAACTAGAAGTATCAGACAGAGAAAACTGCTTGCAGCCCCTTTCTGTAAATGTCAGCTAAAATCTTTGCTACGTCATGTGTGAGGAGAGTCTGAAGACAAGGGCTGGAATTTGCGGAGTGCCCTCCACTTGCATGTTACTGCCAGAAACCTTGGCCTTAACGAGCATCCTGCTGACCTGTGGCCAGATCCTCCCCTTGACTTAGTGCCCCCTCACAACCACACAGGCAGACTCCTTACATTGTACAACATTAGACTCTCAGTAGCGATTCCTTTCCTTGCAAAAAAAAATCATGATGAAGGTCCTGCAAAAAACCCCCACAAAACAAGAGAACACCAAGAATTTTTATCTAGCTCTGCAAAATACCTCAAGTCTCTCCCCATGCAAAACATGCAGAGACGGAAACATTTCAAAACTTTAGCTAGGAGAGGTCTTCTGTGGCCAGAGAGGCACTTGTGAGACAAGCAGGGAATTCAGCCTCCTTTACACCTTTGTAGCTTCCAATTGGTGCTTGAGGGTGAAGAAGACAACCAGCCTCCCCAGGGGTGCCCAGCACCGCTTCTCAGCTTCCCCTTGTGGCAGGGGAGGTGAAGCTAAACCAGGCAGTTGCTGTTTCCCTGCTCTCAGAGCACCTCTGGGGCAGCGGTGGTCCTGTGTCACCTGGCTGGTGTGACACTCCTTGCTGAAATATAAGGGGGGCACTACAGTAAGTAACACACCCACTGCTGGCTTTAGAAACACCTGAGGGACTGGATAATTGAACCAGCGCAGTATCCTTTCTTCTGAATCACACTAAATTACTGTTGTTTATTGCTTTTTAAAAATATGTATTTTACTAAATTCTTCAGGATATAAAGACAACTCCAATATTATGTTGTGGACCCCTCATTAATATAAGCACTAGATTAATGTGGAAAAGACTTTCTTTTAACATCATAAAACTCTGTCCATCTAAACCCATTGTCCAGAAAGCATATACTTACATAAAATGACTTTTCAATATAATTTCAACATTTTATTATAACATTAGTCTAGTATATGATAAAACATTAGTTTTAAGAAAATACAGCACTGCAGAGTAATTATGTGCTTCGCACCCAGCAATCTCCTTCAGAGCAAGTTATTTTTAGTTGAAAGGTATACTTCCCACTGTTTATTTTAAAATTAATTTGAAATGCAACTAGCTGACAGAATCAACATCTGTGAAGAGGAGACTTAGAGATTTATGCAAATGGTGATTTTCTGAATTAATCTGTGTTATAGAAAAGACTGTCAATTTCTTTGAGTATTTATGCCCTATTACTTAATTAGCTGTTTTGATGATGGAAGTCAAACTACCTTTTTATTTATAGTGGGAGACTGGCAAAGGTTCAGTGGAACGTATGAGCTGAAGCGCCAGTTCTGATATCTTGTCCAGCTACCTCAGGGGTGGTGCTATAAGAATTACTACTTACAGTTATAATGTACTTGACATGTAACTGCTGCTTGTCTGTAAAATATTATGGGCCAAATCCCAATGCCCGTATTCATGGAAGCAGCCCTTCAGTCAGTGGGATTACTTCTGCAAATTAAGCTAACAGGATTTAGGCCAGTGCTGTGAAATGTTTGCAATCTGTTCTACCCGTGTAAACTTACCTTTTTTCTCCTAACACAGCCACAAGTGCTCAACAGTACCCTGAGAGAAGAGTAGCTGTCCTGTAAAAACATGGCAATGGCACTGAGACTGTTACTGCACCAGAGAACTAAGACTACATCGTTCACTTTTTTTAATGGGTGATGCTTGGGTTGAGCTAACATTTCACAACTTGAGCTTTCTCCATGCTCAAGGCTAGCAGCCATGTCCTGGTTTTGCTAAAGACAGGGGGAGTTTTGCTGCCGAGATCAGTTGTACCTGGCTTTCACCTTGTGTTGACCCATTTTAAAGAAGATCAGTATTCCCGGCTTTGTATGTTGAGACTTCAAGTAGTCAACACATGTCCCCAAACCCCAAGAGAAACCAGGGCATGGAAGTCAGACACACTAACAACGTGTTTTGTCTTCCATACAGTGAATTTTAAAAATTCTTAGCGGCCATCTTACAGTGATGCCTCTGAACAGACCTCCCTGCCATCCCATTCCTTCTTCGGGGGGGCCCAGTTGCCCCCCCGTCCTTCTCATGGCTCAGTATGTACAGTCCAAGAAGGCACGCAAAAATAGAGATGGCGGATCGGTTGAAAACAGTGTAGCAAACATCTATATTTTTTATATTTAGCATTAGAGAGAAAGCCAGTCCACTTGAGGAGATGCAATGGCCAAAAGAAGGGTGAAATTTGTAGCCATGGCAATACCGAGATTGTGCCTATTGACTGTTGTCAGGAAATCATGTGAAAACATGCAATTTAGAGGCATTAGCAAAAGGAGGAGGTCTACTTGTTCCAAAACCCATACTGTGCCTCCTTATAAAGCACTTACCATTTCAAAATGATTTCAGGTTTTGTCTGTTTCAGTGTGGAAGGCACTTTAATGTGCAAACTCAAAATTTAGCCTCTAGTGTCACCATTTTCGTTAGTGTGCTTTTCCTCTCTGTATTTGTAGCACAAAAAGTCCACTGCAACAGTCCTGGCCGTTTTAGGTTTGCTCTTCTTTGGGGGTAAGCCCCTAAAAATGTATTGTAGCAAATTCTACTGATGCAGACCTCGCACTATCTCCTACATTGCATAGTAATGCAAGCGTTTCTTCAGTCACATTTTGGAAATAATACATTCCAGACAAACACCAAATCACATATTTTATAGTTGTCTTATCGTACACTGATCGAGTGGTCTTTATTTAGAGCAGACAACATCAGTGGGAATCCCCCAGCCTTTGCTAGGAAGACACGCTCCTTTGGAGGGACACCATCATTCACATCATCGATCACAATTTTTGAGTCAAAATTTTAACTGACACTATTACCCTATTAAGAGATGTTTCATTAGAAAACTACAAAAAGAAACCGCATACTGTAAAGCATACTTCTGAACCATTCATAACAAGGTGATTATGCATACAAACAAATAATAATTATTGCTTCTGGCTATCATATAAAAAGTATTACAAATATTTCAGTTCAGTACTACTGGAACATTCCTTTGATACTGGTAACAGGTCTTTTGTCAAAAAATAAAAACCAAGTTTGGATATTTTCTGTTTGTAAAAAACTGAATTGATTTACTGGAGTAAATATTTTCTAACTCTTCAAACATGTATTTTAGTACATACATGTATCTGTCAAAATTCGATATGATAGTTCTCACTGAGGCCTAAATGGCCTCAGATTGAAATGTCCAAAATAATTTAAAATCTTACTAACACTTTGATATATTTTGGCAATGTTTTCCTGCAAGGGGATCTTTCTCAGATACTTGTAGCAATTTATCTAGTTAAAATGTGCAGGTGGTTGTAAATCTGTCTTATTGTAATCATACTACAATAATTCTTTCAGGAATATAATTGCCATTTTGCATAAATAATAAAAATAATTCTAAAACCAAACTCCACGATGATTTCAAACTTGCAGTTGGAAGTGTTTTTCAGAAGTTATACAAGGGACTTGGGCATACCAGCAAGGTGGTACTATCACTCAATTTAGAGACAGAGGCCTGACTTCATTAGAAAACCTTGAGTTTTATTATATTCTTTTTGCTTTCTTCAGCATTTAAAAAAATGAATTATACTGAATTCTTAATGATCTCACTGGCAGCTTTTCTAAGCATGTTTTCTGAAATAGAAAGCAGGGTGTTACTTTGTTCCCTGTGGGTAGGTATTTTTTGTCTTACATTTGGTGGCCAGCTTCCCATCTATCAAATCCAGTTTGATAATTAAAAATTGTTGCCTAGCCATTTTGTTCGCTAAATGCATGACCCTTGAGGCTGCCTTATTCATTGTTATTTAATTGTTCTAACCAATGCAGTTTCACTAAAATAGATACATTGGATAACCAAACTGGAATGACATAAACAAATAAATTGTCGCTGGAATCAATCCATGTACACTCAAGTCTAATCCATTATTAAAGAAATGGCAGTATTTTCATTCAGAACAGTGTGCTTCAATAAATACATTAGCTCCAATTTACACTGATTTTCAATGTTCTGTTCTGAATTAACTCAATGCTCATAAATATCCATTATTTATACCCAAAAGGCAAACCTTTATTTTGCCAGTGCAGACAGGTTTTATAGCCCTGTGTAAAATGAGCATTCCTGTACAAATCAAGAACAACCACTTTCATAATATTAAAACATAAATTATGTGTAGACATGTTTTATATGAATTCTGTAGCTAATATTCATGACTGTGCATGAATCCTCTTTCTGTAACATGGCAGAGTACCATTAAGGCATATGCTTTGTCATGTCACCATCAGGGTGCGTACATCAAATTTCCCTGTATTCTCTCAACAGCAGAAACAGAATACCTAACCCAAAGAAAGACAAACCTCGCTACTGAAGGACTACAGGAAGACTCTTACGTCCAGAAAATATAATTCTTTTATCTACACATACGGAGATAAACTGCTTCATGGTTCTCAGAAGGAAAGGTAGACCGCTAATATAACAACAAATGCGATATATCAATGATATGAAAATACTAACGAGCAACGAGTAATCAATGCTGTTTATACTTGCCCGTGGAAAGGTTGTAAATCTATCCAGTTCTTCCACAAAGCAAAACATCTGTAAACTGATTGCTGACATTACGATTAAAAGGCTGGCAGTAAACACCACCAAACTCCCAAGTTTTTTTCCTGGTCCAAATATCTTATACACAAAATCTTCCAAAGCCGGAGAAATCTTTATAAGCCGAACTACTCTAAGGACCTGCAAAGAAAGAGAAAATACAACTGTATTAATTACTCGATGATGACATTAATCAACAGCTTTTCACAGGGTCAGACCGTCCAAGGCCAAAAAGGGACTCGCAGTCTTGTAGCCTAGTAAATATCAGGTTGCCACCGCTTGTAACAGACCACAAGTTGTGTGTTATGTTAAGAACACAAGCCCTGGAACCTGCCAGGCTTTGTCTGTACTTTTTCTGGCCTGCCTGGAGATTTATTTTAGCTATTAACAGCAGTCATCTAATGACCAGGCAACTGTTAATTAACTTTGTCTTTTGCTCAGCTTTTTCCTATGATGTGGTGTAATGCTTATTGTTACATCGCTCTTTTTTTCTAACATATAGTAATAACAAGCTGTAATTTTGCACAGAATGAGCTATGACCCGTTCGTGAAATGCAGCATCCGGGCATACAGGCGTGGGATGACAGCAGAGATCTTGAGAGTGCAGACACAGGAGGGTAATCGAGGCCCTCAAGGCTATAATCAACTCACCAATCGCCAACAGTCATCACAGAAACACAACTGGGTAAAGCTGTTTTTGGGAAAACAAAGGGAACAAAGACATACGCATAACACACTACAGATAGTAAATCTGAATGTAACGTGGAATTACAGACCAACAAATGTTTACAGAGTGTTACCAAATGTAAGAATGGCTTCAGGCAGAGGTCAAAATATATCAGCCTAGTTTTAGGAAATCACAGAATCATAGAATCACAGAATGGTAGGGTTGGAAGGGACCTCTGGAGCTCATCTAGTCCAACCCCCCTGCCAGAGCAGGGCCACCTTAGAGCAGGTTACACAGGAACGCATCCAGGCGGGTTTTGAATGTCTCCAGAGACGGAGACTCCACCACCTCCCTGGGCAGCCTGTGCCAGGGCTCTGCCACTCTCAAGGTAAAGAAGTTCCTCCTCATGTTTAGGTGGAACTTCCTATACATTTTTCCTATAAATGAGAATCTATTGTAGTGCTAGGTAAATCACTCCAGTTTGGTTATCATCACTGTTTAAAATTCCTATTTATCCTAAATGGACAGGGTCCTGAACAGTCTTCGAAGAAAGCTCTGCTTTGAGCAGCAGGCTAGATGAGATGACTTTGAGAGATCACTTCCAACCCAGATTTTTCTATGATTCTATGTTACTTATTACCCCAGGTTACATATTCTCATAAAGAACTGCCAACTCTTCTGCCACAAGTCAGCTTTCCGTTTCAGTGACCCAACAAAAAATTGCTTGGCATTGCTGTGTAACCTAGGAATTTTGGTAATTAACATATTTTTCTGTTTCATACCATATACAACGAGAGAAATTTTGGGCAGCATTTCTCAATATTAGAGGAAACAGCATTGTGTGCCACTGACATATTTGATGCATTTGACACCTACCGGTATTAGTAGTGGCGGACGAACTGTGATCGTGTGTGGAACTCCTGACCCGTTTATTGCTGACTCTACCTTAGAAAAGCTGCTAAGGGCCCTGACCCTCCAATTTCTGCCAATCATGGTGGCACAAACAGTGACATAACATCGGTATCAACAAGAGGCAGTGGCAGCCACAGCAGTTGCTGGAGATAACAGGCAGGACCATATGAGGCAAATGAGATTCTGCAGTTCTTATGAAGAAAAATAGTCTCTAGCCCAAGGTATTGCCTTGCAATATGATTCCCACAAGATATTGAGACTGAAGTGTAGGAATTACAGTGCAGTTACAGGGCTGACCTTATGTACAAGTCAAATACAATTACTGTGCTGTTTTGGAGAGAAAGTAAGTTTGACAGAAGGATATGGTAGTGGTTTACAGAAAGACTTCATGGTACTTTGTAGCTTGCTAATAACGTACACCTCTGCGTTTTGCATGAAACTCATCTCACTAACTATCTGCCAGGTACGCAGGATATGCTAGTCATCTAGGCTCTACCATCAAAGGGGAGAGAGAGAGAAAGACGGACTTATTCCAAACATATCAGACCCCTTTTGTGAGATGGGACAAGCCTTCATTGTCTTCAGTAGTTTAAAAGGGCCCTGGATACAGAAATTCACAGAATCACAGCTTAATTTTCACAACATTAGAACAAGGTGAGATAAGGTCCTTTCTTTCTCATTGGTACCGTGATCACCTCACATATAATCTGAGTACGTGAAACTGGTTACCCAGACAGCTACAGTGAGAAGAGTGAGATTTCCAAGTCCAGTGAACACGCAAACACAGTGCCTTCTAACTCACAAGTTCGACTTGCTGTGTCAATGTTAGCTCTGCTCCCATCAATATTAGTGTAAACACTGACCCCAGCAGATGTAAAGATTCCATTTTAGTCAGTATTCTGAGTTGTACTTTCGAAAAACTGTGTTATCTGCCTTACTTTTTTCCCCTTTCCTTCGGGGAATTTTAATTGACCTTTAAGCAACACACTAATCTTATTGCTACTATTTGGGTTTTTTTCATTTATCTTCATTAGGTGACAAATTGAATCTAACGAAAGTACACTCTAATGAACATTTGTGCATTCTATGTAATTGGATCGCAAATTGTATTAAAGAGCTGTAGAAGTTGCACTATTTGGATTAAATATAAAAATATGTTAAAAAACAAATCAAAACAAAAAAATACAAAAGAGGAACCACAGCTTTGTTACAAAGAATGGCTGCATCTCCTAAAAGGGACACTATTTATTCCAAAAATGACTCGGCAATATTGTCCCCAAGCACAAATACAAACCCATCTCTTCAGTTCAGTACAGGTCAAAGTCTGTTCAAATCCCTCCCTTTTATGACGGTTCATTATAGATCTCTGCAATAATGCACAAATTTTGTAATTTCTCCACTGGTCTGCTGTTCTATACATTATAGCCATGGAATGGTGCTTTGCTGTAGCCTTTTACAGAGAGCTTTGCAAAGTGTTTTGAATGAATGTACAGCGAATGCAAGAAAAATAGGTGGGAGGGTGGACGGTAGCCAGTGTGGGTAAGAGTGAACGATGTATTAGTGAAAGGTAATAATAAAGACCAATGAATAATGCAAACTAAAATAAATGCAAAGGAAGACTAGATAAGCCAAACGATATTTCTGCTTGCTACGCTGGAATGTGTCAAGTAAGACTTCTGTTTTCAGTAATCTGTTTTGTTGGCTGACAAGGAACACATTTAACCTGTCATCATTAATACCTAAAGGCCTGGAAATCTGCCTAACGTCAAGATGTATCCGTGTGAAAAAGACTTTTTGACCTTGGTTGATTTGAAAATGTGTTATCTAGCTTGCCCAGAAGCTTAATTGCAGGGGAATACAGTGCGTACCTCCCTTACACACTGACATCAAAAGTAAAGTATTTTCCAACCTTACTGTCATTTGCCTCTTAGGGGGATTCGGATTGCAAAATTCAACCCAAATCTTCCAGTGTAGCAGGTGTTTCTGCCCGTAAAATGTGTGTCTCTCGTATATTTTGGTAAAAAATAATCACATCTTGACATTTTCTGTCATAAAAGCTAGCACTTTTTTCAAAAAAACCCCTACCACCAGCCCTGTCCCACAAAACTAATTATATCCATTAAAAGGAAAAGACATATTGTTTTATTATCAGCATCTGGATACATTTTAATTATACTTCAGTCCTATGAGTTAGTGATGATGTTACCCATTTAGTCCAACATGTTCATAGTTTATATTTAAAATTCCTAGTAAGAAATCATCAGATGCAAATGGAGTCTGCCCTAATAAATATGGACCAACTATTAACTAAGTTGCTAACTGTTTTAACTGAGAGCTCCCAGCTACGTTTCCTGTGTGCTTTTGACACAAGAGTGCAACGACATACTCCTGACAGACCATCCTTTCTTGCAGGTTGAAAATATCATGCCACATTGAATAACAACGTTTTGCATATTTGGACAGCAAAATTAAAGCTATAACCACCTAAAAGCCTTCAAATGACACTAGGTGAAAGCAAAGTAGAATCTGTCATCCTGAAAGCTTTCTTGAACAGGTTTGTAGAGCCATTTAGAAAAAATGCAGGATGGTATTTGCAGAAGTCTGAAAAAGCCATCATACTTCAACCCACGCTTTGGGAGACTGCTCCCCCCATATTCTAGTCACTTAATTACACTATGTGTCACTGTAGCTAATCACATTTATTGACAGGACTCTGTCTGATGATTTATTAGTTGTCTTTATTGATTATTAATTATTCACCGTGCCAATCCATTGCTGAATAACGGACAGATAGGAATCCTTTAATATATATACTTTAGATCCTTTTCTTTAGCACTGTAGAATACAACACATTGTAATGAATCTCAGTGCTTTTTCCCACAACTGGAGCAATGCTGAAGACTTCAAGAAGGATGAATGGGGAATTGGTCAGACTGGCGGACAGAGGAAGAAGCAGAAGTGTGAAATAATCAGTGTTTCTTTCCCTCTCCTTCCTGCTCTTCCCCAAAGTGAAAACATATGAAGAGCCTCAATAAACACACTTTCCCTCTATATAAGGAATGGTTGGAGAGCTACAACAGACAAATCTTAAGATGATTCTGGAGAAATGACCTCAGAAAACCCACAATAACTGGAGCAGAGACTCTTAGACATGTGACTGCCACAGAAACTAAAATTTGAAGCATCAGCAAGTGTATTGAGGCCTCAGGGGCAGAAGTCAGGAAAGCACTAGTGGACACTACCAGAGGCTCAATGAAGGGCAATGAATAAACTAATCTAGAAGCTACTGAACAGTGTAGCTCAGATAAGAAACGGGAGTTACCAAAACCAGAAAGGACTTCTCATCAAACTTAGAAAGAATCCTATTTCTGTAAATCCACCCAATAGTTAAGAACACATATATTTGTTATTTGAAAGATATTCTCAAAAATGAGTCAGTCCTGCGAGAACATCAGTAGTCTAGGAGTGGAAGTAAATGAGAGCGAAATGTTAATGGGTAATGTTTTTAATTAGTATATAGGGCAAAATGTAAAAGTAGCTGATCATACCTGAAAATATGTAAACTGAGAGTGATAGAGGTCTGGATAAATATGAAGAGTAGTTCCAATTACAAGCAGCAACTCAAACTTGTGAAGAGATGAACTGATGTATCCTGTGAATCCCAAACACCAGATCTTCAGAAGAGCTTCTAAATCAAACAGAACTGTAAAAGCAACCTAGACAAATACATAAAACAAGAAAGATGCATTCAAAACACTGAGTTAAATTACAAGTTTCTATGTCATGATGTCTACCAAGGTTCTGTAGGGCAAAAATAAAGATCTCCATATTTAACAAAATTACTCACACACTAAATAGAATAAAAAATCAATAATAGATTCCCTCATATTGGCTAATATTATTCCTTAAAATGTACACTTTATGAAAATTTCTCAAGTCTCAACAAAGACACGTAGGTAGATTCCAAAATTTAGAAAGCATGAAATAATACATCCATTCAGCTGACTTTTCACTTTCTGTCACAGATAAAAAGTAAAAAAAAATCATGGGATTTTTTTTTTTCAAAAATGTGAAGCAACACATATGAGCTGTCTAAAGAATTTTAAGAGATCTAAGGAACAAACCAAAGTTTAAAGGTCTCTTGTTTGAATATTGCTCTTTTCTAAAACATCCATAGTAATATGAAAACCAAAACAGGTAGAACAGGGGTGATCGGACTTAAGCATTAGAACACATTAAAAAAAGAGGAAATTCAAACTCAATCCAGAATTGGTAAATTTTCACAATTTTAAAAGGAGATAGTGTTAAAGAAGTTGAGCAAAGAGAGTAAGGTAGAAAGTTACAGGGGAAGAAATCTGTTTGTAGGCATTGGATGATTGTGCCGTTGTTCCAGAAATATTTACACACTAAAACACATGCTATACAGCTTGAAAAGAGGGTTTTTTGCATAGGTTTACATCTCCGAGATTTTTTTTCTCTTACTTCTCTCACTACTGAAAATCCCTCTGGCTAGACACATTTCTTCCTCATCTGCCTTCTTGTTTCACCACTGTATATATTCTGAGATACTCTCTCCCTCACTTCCCAACAGCCAGGAAACTCAGTGGCAAAGATGATTTTCCGTGACTCAGCAATTTTCCTCTCTGACCCTTTACACACTTTGGGGCTTAAAAGAGACACTGAAAATAACATCAGATGGCATCTATATACAACTAATACTTTTCAAGTGCTGTGCAAACGTTACAAAATGCATCTTAAACCTCCTTTGAGTGAAAGCATTATTAGTCTTTTAAGATGAAGAGATTAATTGACTGTGGGCCATAAGGTTTACTGGATTTGGCAGGGGATAACAAAGTTAGAGACTAAAATTTTAATCCTGAATCTGACAGTGACAATCTCTGGGATGCTGCCTTAAGTACTTGTATTATTTGAAATTTGAACTCTCCAATCCGTCAAAAAATATATGTATCAACATAAAAGACAGGTTTTGTGAGATAGCTAAATAAAATTTTACGTATTTTATGTGTACAGGACTGTCACAAGCATGAGTGGGGATGGAAATCAATCACTGAAGTTTATGTCCTATGTTTATTCCCCTAGTCCACACAGCTGTTTATGAGCAGTGCTACCACCTATATTATATGGCTTCCTCGAGGCATGCAAATAGTTACCAGGCTTCAAATGTCCTCTGAATGATTAAATCAAGGCAAAAATGCTACATAGGAGTCAAAAAATTTCTTCACATTAGGAAATGTCAGTCATACACAGTGTAGGGACACCTTTATACTCATAGACTCAATTGCATCTGGCCAGTTTTTCAGCCCTTGTCCTGGCAGCTCAAAGAGCTCAAGAAGAACAATGAGCCACGTTTGAAGAGACTACCTCTTTACATGTAAATCGCTAAAACACAAGGAAAAATTAAAAAATCTTAAAATGAAAGCTCACTTTCAATGAAAACACATCTAATTGAGTCCTAAAAGAACACGGGGGTTGAATTAGGAAAAACAGAACAGTGGGTAGAAAGCAGCTGGAATTCAGCCTCAGAGCAGGTGGAATAACAATGCCATTTAAATACACACGTACATACTTCAGAGCACATAGGCTTCCTATTAGGATAAGACTAACAAATACGATGATAAGTGTATTTTAATTTATTCTAAAAATGTGTGGGCGGGATCATTTGCATTTTACACGCTTGTCAAACGAATTCAAACCACTAGCACTTAAAAATGTATCAAATGGTTTGCATAACATCTGATTACATTTATACACCTGTCTTCCTGCTGACAGAGCTTGTATTTTTTTCCTTCCTTGTAATTAATTACAGGAGAAGATTCAGAATATCTGACTAGAACTTTTTGTTAGGTGTGAAATGTAATACAATTTTATAGACTTTTTTTTTTTTAACTGAAATCACTCCTTTCATTGCTGTAGAGACAAGGGAAAGGCAAATTCACATGAGAAGCCAGAGCAGACCCACAGAGAAAAGGCAGGGCTAACACATGAGCAGCCACCCTCCATCAGGTCGCCAATTTTGCTTTGGGGAGGCCAATGGGGAGCTACCAGGAATGGGCTGCTTCTCGGAGGGCTACCTCCCACTCAGTCACCTGGAAGCTTTATGGTGTCAATGCCACCTTCAGCAACTTTTACTTTTGCTGGTAGCCCCTTAACAGCTTTCTGCAGAGGCAGAGCTCAATATCAGCCAACGTCCAACAGTGACAGACTCAATTAGTTTTTCTTTGTAGCTGTGGCTCACTTGAAAAATTACCAAGCTGTTGGGAAAAAAACCCAAGAATTATTCCGAGCAGGATCAGTGGGATTAAGGGCACAGACCTCCAGCACTTCCCTTGCTATTAGATTTGACACAGCACTCGATCTGTCCTTCAGCGAAGACAGGGACAGGGCAAAGGCTACGCAAAGGCAGCAGGGCAAGAGGACAGACTGCAAAGGGAACCTAGGAGGAAGTGTCTGGAAGCACCTGGGTTTGAACCCTGGTGTTCAGACCCTTTAAAGCAGTACTTGTAGGAATCTCACGTCCCCAATAGGACTTCTAGTCTGTAACCTCTTTTAATGGAAGACAACGTGCAAATAAAACCAAATATCCACCACTATTCTGTCTAGGTATTGAGCAGGTAAAGTCAACAGCCTCAGTAACAATTACCAAAATGAGTTGGAAGGTCTGCTCTTTCCAGGTTCTCAGATACTGCATTGGGGTTTTGAGTCATCCTGTTAAAAGTCTGGTTTTGCTTAATCTGCAGTTGAAATGCTTGTCAGAACCTCTTATTTACTACCAGGTACACAAAATTATGCAACCAATGGGATCTTGGTTTAGAATTCATTTCTGTCTTTTATCTTCTCGTCTAACCATTGCCTCCTCTTCTCTTGAGTCTGTCTTCTCTTTCCAACAAAGAGAACAGTTGGATTTTTTTCTTGGTACTGGGTATCTCAATAACTTCACTTAGATTTTTCTAGTGAATTTAAGCGGATGCGTTTCTACAGTTCTAGGCCACTACAATGCGTGGTCCCTAGGATGAACCGAGTGAGCTATTTTATTAGACATATCTGCCCCTAAAGCCAGCAGCTTCCAAGATAACTTCTGGAAAATGTATTGGGAAAGCCAGATATGTTTGCTGTAACCTATCTGGCCATTTTCTTTAGAAAAGGGAATACCCACTGCTGCTGTTTACTCCAGTAAGTTCCCTCTGAAGGGAAAGCTTTCTGCAGCCTAGTCTAATGGAAAATACAGAGCAACCGCAGTGCATCCTGCTCCAACCCGTCTCCCTCACCAAGGAAACAAACCAGCCACTGTGGAATAATCCACACTGTTTGAGTATTCAGACTCTTCAAGGCTCTTAAAAACAATTTCTCTGTATGCTCGGTGCTGCAAAGAACAAGTTTCACAATAACTAGGTAGGAAATAACACCATCTTATCGATTTCTCCTCTCTCCCAGGATGTTTTTTTCTCTTCTGCTCTTCTGATACTGTATTTTACACCTCCTCCTATAAGATACTAGGGGTTTGTTCTTGTTTGATTTTTATAGTGTCTCTAGTAAAAGCATTGCAGGTAAAAAAAAATAAAAACAACAAATGGACATCAAAAGAGTACGCCTTACAAATAAACAAAATGCCTTTCTCTATTCCAGAGAGAATATTTCTCTATTCTCTAATTTACCTTATAGACTTAGAAATTTAAACATGTAGAATGTAAACAAATTGGTTTTCTGAAAATCTCCCCACTAATAAATGAATAATTTAAGCGATGCAGAGACAGCAAAATATATCTTTAAAGAAAACTGGACATTGCTTATAGGACAGAATTATAACACAGTAGTCTATATGACATAGTCCACACGAATTATTGAACCCTGGCAAGTATTTATGTTGAGGAAAAAAAAATAATGAAACCCTACACTTGAAATAGATGTTGAAGAGAGTGTTTCTATCACTGATTAATAAAAGCATAATTATGCTATATATTCAGTGCCAAAATAGAAATAGCGCATGCAGCGTTTCCTATTTTGAATATAAATAGAATTAATGTTATTTTATTAAGACTCCAGGTCCCACTTGCTGTATCCTGGGCCTGAAGCAAAAATGCCTATTGTGACTGACTGACTTATTTGTTTCTGGCCCAGGATATTGTACTAGTTTTGGCTGGGATAGTTAATTTTCTTCATTGTAGTTTGAATGGTGCTGTTTGGGATTTGTGATGGAAACAGAGTTGATAACAGGGGGATGTTTTAGCTATTGCTGAGCAGTGCCTGAAGAGAGCCAGGGCCTTTTCTGCTCCTCACAGCGCCCCACCAGCGAGCAGGCGGGGGGTGCACCAGGAGCTGGGAGGGGACTCAGCTGGGACAGCTGGCCCCCACTGGCCAAAGGGATACTCATGGAATCACAGAACCATAGAATGGTTTGTGTTGGAAAAGACCTTAAAGATCATCTAGTTCCAACCCCCCTGCCATGGGCAGGGACACCTCCCGCTAGACCAGGCTGCTCAGAGCCCCATCCAGCCTGGCCTTGAACACTTCCAAGGATAGGGCACCCACAGCTTCTCTGGGCAGAAGTGATGTGTGCTCAGCAATAAAAACTGTGGGGAAGAAGAAGGAAAGGGGGATGTTTGGAGTGACAGCGTTTGTCTTCCCAAATAACTGTTACACATGACACCACTTTCCTGGGGATGGCTGAACACTCCCCTGACGATGGGAAGTAGTGACTGAATTCGTTATGTGGCTTTGCCTTACTATTAAACTGCCTTTATCTTGCCCCATGATTTGCCTCACTTTTACCCTGCTGGTTCTCTTCCCCATCCCACTCGGGGAGAGTGAGCGAGCGGCTGAACTTTTTGACTTGTGATTCCTCTGCCACTGGTATATGGGTTGCCCACAAGGCAATACCAATGCCAGAGGAATCATAAGGAATAGACTGCTATCATGCGCTCTAGCCTAGGAATGTCCTTTCTGGCTCCAAAGAAGGACTGTGTAATTATCAAAGCCAGGGAAACTGCAGTAACCGTAAAGCTAGACATGTGCACAGTTCAGGCAACTGTGATCAGAGAACTGATCTCAGTGAATTTCAGCACTGGTGGCTTTATACTCAGATAAAGTGATAATTCACAGTGCCCATGGAAACAAGTATTTTTAGTAAAGAATGCTACAATACTGATTTCACTCTTGTCTCCGGAAAAACAAGTATCTATTTGAAACTATGTCTGCACATTAGTAGCAAAGACTTCAAGCCTTTTTCTTCTTTTTAAAATTGAACTAAATAGTACTAAAAAGACATGTAGGCAAGTTTCTAGGATCTCTAGTGCATGCTCTACAGTAAAGTCTTTGACTAGCTAATGACTCAAGCAAACTTCCGGCCAGAATGTCACTTATAAAGAAACTTCTTACCTCCACTTCACTGGTTCAGGAGCACAATGTCCTCCTTCACCAAATTAATGACTGAATATGTGATTTTTTTGCAGTGTTCTCTTGAGGTTACTGAAGGCAGGCTATTTGCAACACTGTTTTGGTTACGCTTAAGGACCTTCTTGCAGCTAAGTATATGCCAAATAAAGATGAGTTAGGAAGAAGTACCATATTCTTCAAAGGTAATGTTTTGTCATTTTTTAAACGTTAAATCCTTCTGGATCTTAGACTCTATAGCCATGCATTGCCTGCAGATGTTATACTTAAGCCTCAGCTCATTACCACTGACATTTTGTTTGAGGAAATTACCTTTCAAGAGGTTGTAAGATAGGGCTGTCAGCCATTGTCAGACAGAGGAACTTGAACAAGTTAGCAAAAAATTCTTGGAATGCTTAAGGGAATAAAAAACCTTACATACTAAAATGTGCTTGACATTCACATTTTCTGCTTCAGCTTATCTTGAAAAATATTCAGATAGTCATTTCAGCATACTCACCTCAGCCAGGTAAAATTCATCATATTGTCTCTTGAAATTTTCTCCTTTGTAGTAGTTACTAGCAGCAACAATCACATCTACAGCCACCATGCTTAGTATGAACATATGAAACACGGATGACCTCATCATTTTCTGGAAAAGAAACAAAAAAATTTTATCATCAAAATGAGCCAAGCCACATGCATTATAAAGTTTTACTACACTGTCAAAACATAATCAGCTATAATAATATGTTTTTATAAAGGTGTTTTGCATGATTGTAATTTATTACTCTTTAAAATATATTCTAATATATTGCTTCAACTGGTTTATATCTGCAAGTTTGGGGTTTTTTTTTTACTTTTTAGTTTTTTATTTGCCAGTTGACTACTTACTGAAGATTTATAATTTAAAATTACATCTATTGCTTTAGTATGTTTTTAAAGCATAAACTGTACTTCTAACTGCTCAGTTGCCCTGAGTTAACACACCTTCATTATGATTTACTCATGCAGATCTTAATGACTTACTGTTCAGGAAAAAGTAACATCAATTCTATCTTGTGAATGGGGATTCATCTGATGTCAAACTACTGCCTAAAAGTATAAAACATATCTACATATAGTGGATATGCACATCAGGGCCAATGAACTGTGAAGTACTTCACAGATAATTCACATATCTGTGCACTTAATGCTTTGTCTCACTGCTGCTGCAATCCCACAAGAGAAAAGAGAAATGGAGGCACTCAGCACTGACAAGGGGTTTATATCCATGAGTTACCAAAACAGTAGTGATAAATGATGTGCCAGAAGTTCAAAGAATTAACTTCTAGGCCCCCACCAGAAAGAGCGTGGACTTATGATTTACCCTGAAAGCTTAACCACTGCTCTCACTGTGCCAGCCACAACTGTTTCAGTACAAGCTAGTCAAACAGGTAGAATATAGTGTTATTTTTACATTAAACCGTCTTTGGATGAATGGTCACTAATACCTGTATTTTTTACAAACTTTCACAAGTAATACAGTTTATATCTTTCATGCTTATCTGCAAACACAACATAAAAAAGTTATGCACCATTATGGTTCCTTGTGTTTGTGTAAATGTAAATTGTGTTCAGATTGGAAAAAGCCATTTTCATTTGATCTTGAGTTTACATGTAAAAGCACCTGACAAAATTTCAGGAAAAATAAAACTCAAAATATAGAACTCTGCCTCTTCTCAGCTTCTTCCTAAAGACTTTGTGTGCCTGTACTGGTTTTTATTCACAAGCATGTAATTATTTACGTTGGAAGGGACCTCTTGACATTATCTATCTACCTCTTCAAGCTCAACCAGAGACAGCTACAGCAGGTATTCCAGGACTGTGTCCAGTCAGAGTTCGAATATCTCTACAGATGAAGACTCCACAAACTGCCTGTGCAACCTGGTCCACTCTTCGACCACCTTCACAGTGAAAGATGTATTCTATTTCTTGTATTTAGATGTCCAAAATTATACAATGTATCAGTGGGAGACAGAAGAAAAATAAGGTCACAGCCCTTCTAAGATCAGAAGGGGACTCTTGAGATCATCTAGTCCAACCCCTCTGTTCAAAGCAGTGTCACCTAGAGAAGCTTGTTCAGGACCACATCCAGTCAGGTTTTGAGTATCTCCAAGGACAGAAACTCTACAACCTGCAGGGTAACCTCGCCCTGTGTTTTTACAGTGAAAGAGTTTTTTCTTATATTTAAATGGAATTTCTTGGTGTTTCAGTTTGTGCTTGATGTGTCATATCCCAGGGGCTTGGGATTCCTGAAGGTCAGTCTTACTCATCAAGATGGAGGTGAAAAAGGCATTGAGTACCTCAACCATTTCCATGTCACCAGGTCCCCTAACCCAGTCAGCAGCAGGCCCACATTTTACCTAGTCTTCCTTTTGCTGCTCTTACATTTGTAGAAGCCCTTCTTGTCCATGCCCCTTGGCAGATTCAACTCCATGTGGGCTTTGGCTTTCCTAACCTTATCCCTCCACTCTTACACAGAATCGTTGTATACCTTCTGGGCCACCTGGCCCTGAGTCCACGTCTTGTATGCCTCCCTTTAATTTTTGAGTTTTGTCCAGAGCTACTTGTTCATCCATATGGACCTCCTGCCACATTTGCTTATTTCCTGCACTTGGAAGAGGACCATTTTTGAGGTTGGAGGAGGTTCTTCTGGACCCTCTTATCTCTAGGACTGTACCTTATGGGATTCTTCCAAGCAGATACCTGACCGTGAAAAAGACTGCTCTCCTGAACACCAGGGTTGTGGTCAGGTCTTTTGGCTTTGTTCCCTCCTTGCTGAAGATCCCGAACTCCACATGGTCATTGCAACCAAGACTGCCCCTGAACCTCTCACCCTGACCAGTTCCTCCTTGCTTGTAAGTAGGAGGTCCAGCCAGAATACCTGCTCTTATCCACTCACATGTGTTAGCAACTTATGATCACTGCAATTCAGAAATCTGGATTGCTTTCTGCTGCGGTGCCCTTCTATCAGATATCAGAGTGGTTAAATTGCTCCAGGAGAACTGGGGCCTGTGAATGTGAGTAACACACATTTTTAAATTTCTAAAGATATATTAATGTGTTAAAAGATTCATACATACAGCTGTAAATTACCGTCTTGGTCTTTAGTGAGCTGAGATTGTTACATTCATAAAGAATTTGCATTTTAAGTTTAACCCTGCCTGGACCTCAGGGTCTTGACCAAGCTACTCTTCATACTTCTGGGTTTTTTTGTGATTAAATTAGAACATAATACAGTATGTATGGAAGGCTGCAAGGACTAGCATTTTTTCAGGTTTTTAGTAAAGACTTGTACCTGCCTACAGGAGAACTCATCCCCTGTTGAATTCCACTGGTGTTTTAAGGTAGTTTGCTTAAACTGAAGCTGAGTGGAGATTAAGCACGCATTTACAAGCAATCAGCTAACAGGACTGCCTCTTGTTTCTTAACATCTGAACTTCTTGTGTGAATCACCGCTCAACCCTCCTCATGCACACTGGCTTCCTTTTGACCCTAGTGGCATAAAATGATTGCACATTCCAGTCTAGAAAGGGAGGTTTAGGAGATAAAACCTGACAGTCAGAGGTTTACAGAAGAAGCCTAGGTGAATAACAATGCCTGAAGTGCAGCGAAGTCACTAAAACAGAGTGGCTAAATGAGGTCTTGCTTTTATTTTTAAACCAGAAGGCAAGCTACAAGAATACAATAATTAAAGATAGGGCTACTGGCATCTATCATGTGTTTTTGTCATTGGTGTGACTCAAAACAGGTAGCATTGTATCTGTTACATTTCTATTTCACACAGGTTCTAAACAGATAGATAGTCTCTCTGCATATTTTACACTGTATTTTTAATAGCGTCAAAATTTCCTTCATAGTAACCAAGTATCCTGCCTCAATTGTGAAAGGACTTGCTAAAAAAAAGTAGTAAGTCAGGCTGTAAAACGCGCTTTTCTCTCCCTTCACAAAAAAACAACAGGAAAATGGTAGTATAGGGACAATAAAAATGCATAAACTGCCTTGGTATACATGTACGTGCATGCATACTTTCTCATACAGTTCATACCTTCGGACACTCATAAAAAGATTTTCCAGTGGTATATTTAACACTGGAAAATAAATTACAATAACATAAATAAAATCTTAATTGCAGTACGATTCAGTAATATTCAATAAAGCTTCTTGTCAATTACTAAAAGTCACCTTCCCACCTCAACCGAACTGAAAGGAGACAATTTAGCTAATAAAGAGTATCATGTTGGCATAACACAATTCAACACCAAGATAATACGGGAGGAGGTTCAGGCAGGATACAAGCTAGGCAGAGGCTACGTAAAAGCATGAACAGCCGGCTGAGGCAGCAAATTAGGAGGTGTCTGTGACAGGCAATGTGAAAAGCAACTAGTTGCTGGCAGAAAAGAGAGCCCACAGGGCCAGCAAGGTGGAGGTATCTGAGCAAATACACATGCAGAGCAAACACGCAATGCTGAGGAGACCTAAAAAAGAAATTCATTAATTTAAAATCCCAGGACTGGCCTGCTCATGGGGGCCAGATTGGCGACTGTGTTACTTAACTTTTTCTACAGCGTGTCAGAATCTAGCTGCTCACTTCTCACGAATGCTAGGCGTGATAAGCAGCTTTCCTGTTGGCCTCCCAGAGACAGACTGCAATATCCTTAGGAGATCAATCACAGGGCTCTAGCCCACACACCTACTGTGCCCAAGTTTCCCCCTACTTTAATGTGTCTTAGTTTTGTTCTTTCTGCATCACAGAATTTTAATTTGGATTCGTTCTCTTGAAATGGCTCAACCGCACCTCTGCTGTAATGTTTGACCATGAGAGTTCACTGTCTCTTTACACATTTCTGTGTTTGGAACGAGGTTTAAGAGAAAGCTCAATTTAGCCCACAGCGCGTGCCCAAGCCTTAAAAATCATTTTGGATCACCGGATCAGCAGTGTGTCATTTGGATTACAGCCCTTTTCAGAGCACCCAGCCATGGAAAATTCTCTGTGCAAACTTGAAAGAAGAGACATAATGCCAGTTTTTGTTCTTGGTTAATTTACTGACCATTTTCAGCCCTTGGATGTGTGTTCCTTAAACTGCGTAGGAATAAGATGAAAGAAGCGTTCTGATGTTGCTGTCAGCCAGCTGCATGAATAGAAAATTGTGTCTAATATTAAATTGGACTTAAGATTAGCTGTGCTGAAGCAGTCTCAAGTGAAATGCTCTGTTGCTGCCATCAACTACAAGAGTGAAGGATTTCTTACATTTACTATGAATCACTTCTAATGCTGGTATCTGGCTTCATGCAGGATGATGATTCTAAGTGTCCAGGACACTGTGAAGAATGTGTACGGCACAGTGCATTAAAGATGCACAGCCATAAAAACCAGTACATGACAAACCATTAACGATTCCAATTCTTTCAGTGTTTGGAAACACAAAAAGGAGTTGAGAATTTGCTTTGTGCCTAGACGGGAATTTCATGAAAGCAGAAAAGACTTTTAAAATGCTACTCGTTTATTTGACATTAGAAATGTGCCTGTTACAGCTGAGGAACTCTACATGAAGAATTGCATGCAATATCCTGGATTCACCCAAAAGCTCAAGTAAGCAATGACACTGGAACTGCTGACAGGAGGAGCCTACCCAGGTCACTTATGGAACATTACCATGCATGGCCTACAGCAGTCTTGTCACTCAAGGAGCATCAGAATGTGGTACATTGCTCTAATACTCCTTCCACATTCCTGCCTGGCACAGGGAGGATGAGTGACATAAACTGGCCTTTGCCAGCTCACTGCCATGGAGAAAATCCACAGCAGCTGCCACCTTACACAGCCAGAGCCACACAGACCCTGGCTTGAGGAAGCAGTCACTAAGAAAACTAGAATAACTGAAGATGGAACTACATGTTTCTAATGCTAAACCCCTTTGGGGGCTTAATATGCATATTATTCCTTGTACCACCATCCTTTACATGGGATTTTTGTTTCAAGTCCATAAGCAAGTCCTTCAAGTCTTACTAAGCAAGCAGGTGAGTGTTGCAAACTTCTAGGGTCTGACTGACTTAATAATAAGAGAACACATGGGCCGTATTATCCTGATATTACGTGCTCAAAACTGGCCAGGCTGGTAAGGTTCAGTATTATCATGCGAAACCCTGAAAGAGGTATCTTCAAAGGGTTCACTGGTCTCAGTTCAGACCTACAGAAATTCAGGCTGCACTTGACAGTACTTAACACTCTTGGTGATGGTCTAAGAAAAAAAAAAAGAGGACAAATTGGCTTGAAGAATAAAAAATTACCAAGAAAGCCCTAAAGCTTATTAGTACTAAGTAAGACATGGTGAGGATGTGATATGCAGAAAAGCTCTGCTTATTTTGGCCATTGAGTGTGTGAAAAGCTTAAAGTATATAATTGTCAAACTGGCAGGGTAGCTCTCAAAAGTACCAAACCAATTAATGAACAGTGTAAACATCATTTAACTAAAAGACTCTGATAATCACTGTATGAGTAAGCATTTTTCCCAATTGTGATACTCCTGAATGGTGTATTCATCAACAAACAACTGCAAGAAAAATACAGTGGTATCTGCATCTCTTTATATTTTAGATATAATTTAACACTTCACAAAACAATAGCATCCCCTCCTCCATGTCTTAATAGGATGGCTTAGGCAAGCTGCTTACTCCCTTTTCTTCATTAGCTTTTGCTATTTCCCCAAGGAAGCTAGGTCCTCCTAAATGATTATAGTCAAGATTCCAGCTACAGCTGTTGAAAGACTTGATACTGGCTACATGGTTGTTGTGGTTAATTCTGTACGTATCGCTGTAATGATGTTGTAGGTTATCTGTACTCATGTCTACACATGCCTACTGGAAGACCATCCTCTCTGGTAGCTAGAACACATTTTGATTTGTTAAAGTTGTTGTTTAGATGGGTACAAAGGAGTTGGGTGATATTTTAAAATAGTTATTGCAACTGAAAGTGTTACATTTGTGCTACTCCAGTCTTCTTTTACTTATGGACATGTTGCAGCCTACACCATACTACTGCAGTGGCATGAAGGCAAATATGCAGTGGCATGAAGCCTGGACAAGAGAAGGCTCTGGGGAGACCTTATAGTGGCCTTCCAGTAAAAGAGGGCCTATAAGAAAGCTGGAGAGGGGCTGTTTGCAAGAGCATGTAGTGATAGGACGAGGGGCAATGGTTTTAAACTAGAGCAGGGCAGGTTTAGATTAGACATTAGGAAGAAGTTCTTTACACTGAGGGTGGTGAGTCACTGGAAGAGGTTGCCCAGAGAGGTGGTGGAGGCCCCATCCCTGGAGACATTCAAGGCCAGGCTTGATGAGGTTCTGAGCAACCTGATCTAGTTGAAGATGTCCCTGCTCACTGCAGGGGGGTTGGACTGGATGGCCTTTAAAGGTCCCTTCCAACCCAGCACATTCTATGATGCTATGACTGCCAGCTCATTTCTGTGCACAGCACCACCACCATGACTCGTGGTGGCGGTAGGTTCTGTACCTGCGCTGCAAGTCTTATGGTACCTGGTGCTTTTCTGAAAGCCCCATTAGCTGAGGTCATGCGAGCATCACAGAATACAGAACCTTTGCTCAGAAGAGACAACAAAGCATGACTCAAATTCATTACAGCAACACAGAAATCTGTAAGTCAACTAAAAGCTAAAAATGTATTATGAGTAAATTCTCTTCTTTTTTTGGATATACCACTGAGAAACACAGGAAACAGTCACTGAAGGTGCTAGCCAGTCTTAATTTGATGTTGGAAGCAGGAGACATCACATGCCTCAGGCATTATTATAAGGTACTGCTCCTGGAACAAGACTAGAAATAGCAAAGAAAACGTAACTTTTAGGATCCTATTGCGACATGCCTTTTAAGAGTCACTGAGCAAAGATTCAACCTTGGCCTAAAGAATAGGGCAAGTTTTTTGTTCCTGTACAGGTTTAGTGTATTTGTGTAGTTTATTTTGTCCTTTTTTTATCTTTTTTTTTTTTTTTACAAAGTGCTTGAAGATACCTTGACTATGAAAGAAGCTTTAGAAAATCACATTCTATACACTGCTAATCATAGATAATTCATAGCATGAATAGGATAAATTTGATTTTCATCTTGTTGGTTAATGGCCATCTGAGCAAGTACAAAATTGTGAAATTGCAGGAAATTTTCCCTTTTGTTTGCAGAATATTGTAGAGCATTTTACAAGCTGTGTAACTAATTTTCTATAAACTATTTTGCTTTCAACTTACTTTATGACTGCCTGACAAAGATATGCTTGTAAGGAGAATTTAGCAAATTATTCTCATGCTCTGCAAGCTGAACATTTCTGAAAATTATTATGCATTAACCAAAAAATTTAAGGGAACAGGCTTTTTAATATCTTACATTGATGCAGTTAGACATAGTGTGAGAGCTTAAAAAACACTGTAAATCTGAGATATCATGTACTGTATTTGAGAGGAACGTCCAGATGCTAGACAAATTTGAATAATGCAACTTTATCAGGGTAACAAGGTGAAGGGTGATTACAGGCACTGAAAGGGGTGGTATTTAGACACTGCAAAGAAAACAAGTCAGTAGTCTCAGCTCAAACATTACTAACTTTGGCGATGGCCGGGAACCAGTCCTGGCTTTCCAGTACAAGCTACCTGTCCCAGTGCAATGACAACAGGGTGATTCTTCACCAATTTAGGCTATAGAGACTTGCTTTAACATTCATTATGACAGCAGAGGAACTTCTTAGGTTAGTGATATGGATATTAGAGATGAATGTAAAGACTCTAAGATTCAAAATCCAATGAAAAATCTCCTTGGAAACTCTAGTTACTTTAAGATCACCTTAGCATAGAGAACCTTTGTTAGCAGTTGTAGGAGACACAAAGTATGGTGATATTCAAGGAAGCACACACCCCTCCCCCTCAAAAAAACCCAACCCAAACCCCAAACCATCATAACTCTTGCAAGTTCTATAATATGCAATTGCAAACCTTTCTATAAATGTTTTCTGCCTGCAGCAGAGGTGACACTGTCCTGGCAGAAAGAGCAATATAGAAAGTAAACTGTCCTGGCTTGAAAAATATTCTATGTGTTTCACTTTACTGTGCTTCTTTTTCCACCTCCTACCTCAACTGATTAGTTTGTAATACTCAAGGTAGGCACTGTATCTAACTTATGTGTTTTTACAGGGCTTCCTAATACTCAGCTTCAAAATCAGCTGGAAGTGGGACTATTACTAATGGCAACATTTCAGGACATGCAGATATGTGCTCAGATATGTAAGCAGGGTCCTGCTTTTCATGCTATCAAAATATATTTTTAAAGTGATAAATGTAATTTTCAGATTATTAATAACAGAAATCATCAGTTGCCAAGGACTATCTTCCAATACTCTACACGTCTCTGTAATATTTGAAAATACAAGGAATTCAAGAGCCTGTCATATTGACTCTCCTGCCTTTTTGCGTAGCAAATTTTGGTCTTAAAATAAAAAAATACTTAAAAAAGGCAAACCGAAATCTGATTGAAGGAATCAAGTAAATTCAGTAACACGAGAAGAATGAGAAACTACACATTTAGGAAGCAAATGGCAATAATGCTTACTGAAGAGAAATGAAAAACTGTAAGATAATGCTCTTCTGAGTAAGCAAACTTTAAAGGCAAAAGTTTCTGACAGAAATTAGATACGCTTTTTTCCTTATATCTTAGATTTGATAGCCAAAGTCCTATTTCTGCTACAGGGATAAAGAATAAGTGTTGCATATGCCTCCTTCAGGCTAGCTGCATCCTGTTAATTCTTAGCCTGCAATAACAGAAGGAAGCAGTAGTAGGGGTACACTCCCGTACGCCTCTTACTAACAGTAGTCACTTCTCTCCTCCCACAAACTTCTAAGAGAAAAGTCAAGAAGAGAAATGGTGACTCTTCTGCCCTAAAAATCCATGAAATAATGGATTCTTTGAAACTAAGTGAACCTCCTCCTCACCAGTTTATAAATCAGCTAGCAGAGATATGTCATTTTCTTTGCAAAAAGACCGAGAGGAAGTAAGCAGCCTTTCAGTGACTGCAATCTGTCTCAGAGAAATGGAGAGTAGCAGCTGCAACATAAAAGAAACCTAAAAATACTACTTAAATTGTTCACAATAACAATAATGCATAGAGATCATTACCTTCCCCGCAGATTTTAGAACTGTTAGTAAGTATATCATCACCTCAGCAATAATTCTCTTAAAGCTACATCTATGAAATGCAAAATAGAACCCAAATAATATGAATACAGATTTAACTCTTTTTCCTAAATATTGCAACACAGCTCAATTCAGAAAATACGAAGAGACAAAATAATTATCATATAAAGTCTGAAATTAAATAGGCCAAATTAATTTTTGGTTTATATCTAGTGACTTCATCTAAGCTGTAGGGTTGAAGAGCACCCTGTACTTTACTAAGGTGTAATTAATCACCTACCTGGCTTATGTGGATTAGTATACTGCCTCGCACCATAGTACTTTCAAAATGGAATTCTACAAGTTCTTTTCCTTTCACAATAAAAAACACTCTAAATTTGCAAATTTTCACTAATGTCTTAGAAGCAACCTTGGTATCTGGACTAGTTTCAGAGCACAGTGATAAATACATTTAACCTCAGGTACAGGAAGCAGTAAAGACCCTACCTAACACTTCCACCTGGTCATAGTATACACCACATATATACATAAATATATAAAACCCCACAGAATCATAGAATGGTGTGGATTGGAAGGTACCTATAAAGATCATCGAGTCTAACCCCTCTGCCATTGGCAGGGACATCTTTCACTAGATCAAGTTTCTCAAAACCCCATTCAACCTGACCTTGAACACTTCAAAAATATATGTACATATATGTATGCACATATGTATATGTATTTATACAAAGTCATAGAATCATAGAANCCAATGTCCCTCCTGTAGTGAGGAGCCCAAAACTGAACGCAGTACTCGAGGTGGGGCCTCACCAGTGCCGAGTACAGGGGGATGATCCCTTCCCTAGTCCGGCTCACCACACTATTCCTGATACAGGCCAGGATGCTGTTGGCCTTCTTGGCCCCCTGGGCACACTGCTGGCTCATATCCAGCTGGCTGCCCACCAACACCCCCAGGTCCCTTTCTGCCGGGCAGCTTTCCAGCCACAGTTCCCCAATCCTGTAGCGCTGCTTGGGGTTGTTGTGACCCAAGTGCAGGACCCGGCACTTGGCCTTGTTCAATAATGTACACATTTATAGCGTAGGCTAAATTAATAGCTAATTTGTGATGCTGTACTGACAGTCACATTATAATGGATGCATTTGACATTATTAATCTATATTTTCTAAGTTTTTATCTGAAAACTCAAGTTGCTTCAGTATCTGCGTTATAAAATTATCTGTATTTACATAGTTTCTGAATCCTCTAGGTGTAGTCTTCCACTTTATGTGTATCAACAACGTTGACATCTCCTGTTTATATTTTTTTATTTTGAAAATATGTTAACCACAAAAGGAAAAAACTGTAACATTATGCTTACTGTGCAGCAGGACAGTTTCATCTCTAATACTACATCTGTTTGCCATTATTCAAAAGCTGTACCATGTATGAGCTGTGGTAAATACTATATTGCTCACTCCTTTAGAAACACATTAAATATAATTTTGACAAGTAATTGATTATTACATGCTTCAAATTTGCCCCAGATTGCAGGGAAGGTGAGTGAGCAGAGAAGGAATTTGGAACTTAGCTGCACTGTAATTTTTTCCATGCCTCCAAAATTTCCATAACTTTTATATTTTACAATTGTAGGAGCCTCACTTCCAACAATTTTCCATTAATATTGGTTCCTTGAATTATATACCTTTGAAGACCTCACCTGGAATGCCTCCTTGAAATTGCTTCAATAGGCTACTTACTTTCTTTCATTTACGTTCCAATTCAAGAATTGCCTTTGAAACGTCATTTATTAACCACATGTGAATCAGCCATTTTCACTGTCTCTGTTTTGTTTGGCCTTTTATTTCTCGATTTATTAGAAATGTGTTCTTATTTTTATTATTGAAGTAGTGTAGATTTACTAGCTGCTTTATAGATATGAAGGAAAGCATTGCTCTTATTGTACTGAGTAGCTCATGAGCTGAATGGGCATAGACCATAACATAGGTATTGCACCACGCCCTTCAACTGGTACTTACCCAGGACCATCATGAAATCCTTCATAATTCTTGGTATTATTTTTAGGACATGGCATTACCCATGTACCAAGACAGAATCACAGAATCACAGAATCATAGGGTTGGAAGGGACCTTAGTAGATCATCTAGTCCATCCCCCCTGCCAGAGCAGGGCCACCTTAGAGCAGGTTGCACAGGAACCCATCCAGGCGGGTTTTGAATGTCTCCAGAGACGGAGACTCCACCACCTCCCTGGGCAGCCTGTGCCAGGGCTCTGCCACCCTCAAGGTAAAGAAGTTCCTCCTCATGTCTAGGTGGAACTTCCTGTGCTCAAGTTTGTGCCCATTCCCTCTTGTCCTGTCACTGGGCACCACTGAAAAGAGCCTGGCCCCATCCTCCTGACACCCACCCTTCAAGTATTTATAAGTGTTAATTAGGTCCCCCCTCCGACGCCTCTTTTCCAGGCTAAAGAGACCTAATTCCCTTAGTCTATCAAGACAGGTACAGCTAAGCTAGAGAGGAGTTAAATACATTGCCTGCCCTCCCCTTTTTGCCCTCTCACAGTTTAAATTGCCTTCTGAAGCATTTAACTTGGATTCAGTTTCAGCATGACTGTGTTGCTGTGTCAATTCCAGTGAGCAAGCCGGTCGTATCAAAGTAGGTATCTACTAATTCTGCATAGGCTCTGTAGAAGAAATGGCTCTTCAGGGGGAACCCAGGCTCAGTGCTGTAGGCATGTGCTTTAACTCACCTCTCCTCACAACAGCATTCACGTACCATGTGCGGTTTATGTGGGTGATCTGCTGATAGTTTAAAGTGACAGAGGGCAGAAGAGAGCTGATGCTACTGAGAATGAGTTAGAGGACTGGAAAAAAGAAAATCTGCTGTCAGGAAGACTTTAGGGAGTATCTTCTAGTTCCTTTCAGCTCACGAGAAAACAACATACAGAGCAATTCAGGATAAGCAGACACTGAGTCACTATTTGCCAGCAACCTCTTGTACAAGGATGAAGCATCATTTTGAATTCCCAACTATTTCTTGCTCCTTACATACTGAGAAAGCACTAACAAGGCCACCTTGATCTCCATGTGTAAGCAATCATGAAAGGAAGGCAAGAGACAGGCTTGGCTGATTCGAGACCTGCTGGTCAAACTAGAGGGCAAGAAGGCAATGCACGGGCAGTGGAAGCAGGGACAGGTAGCCTGGGAAGAGTATAGGCACACTGCCTAGTTGTATAGGGATAGAGTCAGGAAGGCTGAGGTGCAGCTGGAGCTGAACTTGGCAAGGGATGCAAAGAAGGGCTTCTACATGTATGTCACCCAGAAAAGGAAGGTCAAAGAAGGTGTACCCCGCCTTGATGAGAAAGACTGCCAAACTAGTAACAACGGATGAGGAGAAGGCTGAGGTACTCAACAACTTTTTTGCCTCAGTCTTCACTGGCAGCCTCTCTTCTCACACCTCTTGAGTGTATGGAGCGCAAGGCAGGGACTGGGGGAGAAAAGTCCCTCCCCACTGTAAGAGAAGATTAGTTTTGTGACCACATGAGGAACCTGAACGTACAGAAGTCTATGGGACCTGACGAGATACATCACCGAGTCTAGAGGGACTTGGCTGATGTAGTTGCAAAGCCAATCTCCGTGATATTTGAAAAGCCATGGCAGTCGGGGGAAGTCACTGGTGACTGAAAAAAGGGAAACATTGCACCCATTATTAAAAAGTGTAGAAAGGAGGATGCTGGCAACTACTGACCTGTCAGTCTCACCTCTGTGCCTGGGAAAATCATAGAATAGATCCCCCTAGAAGATATGCTAAGGCACATGGAGGACAGGGAGGTGATTCAAGACAGCCAGCGTGGCTTCATCAAGGGCAAGCCCGCCTGACCAAGCCACCACTAGTGGCTTTCTATGATGGAGTGGACGAGGGGAGAGCTACAGATGTAATTCGTCTGGACTTCCGCAAAGCCTTTGACACAGTCCCCCACAATAACCTTCTCTCTAATTTGGAGAGATATGGATTTGACGGGTGGACTGTTCAGTGGATAAGAAACTGGCTGGATGGTTGCATCCAGAGGGTAGTGGTCAATGGCTCAATGTCCAGATGGAGAACGATGACAAGTGGTGACCCCCAGGGGTCCATATTGGGACCAGTACTGTTTAATATAGAATCATAGAATCATAAAATCATAGAATCGGTGAGGTTGGAAGGGACCTTTAAGATCACCAAGTCCAACCATTAACCTGCCCTGACAAAAACCNTGATGACACCAAGCTGAGTGGTGCGGTTGACACGCCTGCAGGACAGGATGATATCCAGAGGCACCTGGACAGGCTTGACATGAGGTGCAAATCTCATGAAGTGCAACAATGCCAAGTGCAAGGTCCTGCACCTGGGTTGGGACAAGCCCAAGCACAGATACAGGCTGGATGGAGAAGGGACTGAGAGCATCCCTGAGGAGAAGGACTTGAGGGTGTTCATGGATGAGAAGCTCAACATGAGCCGGCAATGTGTGCTCACAGCCCAGAAAGCCAACCGCATCCTGGGCTGCATCAAAACCAGCGTGGCCAGCAGGGCGAGGGAGGGGATTCTGCCCCTCTGCTCCGCTCTTGTGAGACCCCTCTTGGAGTGCTGCGTCCAGCTCTGGGACCCTCAACTAAAGAAGAATGTGGACCTGTTGGAGTGAGTCCAGCAGTGGGCCACAAAGATGATCAGAGGGACAAAACGATGCTCAGAGGGCTGGAGCACCTCCCCTATGAAGACAGGCTGAGAGAGTTGAGATTCTTCAACCTGGAGAAGAGAAGGTTCCAGGGAGACCTTACTGAGGCCTTTAATTACTTAAAGGGGGCTTAAAAAAAAAACGGGGACAAACTTTTTAGCAGGGCCTGTTGCGATAGAGCAATGGGTAATGGCTTTAAACTAAAAGAGGGTAGATTTAGACATAACATAAGGAAGAAAGTTTTTACAATGAGGGTGCTGAAACACTGGAATAGGTTGCCCAGCGCGGTGGTAGATGCCCCATCCCTGGAAGTGTTCAAAGCCAGGTTGGATGGGGCTCTGAGCAACCTGATCTAGTTGAAGATGTCCTTGCTCACTGCAGGGGGTTTGGACTAGATGACCTTTAAAGGTCCCTTCCAACCCAAACTATTCTACAATTCTATGTTTTATCAGAAAAGAAGAAAAAAAAAATTAAAAGAGGAGGAACAATTTTCTTAATTTTGAAGAAGTATGGTGAAAAAAACCAAAAATGAAATCCAAATGCTTCAGGGGTTGTCTGATATGGAAACAGCAAAAACTATGTCCTCCTAAGTAATTTCTTTTCTAAGATCAGAATGTACACGTGGAAGCATTCTGTTCTCTCTTTGTACATCTTGCTGTCAGTATTTCCAAAGGGCATGAAAACTTGGAAAATGAGGTTCTAAGAAAGCAATTCCTCAAGGAAGGAAACATTTTCTTTAGTGTGTTTTCTTTTTACTATTATTGTACTTCTCAGTCAAAGACAGTAAGAAAGAACCCTCCTTCACAGAAAAGTTTTATAGTCAAGTAGGGCTGCTTACCTCTCTTAGTTCTTATTTCAGATTTTTATCTTAGTACAATGATTATTACAGCATGTATGCTTTGGAATTCTTTTGAAGGCTGAGCTGAATTTCAGTGCTTTTTCACAGTTCTTGTATTGTTTTTAAATACAAAGCTGTTTAAAACTTACAGAAGTATTTGATCAGCATTAGAGTAGCAGAATACATCAGTTCTTTGATAACTTCCCTTCTGAACTAAAAACTGTCAAATGTGTGCTTTAGGTAATGAACACAAATCTACCACAATTAATGAAAAACTTTCCTAGGTCAGGCTGGCCTTTTGCATTGATCATTGGTTTCTGATTGCAACGCCTTGCCTAACGGAGTACATTAATCTCCTCGGTTACCATACGTACTGTACTTGTCTTGCAAACACAGTGTACAGTATAGTTCAGACTGGGAATCGCCACCTCCCTTAAAATACTTTTGTTTCTGGTCTTTATAACTTCTACAGTTTTGTGTGCCTCAATGAGGCAAGAAAAAACTCACTTCATACTATAAGGCCTAGACCATTCAGCAATAGCTAGTCAGGTATGGACGGGAAACACAAGGAACATGCCCATAGTAGTATGCTACAGAAAACATAATTTTTAGAAAAAAATGTTTTCCTAAAATGAGTTACTGGGCTATATAAATAGATATCAAACATTGTAATGGAATTTCCACCTTTTGATTAGAACAGTTTTTCCTTGCATTTTCCTTGCATGATTTAATGATGACACTCTAAAACTTTCAATTTACATATAAAAGCTGAGATTGCTTTGAAATAAATCAAATGCCCCACTGAAGAAGTGATCAGATGAATAATTAGAAGGAAAAAATTACCTTTTGCACTTGACTCAAAACGTACTTTCTAGTAAAGCAGTTTTCATTCAAACAAAACACACAGAAGAGAACCACTGGAGCATTTCCAGTATTTCCACTGGAATACGTGCCACTTCAGCCAGTAAATTAACTTCATTGGGGTCCCAATTTAAACGCCTCTATGCAAACACATGTAGCGTGGGGAATAAACAGGAAGAGTCAGAGATGTGCGCACATCTTCAGGGCTATAATCTAATTGGCATCACGGAGACATGGTGGGATGGCTCCTGTGACTGGAGTGTTGGAATGGAAGGATACAGGCTCTTCAGGAAATATAGGCAGGGGAGACGAGGAGGGGGTGTCAACCTCTATGTCAGTGACCAACTGGAGTGCATGGAGCTCCGTCTGGGGATGGATGAGAAGCTGACCAAGACCTTATGGATCAGGATTAAAGAAGGGCAGGGACAGGTGATTGTTAAGAGTGAGGGTCTGCTACAGGCCACCCTAGAGGGAAGAGCTGGTTAATATTCAACGATCAGCTCCTCCAAGCTCAGGAGTGATACATCCCAACAATGAAAAATACATTGATCTAAGGTCAAAGATTTATACATTTTTTAATTACTTTGCTGTCATAGGTAGTAGCATAATTTTTTTTTTCCCCACTTTCTAAAAAGGTCATGATATTTAGGTTGGATTTGGACTGGACCACACTGGAATCCTCTTTTGTAAATCTTTTGGAGAGGCTGGAATCATACAACACAGGAAACAGCAGCCTTTTGGTTATTTTGAAGCTCACTTTTCAAAATTTAGTTGAATATCAACTCAAACTTGGGTAATTGAATACACAATACAATAACCCCTCAGTTTCACAACCACACACATAAGTGATTTGTAATTGTCATTGTCAGCAAGTTCATAGTTCAACATTACCAACTTTCTGTGATCATAGAATCATAGAATGGTTAGAGTTGGAAGGGATCATAAAGATCATGGAGTTCCAACCCCCCGGCAGGGGCTTCCACTAGACTAGGTTGCTCAAAGATAAGACGTAAGATGTTATTTTAAGAAATGTATTTAAAGCAAGAGACTTAAGACAGAGAGATTGTCTCAAGCCTAACATGCATCATGAATACGAATTTTAGTCCCATGTGATCATTCAACGGCCCCTCCCAAAAAAATCCACAAAGAATCTTTTAGAAACCTCCACGCCATTTCCAAATCCTGTTTTTCCAAATAAGATTAGGAAGAGTTAAAAATGTAGGTACCATGTAAAAAGAGATAAGCATAATGCGCAGTGTTCATAACTATGGATATACTGATGACGTAAAACTAAGCAGGTCCTACAAATCAACTGATGCACCAAATGCAGGTACTGTAAGTCTTCTTCCAAAGGCTGGGAGACTGTGTGTAGGGGGGTTCAATTCAATTTTTTGGACTCCTTTCACCATCACAGCTTGTCAGAGCTGTGTTAGCTTCTGCTCGTCTATACCCAGCAAACTAAAAGAGCAGTTTAGCTGCAGGTAGGGCTGATTTGCAACACTGACAGCTTTAACAACACCTAATTAAGAGCTGCTTTGCTGAACGCTGTGAGAGATGGACGGGCTTACAGCAAAATAAATGGGATTGATCAAGCGGTAAAGACACACAAGGTAATGTGTGATTTTGGATGAAAACGATAAATTTTGGGGCATGCCCTCAGTACTGAGAAGTGACATGGATAGAAAGAAGTTGATTAAGTAAGGGAAAAGAAAATACGAAATTTTCCCTTCTCACAAATTACTGAACTTTTATGATGCTCTTCTCCCTATAACCCATCCTTTCAAATACTATTCCCCTATGTCCTTTATGAATTTTTACTTCAGAAATATTTACCTGATGTAAAAGCACACCGGTTGGGAATTAAGAAATCTTATCTTCACAGCAGGGGAAGGACAGAAGAGCAGAAGAGGCTCAAAGGAGAACAAAGGGGTTAATACCATGGTAAGCTCGTAAGAACAGTTGACAGAACTGTGGGTGGCAATGACTGGGAATTGCCATTCATGGACTGTGAAACTCATTCTAGCGTAAGGATTTACATAAGCCCCACTTCTAGTTCCTGCTCTTCAACTGGTGAGTGCAGTATTTTCCCAAAAAAGTAGAAGACTAAATCAAGTTGGGAACTGAGAAGAAAGAAAATTAAATAAAAGAAGAAGGCAGGTCAAAAGTTTGCCACCAGCACATACACAGTTGTTTTTAAAAGTTTAATTAATAAAAAAAATTCTATAATTGTGAATTGATTTTGATATATACTAAATCAAAATGAAGCAGCTAATTAGTAAACTACATCTCTTCTGGTCTGTATGGTAAGAATTTCTATTGAAGTTAACTTCAAAGGATTTCTTTAAAAATATGAGCATCAAACATTTTTTTGAACAACAAAGGAATATCCTTTGATACGAACATGCTGTTGTCCTATATTTGTAATATATAATTCTTATTTGATAATTCTCAATGGATTTATAAGGTATCTCATAAGACTTGAGGAAAGAAGAAGGACGCTTTAATTAAATGATAAACTAATAACTTAAGTCTGACAATATTGATCCAAGTTCTGCAAATTTATATGTTTTCTCATTTGAAAATCATTCAGCTGATTTTATTTTTCCAAGAAAGCTCTATAGCACTTTTTAAATGGTCATATTAATATATATCATGAAGTAGTATTTCCATTTATACAGTTATCCATGAAAAACAGGAAAATACAGCCATTCCAGCTATTTGATAAGCCATAGGTTTATACAATTTTGATTGTATCAAGTATTAAAAAAATAATTTTTCTTTACTGAAAACCATCTCCTTAATTATGGCCACTGAAATGAATCTAAAACCATTTGTCAGACACCATGAGATATACACTCCCAGTGTATTTTTATCCTGTACAAATTCTTTAAAAGGAACCGTTGTTACTGACATACTGCAGTATACTCAGTTCGTATGCTATTCTAAATACCAGTGAAGTAGGAACTCTTTAGAACAGTGTTCAACTCTTTATGTCCAGTGTTCAGTTTTTACTAACTAGAGTAATTTTAGCAGATGAATTTCGGTGTATCTGTAAACTAGAATGTGTCCCCCAAATGCTTCTCATTATTCTCATGATGGGTTTTTACATATATTTGAAGAGTAGGGCCTACTGAAAACGCAGTACCACAATATGTGATTGAGTATTTGCATTGTGAATTCAGCTGGAGTCTTGAACGTTTAAATGACCCAGGCTTTGAGCTATCGTCAATGACTGTCTTAAAATTATACGAATCACTTCCTGTTGATGTCTCTTTCTTCTGATTATAAAGTGCCTAAGGTGATCAACTCCTATCAGCACATTTAATTGCCAGACTTCTGACAGCCAAATAAATTCCATTCCTTCTGCCTCTACATCTGTACAACCACACCTACGCATATATATCTACTCTTGCCCTCATTCCTATCCCTAAGGCTTTTAAGTCATTTTAAAATTAATTTCTAGTTAATGTTGCTAACCCACCAGTGCAAAGAATAAAAAAAATTTAAATTAAAACTGCATTCATCACTGTCACACATCCCCTTCTAAGCCACAGTTATATTCCATTATTTACCCTTTGCATACCATATCTTATTCTTCTCTTTAACAAATGGTAGGATTAAGCTTACTGGTTATATATTCATGACTAATAATGAACTGAAATGGTGTGTAGAGAAGCAATGTGGCTTTTTTATGTGAAAAAGGAATTTCAGGGACAGCATTACTACAGACAATTTTCCAAATGCTCTGCAAAAGTAACCACACTGGTTCTTACATACCCGCTAGCATTACTGTCCTTTCATTTAAGTGATGATGCCAGTTCCTAATGTTTTCTGTTGAATACATTTGCATAATCACAATCCACAAAAGTGAGTAAGTTTGTAGCATTCACTATGTGTCTTGTACATATATTTATCTATCTCAATATAAGCTCCTTACTGGTTTATGAAAACACAGCACACTCACATGTGGAACAGCCTTCTTACAGATCAAGATTTTCAAAGCAGTGGAGTGGATTTAGACACCTAAGTTCCACTGAAGGAATGAAATAAGTACAAAACAATTCTTGGAACTGCTCAAGCACAGTACATCATTCCAAGAACTAGGCAGTATTCTAGAAATGTGTTCAATGTTAAATACAAGCCCTGAAGTAAATTTCTTACAGATAGAGTAAGTTCACAGAACACCCTTTTTTCATTATGTTTATAGCTGGCAGAAATAAACAGCTAGTTTCTCCCATATACCCCTAAATCTTCATGATTTTAAGAAGGAACACTTAGCAAGAGCATGTCTCGTTTGCTTCATGGGTTCATGGCATTTTTATTTTTTTCAAGACTGTTTGGCATTCAGATTTGCTTCTATCTGCCATTTTTAGTGACTGCAAAGCCAATGTTGCATATTCACAACATTAGAGATTAAATCCTTCTCCAGTACAGCCAGTGGCAAAACACTTGCTGAGTGCCAGGGTTTTATTGTTCCCCTTCTGCACTTCCCCCAAAGAGAGAAAATCTGGAGGAACAGAGGGTGAAAAAACCTGCGCTTTTCACACCCCCTTTCCTCCTCACCTTTTCTCTGAGAGACAGGTAGAGCTGCTTGGCTCTACTTAACTCTGCAGAACACTGAGAATCCCCCACCAAATTTCTTTCAGAAACCCAATCTGAGAGCAGAGAATCACCCTCTTTTGCAGCCCCATCAGTGAATAACAACCTGCCTCACAACAGTCAACTGAAAGGCTGGCAAGCCAAAGTTGGCATTTTTGTATCATACACAGCTCTTTCTTTGCCCAAGTAGCCTTGCAGGCAGATCATTGCTCCAGGTTTGGTTTCAGTTAACGCCATTCTCAGCTGCAATAAGCTCTGCTCAGTCTGCTCTATCCCCCAGGAAATTACTCCTGTCACCTCTCGAAGGATGCCTACTCACTGCCACCTCAAAGTCTCCTAGCATAAGCTGTAAGATCCGGATGCTATAACATAGTTACACCTTGTCTGACTTCATCCACATCCTTTGCCGCCATCTCCATGTGAAGCATGCTCAGGAGCATCCTTGAAAAAGGAACAGTGCTTCCTTTTCTCACAGGGATCCTTCCGACCAGGAGCACACAAATAAAACACGTAACATCCACTACAAGACACCGTGTAAACCAGACTCTCATCCATACCTGCACCCTTACCTTTCTACAAACAATGGGAATGGCATCAATAGGAGGACTGCGGCACAAAATCCTTACATATTTCAATGACTTTAACGAGATTCATATATATGCCTATGCTTGCTAAACTGGAATTTTTGCTGAATAAACTACTGGTATTCAGGCAACAAAATAAGGACCTATATGTTCAATCGCTTCTTAGTTGAAAATTACTTCCTGTTAAAAGTAAATCTGGTAACAACAGAATGTTATTACATCTGCAAAGCTATGAATTACAAAATCCTGGAACAAAGGTCACCTGTGTCTGGTGCGTGCATGCTATAATACACCCTGTAATAACATGGTCACCAAAGTCCTGAACTTTTCAGCGAACTTCAAGGGGGTGTAGGATACACATCAGTAGATGAAATACCCTGTAACATGAGGTGTGAGTACGGCAGAGAACGGCATACCGAGAAGGACGGCTGCATAGTTAAGGCAGCCAAAGACTTCCTTGGAGAACCGTATTTGATGTCTACCTCTGCTGTGACACTAACCAAGCTGTCTGAAACTTTTCCCAGCCAGTCATTACTACCGTGTTCCTCATTTTAAAGGTATGTGAAAGGCGAAAGGGTGAAAAAATGAATTTCCAGGGTGTTGCCTGCCATGTCCTGCCATTCTTTTCAAAGCTGTAGCTGAGTGCTGAGTTCTAGGTGGCTGTGCTTTGCAGTTATGCCTTACTATTGCCATAGCTCATCTTCCTCTCTTTTTTTCTTTTTTTCTCTGGCATTTCAAACTTTCATTTCACAAAATCACTCTAAAGGAACCGTGCAATGTGCAGGAAAATGGGAACTTTAGCTAAAAGAGTTAACGTACAAATATGAGAAAAATGGGGTGGTTTGCAGAATTTATGGTTACCAAAATTTTGCCTTTCAAGTACGTTTATCTTTGAGTGTGCTTACTAGAATGATTACGGTGTGATGGAACAATATTGAACAAACAGCTGTACCCTGATCTCATCAAAACACTTACACTGTGGGTAGGTATGGCTACAGAGCACAAACCACTGTTTGCTTTATCAGGAAAAGATTTAATCTATGCAAAAAGAGCAGTACAGGAGCTATTCTGGCTCCACAAAGCATACAAGAGGCATGCACTCAGCAGAAAATCAAGAACCCCACCACAAGAAATCATTCAGATTATTGTCCAGAGACAGAGCATGAGATTGCTCACCCATAACAAATTTGCTCAGAGGGCTATTTGTTTGCTTTTTTCTGTCCTGTTTCAGTGACTGATATGCATAAAGATATGTATATGTGGAAGCATATGAGTGAAGCATGTTTATCTTTACGAGTTACGATTGCATGGCAGCAACTAAATGGATGAGGGAGAGCAGGTCTGAAGAGTGAAGGTTTATCAGCCTTAGTTAAGGTCAGCAAGAATAGACCAAATGTTGCTGAACCTTGGCTAGAGAAGAAAGAAAGAAGAAATTAAGGATCTGGGAATGGATCTATTGGTGTTGGCTTCCAAGCTATGCAGCATTGGGAAATTTTACTTTGGGCAGGAGATAAAATGGAGTGACTGAGGGTAAAAATAGACTTCTCTTGCAAACAACCATGAATAGTCAGTAGGAGGCAGTTTCTCATTAAAAGAGAAATGGCTTAGAGGATACTGAAGAAAATTGAGAAGATAGAATCATAGAATCATAGGGTTGGAAGGGACCTCAGTAGATCATCTAGTCCACCACCCCTGCCAGAGCAGGGCCACCTTAGAGCAGGTTGCACAGGAACGCGTCCAGGCGGGTTTTGAATGTCTCCAGAGACGGAGACTCCACCACCTCCCTGGGCAGCCTGTGCCAGGGCTCTGCCACCCTCAAGGTAAAGAAGTTCCTCCTCATGTTTAGGTGGAACTTCCTATACATTTTTCCTATAAATGAGAATCTATTGTAGTGCTAGGTAAATCACTCCAGTTTGGTTTAAGATACCCAAGATGATAGTACTGAGCCAATAGAGTAACAGACTGGATGGCAAAACTGTATGCAGATAAAGAGAGCATGAGGGAGGGAAATGGGTGTACAGTCAGCTTTCACTAATTAGTGTTCCAGTTCCTCCTCTGAGTATCTAGGATCCTACAGAGGGAAGTGGAGGCCAGAAATAATGAAAAGAGCACAGTACTTGTACTGCCAATCTACTATGTTAGCAGTGTCTGTAGCAAAATACCTTCTGAAATCCAGCCTACTAGTGTATATATCTGCTTTCCTTGGTCAAACTTTTCTGAAAAGTTTATGACTGAGAAGAGGAAATGATTTATATACACTCCAGGTACTGTGCAATTAATAAAATGTCACCACAGAGATTATATACACCAGGTGGCATTAATGGCAAAATAATGTCCAGCACTTAAAGTATGATGTCTCAAGCTACTATTCAAAGGATGAGGTGAAGATTAAAAGAAAATGACTGACTGTGGAAAGCAATTATGAAAAAAACCTTAACAAATGGAATTTAAATATGAAATAGCATGTTGTGAGTCTAGGCCTGCCTCAGTTGCCTCAGTGCCTCAGCTGGGTAACTAAACTAGATCATCTTTAAGGTCCCTTCCAACCTTGACAATTCTATGATTCTATGATTCTTAGTTAAATGTCGATTCCTGCCCATAGGAACAACTAGTTATTGTGTGCTAGGAAAGAATATGCTAGCATTTTACTAACTGTCCTGAGAAAAGGAAGCCCATATAACAGTTCTGCACTGAGCTGAGATGGAAAGATCAAGGCTCCTTCTGTAGACAAAAGGCAAAGTTGGGGAAAGAACCCAACAGAGCCAAGTGAGAGTTTTTCGGTTGTGATTCATTTTTGTCTTTCTCACTGTATGAGACAGTAAAAGAAATATCTACTGCTCCATACCCTTATCCCTACCATTGCAGAATTATTTTCTAGCCTTCAGTCTAGCCTGGCCTGACAATGGCTGCAGCCATCGGAGGGCACTTCCCTGCTACCACCTTCATCATTCATTGTTGCTATAAATTCTCTCTTTTTTTAATTTTATGTCATTAGTGTTAGTCATACTTGTACCATACAACGTACACCCTGTTGTATCCCGTCCTAGTTTTCTGTCCTCTCTTCTCAATCGTTTAAAATACTTAGCATTAACAACCAGGAATGTTTGTTTTCTGTGTACAAGAATTTGTTAAAAACTTTTCACCCACGGAAAATTAATTCTCTGGTGCCATCTGGTACTTTCACTCTGTTAAAGGAAAGAAAGCCAAGAAGCAACTACAGAAACTGATCCCCATATCTGCTTAATTGCTAGCTGGCTGCACAGCTCTGATTTGTACCTCTTCCGTTAGTTCTTAAAACAACACCCAAGCACTCCCTCCATTCCTCTAACATCACAAAAGTCTTTGCACCCTTGAATAACCTCTGAAGTATAAAACCTGACAGCATGCAATGCATGACCTCAGCATCAGACCATAAAACTATTGTTCTGGTGAGCTGCAACACAACCCTTGCATTATTTTGGGTACTCAGAACTGAAAAAAACACAGAGAAAAAACGTGCCTGAAGGACACAGGGATGCCAAAGGGTCTCAGAAGAGACAAAGGGCCAAGTACTGCGTAAAGGGGGCATGACTGATCTGTTCTGGAGAAGCAAGTATGAAAGGCCACAGTCCATGTAAGATGGCTTCTGGTCCAGATATCCATCCTGGCCCTCTTTAGCTAGAAAAATAAAAGATAACGAGTCTATAAAAGGGAATGCACTCTCTTATTGCCACAGTTCAGTTTTTTACTTTATCTGAAAGCTCTGAGACAAGAGCATAAAATGATTTTACTTTTTTGTGTAGAAGAATTAAAATAACAAACAGTAAAAAAGACCTCAAACTGCAAAATACTTACCCTGAATACCAAACTAAATCTCAGGCTAGAAATCAAAGTACATCTATGCTAAAGAAGGGTTGCAAACATGTGCTATCAGTTCACATACATTAAACATGAAGAAACTCAGAGTCCTTCCTCCACATGCCACGTTGCTGGCTTTCCTCTGCACTCCTGTCAGGCCTCAAAGACCCTCTTAGCAAAGATCTGAGGCAAGCATAGGAAAGAAAGGGAATCTGGGGAAGGAGAAGCAAAACTGTGAGGGAAGCAGCTTGAAGATGTGAATTTATTGTACTGCACTGCAGCCTTCAACTTGTTAAAATGCACAGGTCAGCTGAAGACTCTTCTCTCTAGCTGGCACTTTGAGAATTCACAAAGCATAAAGGATGTAGACTTTGACATGACAGTGCAAATAGTTCTCTGTGTAACAACTGCATTTATGTCAATGAAATCACCCATATAAAAATATGATTCTCAAAGCTCTAGGCACCTTCTACTGATTTCAGTAGGATTTAGTAAATGCAAAATACTTATGAAAAATCAGTATGTATGCTTGCTGAAGCAGGACTTAATTCTAGCTAAATTCCGTACATCATAAATATATAATATAAATTATTACAGCCTACTGGAGAAAGAGGAGGTAAAGACTTTGGCTTTAGAGATTCACCCCAAAAGAACTGGGACATCTGTAATAGGAAAGTAAACACCCTACACTCTGATGGAGTCTTCAGAGTAATGGGCAACACCAGATTCAGATCTTCAGCTGCCCTCTAGCAATGCCCATCTCTTTCTATTGGCTCTGTGATCCTGCCTACCCCTGGCATCTGCCACGGGCTTAAGGACAAGTGAGATAAATCAGTACGCCACTGATTCTCAAAAGAGTTAAGAGTCAGTGTTCAGAATACCAAGAATATGATAAGAAAAGGCAAAGGCTTTTTCTCATGGATTATTTTTTTTGATGAGGCGTATTTATGAATAATAGAAAGTAAAAATTTTAATCTGAATATGAAATAGCCACTTAAAATTTTCAGTATTTAATATGAGCTTTTTGTTTAAATACCTATCAGCGTAAAATCATCCCACTTACTCTTAGGAACTTCACTGAGGTGCTGAGAAGGCCACCCAGTTCCCGGGTGATGTGCTCTAGGTGGCCCTGCTCTGGCAGGGGGGTTGGACTAGATGCTCTTTCGAGGTCCCTTCCAACCCTATGATTCTATGATTGATTCTATGATTCTATGACAGTTTACCTAGTCTCCCCATGACAATGAAAAAATACAAACAACGTGAGAGTCAATTCAGCATCCCCAACATGTGAATTATTTTCAGATTCATGATGGGAATAACTCTCTCCACTGACTGCTACGGAACCCAAAGGATTAGAGACCCCAACAGTATCAAAAAAAATATCACAAAGTGATTTTTTTTAAAGTTGCAAAAATCAAAAGAGAACATCTAAAAAGTAACATCTAATAACCTACACAGCTGCAGTACGTGATGTTCTTTGCAGTCTTAGTGAAAAGAGACCTTTCTTTGAGAAATACTAGAGATACGGAAAATACTGGGGGGAAAACAACTCACACAAACCAAAAAAAAACCCTGCCAGTTTTATTCTAAGACTCTGCAGTCTTCCACTTTGCTCAGATTTGTCATCCAAGTTACAGCTCTAAAGGAAGTCATGCTGCTGCTGCTGCTTCCAACGCTTTGATTGTTGTAATTGTGCTAAACGCAAAAAAGCTACATGACAATTTAAATACATGTTTTCAGTTTGATGGGATTTGAAACACTGGACATCTTTAACCCCAGATATAAAATTTTCTAAAGGAAATTCAGCTGAACTTTAATTTTAGTGGCATCACTGAATAGTTTCTATAATCCACTGACAGTGATGTGCCCCAAAATTTCTAAGTGCAAATTATGAGTACAAGCTACACTGAAGTCCATTGCTGAAAAGAATGCTAGAAAAATGTTCCACTCTGCCTGTTCAGACCCTAGCAAAAAGACTGACAGTAAAATAAAAATCCACATGGGTGAAGGAGTCTTTTAAAAATGTTATTAACAATGTGCATATTTTTATTGTGGGAAATTTTTAGCTTTTTAATTTGATCCTGATGTTGGAAGAACTGAATGTCACTATTTAATGCCATTTATCAGTGAACTGTACAGGCCTGTGTGAAAGAGGGTCAAGATTTACAAAAATTCCTTATGCAAAACTTAATATTTGTGAAGCAGAAAGTTTTCCTGGAGCCTCGTTTGAAAATTAGGAGTTAGACAAAAGGTTCTACTTTCAGTTTGTCCAAAAATAAGGGGAAGACCCTGACTATTAGTGTCAGCCAAGGCTTCCATAACTCTGACGCACCTCAGACGAATTCAAAATACTTGTTCCTAAATCTCCCAAGGAGACGTCCAGGGCCTGATGTGACCATGTTTGCTGTTGCAGCAGGCCCTCCTCTAATAAAGAATACTGCCAAGGAAAACTACTACCCTTTTATAAGCTTAATCATAGTTTAACACCTACCCGTTTTGTTGTTGCAATAGGATTCTGATACTTTAAGTCTGCAGGAAAATTACATATTCAAGCTGAGGAAGACACGTTCATGAAATCTATTTGTTCAAATGCAAAACAGTGAAATCAATAACATGTTTTCTTTCTTTTTTTTTTTGTTTAGTTTCTGTGGTTTGATTGCTACAAACTGTGGCTAGTAATTTACTTTGTAATGAACAAGAACAGACAGTTCAGCACGTTAATGGAAAACGAGGGAGAAGAAACCATGAACATAAAAGAACTATGTCTAACTCACTGTTAACATACGTGCTTCAAGAAAGAGGGGAGGGAGGGAAGGGGAGGAAAGGAGGAAAGAGGAGGGAGGGAAGGAAGTGGAGGAAAGGGGAGGAAGGTTGGTTGTATGCCTTGCAGGAGGGAAATATGCATGCGGTTGTGTACCCCCTTGAAATTACTTTTGGATGCATGTATACAATAGCAGAGAAATAGAAGCATAGACAAAATTACAGTAGGAATCTAATGCTCGTTAAGTTAATTAATGTTTGTTAATACCAGAATATTACCTATGGGAGATGTGAAAGCTGTCTTACAAATGACAGCCTTTTCACCAAATACACTAATCTCCATTTTTAACAGTCCTTCCTGATATTCAAAGTCTATTTCCCTTTCTGAGGTCTCCTCAAGACTGATAATTCTATTTGTATACACAAGCACAAACATAAACCAACCAGACCCCATACTTGGTGTTTACAGCCTTCAGACACTCATGCCTGCCCTCCTCTTGTTACTGATTGCATGTTACATCAGCTTGTCATCCTGTCATTGCCAAGTTTCATTGTTTCAAATTCTTTGTTTCACTGAAAAGAAAAGGAGCGTGCATCTCAAAATTATAACCAATAACCTTTGCACTACATTTTTTGGGTAATTCCTAAGTAATCTGAGGAAAACCAGCAAAGTAATTCCTCAATTGTAATCAACTGAAATGCTAGATAGTTAGTTACTTCACGTAACTTGTTCCTACAAGGAACAAGAAGGCCAAAACAATAAATGGGTTCAAAAAAAAAGGCTAGACAAATTGATAGGTGATAAATCCATCACTGGATACTAAATATAATAGCCTAAATTTAACATCCACTTCAGAAAGTCCCTAAATGAATGATTGCTGGAGTCCAAGACAGAGAGCGATGGCATAAATGGATATCTAGAGGCTCAGAGAAGGATGATCTCTATATGCCTATTTTTGGTACTGGCCAGTTCTGGAGACATAGCAAATGCTTTGTTTGTCTGCTACTTTTATGCATTTTCCCGATACCTACATCACGGGGCTTACTACTTTTCAGGTCCCTTTTAGTAAAAAATGGCGAACTTAAGCACACACAAAAAAAGTACGTGGGCAAAATATGTTTGGTTCTCCAGTATTATGACATTATCTTTTAAAGTCGTATCAAAAAAAGATAGTGGTTCTCAACACCGCAGCAGCAGCTCGTTTACATTCTAGTTTCCCTGTCCCCTCCCTCCTCCAGTTAAGTGGACTGTAATCATTTCAGCTGTCTGAATTCATTACTTCTTTTTATAACAGAAGCTGAAGTGAACACCAGTTTACATTACCAGACGAGGCAGTGAGCTGAGGTGTCCCAGGAGTAAACTCACTGCCTCTTCAGTTGCCATTCTTTCTCTGGTTAAAGCCCCTGAAAAAAAGGGGGCAAGCAGACGGCAGAGGATCGTAACAGCTTTACTCTCCTCAACCGAAATGGCATAAAGCTGAAACTGAACATACGTTTAACGACAGCTCATTTTGTGAATCCCCAACCAGAGTCCGAGAGTTAGATGTTGGAGTTTCTACCCCTTTTACTCCATTCACCACACTTCACTGTTTCTTCCCATTCCCTATGAACAAGTGGAAAATACTGTAAGTCTCTTTTTTTTCTTTTCTTTTCATAATGCACAGGATTTACTACCTTCCCATGAGGATAGGAAGGTTGGATGGGGCTGGACTTTATTTGTGCACGTTCCTCTTTTGCCAACATGTTTAGTTTCCCTGCAGAGTGTTCCATTTCACCTCATTTTTTTTTCACCATTTTTACGTCACCAAAACTAACAGCTTGCTTTTACATTTACACTTTGCATGTGCTACTCTCGAGTCTCCTCAGTAGAACTAATATGGTTGTTTTTCAGCCCTGCTTCAGTGCCAAGTACATCGCTGAACTGTCCAAGCTTCAGTTAACTGATGCAATTTCTAGGCTTTCTAAATGAGAACAGGGCATAGAAAAAAGTAATTTATTTTTATTTAATAATACCCTCAGAAGTTTAGGATTTGGAATCAATGTAATCTGCTTCTGAATAAACTCATATAATATACTCAAATAATAAACTCATTCAAACCAAAAATTAATTTTAGCCAACTGAAAGAGAAGATTTTTCTTTCACTGTAAGAGAGGATTTAAGTTAATTGGAAGAAATTTATTATATATGTACTTAATTTAATGAAAGCCACTGTAGGTAAGAACAGGACTGAGCAGGCATACCTTTTGCTTGATTCCAAAGTTATACTAAAGGGCAAATTAGTATATCAATAGACTACCACACTTTTCTGGTTCACCAATAATTATGTCCCATGAAGAGAAGAGGAGAAAACCCACTTGTGCTCTACTTCTGCTACTCCTGCAGTAAAAATCCTTAAGTACTGTTTCATTTCATTTCTCTCCCTCTCATTCAATATAGCCATTAAGAAACTGCTAAAACACTCACTTCCTGCTTCTCTGTCCATGTCTCCTCCACCCTCTATATGTTTCCTACCTTTTGATATTACTCTTGATCTTTTTGTCTCTCCTTCAAGGTTCTCTAAAATTCTGTAATTGTGCAGAATTCTGTAACATATTCTGAACAATATGCAGCATCAGGGACTAAATTTTTTTTTTAAGGCAAAGAGATATAATTAAATTTCTGTCATTAATCATATGTTCAAGAGCACTGTAATCATAATAATGTCACTTGATTGCTCAGATCATAGCTTTGTGACCTTGTATTTCTTCCTTAGATAGAGAATCTATGATTAAAAGTGAATATAGTATTTTAATCTGTTGAAGATTTTAATATCAAGAGCACAAGTGCACTTACAGTGACCGCTTCCATTTATGCCGACATATCACACAGTGTTCCCAATCTTTTTCTAAACATCATTCCATTTCCAGCTGTGTATTTCATCTCTGCCGGACATACAACCCCAAAGCATTACCATGAACAGGGAATTGCTGTCTGGCTCATTGCTCCCCACAGGAACCATGGTTCCAGACCTTCTCTGTTCATTACAAAACTAAGTATTGAGAAGACTGAAGATGCCATCACTTGGTGTTAGTAATACCAACCCCAGGTTCGCAGAAGACATGTGAGTTGAAACTTTCCAGTTCATCTTTAAATCAGTATGCGTATTTTACAAGTCTTTGCAGAGAGGAAAACAAAGAGAAGGAAGGAGTGATAAAAACATCAACAACCTCTAAAATTAACAGGAAATGAATAATAAGAAACACAGTGTGCCTTTAATATGGGATTAAAGGGGTAAATACATGCTCAAACAGTTTTTTAAAGGATTTTTTCTGGAACTTAGTGCTCAGTTTTTCTTTATTTGTGAACTGAGAGCTTCCTACTGTGCTCGTAGGAGTAAATCACGGTAGGCAGGAAGTTCTAACACACTACAATGTGTTAAAGTGATATCAACAACAGCAAAATAATGTGGCGATGTGGGATTCTCAGCATGCATTCATGACAAAAGGTTCATGTTGAAATGGAAAACACAAAGATTATTTTTCAGTGACAAAAGAAAATCAGTATTTAAAATCAATGCCAGTCATGAGGAACAGTGAGAATAAGTAAAAAAAGACCACAAAGCACTTTTGGGAACACTCAAAAGAAAAATGCAAAAAATATAAAACCATTATACCGAAATAAAAGCCTCTTTGCCCTGCATTAGAATAGATTTGCAAGTCAAAATCAGAAACCATACTGATACTAATTTTTCATGTTGCCACTTACAGCCACTTCTAAAAACCTAAAGAAAACTTAGTTAGGTGTCTGACTTAAAGTTCTTTGAAAACACCAGATTAATGCCCATCTTTCTTGCCTATCTCTTGTGGCTTAGTCTTAATTTAACTATTACGCTGCTGTATACAAGAGGCCCTCACAGATCCCAGATGGGCAGGCACAAGCTGGTTCTGTTCTGCCCGTACGCCATGAGCCCAGTGGAAAGGCAGGTGGGCTTTCGGGAGAGAAAAGAGGGAGTACCCTGGCAAGCACAGAGGCGCTGGCTCACCCTGCCTCGAAGTTTAGACGTCACCAAGGCACAGCGCTCACTAGATGGGATTCTGTAATCCCTTCTTTGCAGATCAGCTGTGACAGAAGCGTAAAGACATGGTCAACCTGCTTATTCTTTTTATCAAATTGAGCAGTTTGGTTCAACGACGACATGTTTGGGTGAAACAAGGTGAGTTACAAAGGCTCTGCACAGAGCCTATATGGCATTTCTGTCTGAATTACTGTTTGCTCAGGAAAAACACCAGACCTGCACTGCTCCATGTGCTGCTGCAATATTCTACCTGCCAGGCTGAAACCCCAGACCTGGTCTGTGGGAGTAAGCATAGTCATCCAAAGGCCAAACTAGTAAAACCCAACAGACCCAGTGTGGGAAAGCAACAGAAGATCATCGAGGAGGACTGTAAATACGCTCAAGTGACTCGCACCTGGGGTGCTGTAAAATATATGTATCACACTAATTCTTATTCAGTCTCAGGTGCTTGCAAGAAAAACACGTGCACTTAGATAACATAAGTCTGTGATGGACTCAGGGACACCTTATTTAGCTGCTTGAGAATCCTGGCCTGTAGTTGAAGAAGATCAAAGCATAGTGTTCAAACTATGCCCGTATGAACCCTTTAAATACCAGCAAGAAGAGGGAGTCCACGTGTGCACTTGCTAACAAGGACTCTCTCGCTGCCAAGGACTCTTGCTAACAAGGACCCTCTCCCATGCCGTGGTGTCTGTGTCCCCTGCTTGCGTGCCTCTGCCCGGGTGTTGCCTCTGAGATTCCTGGTCTGTGAGGTACTGAGGCTAAATTTGTTCTTTGCTTTCCATCCATGGTTTGTGGCTGTTCCTGCATCCTGCCTGCATCGGCTTACAAACCCAGCTAGTCCATGTGAAACGTCTTCCAAAACCTGTTGTGGTGGGTTGACCCTGGCTGGATGCCAGGTGCCCACCAAAGCTGCTCTATCGCTCATCAGCCTCAGCTGGATGGGGGGAGAGAAAATATAACAAGGCTTGTGGGTGGACATAAGGACAGGGAGACCACTCAGCAATTGCCTTCACAGGCAAAACAGACTCAGCTTGGGTTTAATTTATTACCAATTCAGTCAGAGTAGGGTAATGAGAAAGAAAAACTAAATCTTAAAACATCTTCCTCCCACCCCTTCCTTTTTCCTAATCTCAGCTTCACTCCTGATTTTCTCTACCTCTTCCCCACCAGAAGTGCAGTGGGACAGGGAATGGGGGTTGTGGTCAGTTCATCACATGTTGTCTCTGCTGCTCCTTCCCGCTTCCCTCCTTCCTGTGCTGTTCCTCACACTCTTTCCTTCCTCCAGCATGGGGTTCCTCCCACGGGAGACAGGCTTCAACGAACTTCTCCAACGTGAGTACTTCCAAGGAGTGGAGTCTTTCAGGAACAGACTGATCCAGCGTAAGTCTCCCATGGGGTCACAAGTCCTGCCAGCAAACCTGCTCCAGTGTGGGTTCCTCTCTCTCCACGGGGCCACAGGTCCTTCCAGAAGCCTGCTCCAGCATGGGCTTGCCACAGGGTCACAGCCTCCTTCGGGCATCCACCTGCTCCGCTGTGGGGACCTCCATGGGCTGCAAGTGGATCTCTGCACCACCATTAACCTCCATGGGTTGCAGGGGGACAGCCTGCCTCACCATGGTCTTCACCAAGGACCTCAGGGGATTCTCTGCTCCAGCACCTGGAGCACCTACTCCCCCTCCTACTTGACCTTGGTGTCTGCAGAGCTGTTGCTCTCACATATTCTCACTCCTCTCTCCTGGTTCCTGCCATGCAGCTTTTTTTCCCCTGTTAACATATGTTATCCCAGAGGCACTACCATCGTCGCTGATGGGCTCGGCATTGGCCAGCAGCAGGTCCGTCTTGGAGCCGGCTGGCATTGGCTCTATCAGACATAGGGGAAGCTTCTGGCAGCTTCTCACAGAAGCTACCCCTGTAGCACTCCTGCTACCAAAACCTTGTCACGCAAACCCCATACACATGTATTAGGGAGGTTTTTATGTTACACAGCACACATAAACCACATTATTTTTCCTTCTATCACTCCCCACTTTAGAGAGCTGGATGTATCTATTTGCCAACTTGGATAACACAACCCCATCTTGTAGTGCCTTTCAAGTAGTTAGTAGGTTTCAATGCCACAGTAGACAAATCTGGGAGGGATACACTTTCCCACCATAAGGAATGTGAACTAAAGCAAAGATACCTACTAAGTGGTTTTCTCAAAGTCTACAGGAAATATGTGCTTGGCCAGTAAGTTGAACCCCGACCTCCGCAGTCCCTCTCCAGTATTTCAGCCGCTAGGGTTATTTCCTCTCCTGATGCACAGCACAGTTTGTTGAGGAAGTCAGTTCTAAATAATTCAATGCAATGAATAAGTGAGTTTCACCAAAGCACAGACACAGACCCATGTAACTGTTGAAACAGAACTTTTAATAATGTTTCCTTTCATATTTGGAGCAGTAATATTTACAGAGCCCAGAGAGGAATTAATAAAACTGAACTTACTGCAAAATTTAATTAAAATTATACAGGGCAATAGAGAGTCTTCACTACCTTTTTCCAAGAACTCCATCCTTCACAGGATATTGAATGACAATATACTTATCTAATAAAGGTCAGAAGAACGCACATTAATTGAATGTGTCCTAAAGGCAGGATATATATTCTCCAATCTGATTGACTCTTTCCTAAATTCGGAGTAATGCACCACAATCCTCTTAAGGAACAAAACACACACAAACCCTTAGAAAAAAACTACCACATCTATCATTAGGGAATTAATGCACAAAGAATGCCTTTAATATATTGCAAAGACTATAAATACGTGATTTTTTTAGGAAATCTGTTTTTTTTTTACTTTGGATTGATAGAACTGAAACAATAATGCATGGTGAGATGAATAAAGGTGTGTGTGTTTAGACACACTTTGAGATTTTACTTTCTTTGGGCTGTATTTTAGTCTGTATTTCAAAAGAATAAAGCCTATTTTGGGCAATATTCTAATAAAATAATATGTTAACACACTGCTTTCCTTTGGATTGCTTTATCCAACAAGGTCACAGATTACTGGAAACCCTGCAGATGTTGCACAAAGAGATGTAGAACAAGTTGGTTGAGTTGCAGTTACAAGAAGTTGCAGCACCCACTGATGCATGAAGTTTATGTTCCTCGGAACACAATTTACTTTGTGTTCACATGAACCTAAAAAGGGCAAGAATGCAATACTACGGACAAAAAAGGCAGACCAGGTAAGTCATATGTTTCCTTAGCTTTCATCTGGAGGAGTTTTCATTGTGAGTTCAGCTACATTTTATCAACATACCTGAGACCGTCATTTAAAAACGCTACAAATGATGTTCCTGTTGCTGTCAAAACCAAGAAATAAATTTGGGAAGAGGAATTATCAATTAAGAAATACACTATAATTGAATATAAGGCAGTGGTTGGACAAAGCAGAGACATTTTAAAATGAACAGCTTGTGGAGGTGATGAAAGCTGCTTGCTAGCTTTGTGTTCGGCAGTGTACATGCTGCCAAAAAGTACATGTATTTTAGTTTACACATTAAACCAAACATAACCAAAACTGCCAGCAAACATCCTGCTACCAGATTGCTACAGCAGATTTGGCTTTCTATCTGAATCAAGTTTGTTTCATACAGAATTGACATTATTTATCTTGCAAATAAAAACTTTGAGCTGCTATACAATGTGCTGTAATAAAAAGGGATTTAGAAATTATTACTTACCTTAATCTGGATTTATTTAAACAATGAGGACAGAGTTCTACAAACTCCCCTATATCTGCGTGAGAATATTATATCTGGAAGTTTCAAACATTGTATTGCGTACTACCAACATGCCTCTTCCCCCTTCTTCTGTGAGCCTATTTTCAAGATGGAACAAGAGAAATGAGGTACTTCTGTGTGTTATTATAATTAGTCCTGCCCCTTGGCATATGTTATTGTATTTTGCAGTTGATTGATAAACAAGCGCTTCTGTTGTGAATAAACTAGGAGCGGGATCAGTTTGTATATAAAGTCTGAGAGATCAAGGATGATTACTTATGTTTTGTTGTATTTAAAAAATCTAAAATCTTTCTCTCATGAGCACACAAACCAGAGCTTTTATAAGGAATACATTTTTCTAATCATCTCCCTTTGGCTGTGGTATCTTTTTTTGTTGATCTGAGATTTTCAAGAACAAGCCTAAACCGCAGAAAGCAATGGATTTAAAGAAATTTATGCCTAAAACTATTGTAGCTATTTCTCACCACGGTCTGCTTATGCCAACATTTGAGTGGTGCTCGTTACAGATTGATTTATTAAAAAGCAATGCCATACCTGTAGACATGCAGGAGCTCTGCCCTGGGGTTTATTCACATCAACAGCCACAAGCTGCCAACCTCCAGCTGCATCTTCATGAAACATCTTGAAAGGAAAAATTGTCAGAAATGTTTTATGTGCAAATAGATACAAGTGAAATCTAATACATTCCCCTTAAGGACCTGCATACATTTTGATGATAGCTAGTTTAAAATAAGAGTGAAATGGTTCTTACTGCTACAGGAAAAAAGTAACATGCTCTTCTTTCAATATTAATAGATGCTGAATATTACTCAGATAACATCAAACACAATGTGTCTCTACTAGTCCTGATGTAGAAACTGACTCAATTAATCTCTGATCAGTATAATTACATGGTGGCACTGTTCAGAATAAATTCCTTACTAAGGTAAGCTTGTCCTGAGGAAATACAAATACATTATGACCAAAAAATAAGTTTCATGGTACATTTGGAAATAATAGACAACCTTTTTTTTTTAACTAGTAAAATTATTTTACTCCAAGGATCAGACTTCATTTTTGTTGCACTGACACAGATCAAGGGTAGCTGTACAGTCCTTCTGTACTGTCACCTAGAGCTTATAATTCCTGCAAATAGCTGAATGATATCCGATATCCTGGCTCTAATGATTTTAATGGAAAAGCCTCTTCTGAATGCAGTGGTATGCACATTTTGCCAATAATATCTGGAAGCACTGGTGTAGACATTCTTTTTTTTTTTTTTTTTTTCCCCTCAGAAAATTTGGACATAAAAAGATGCAGACTGCTGGACGTAAGGAACAGTGAGAAACCATGTCCTTGAAAGAAAATTAACAGCTCTAGCATTTTCAGTTGCCACCTGAGAGTCTGTATATACTATGGAATGAAGCGTGGCGAAGTTCCCACCTTTTCCTAGACACCTAGCACCCAAACAAGTCATCTCAAGAACACAGCCACAGCAGCGTGGCAGAAGCTTCAAAGCCACCCTGAGAGAAGTGCTCATTAGACTGGGGACAGTGTCACACAAATATGGTTGCAATGCTGCCAGCTCAGACCACCTCTGAGTTCCCCTTCTTTGTACCGTGTTTTAATATGAAGTCCTAAAGTGCTTTACAAGAACTTTTATCCTTCGAGAGAGACTCCTTCCTTGACTCTCGGATGCTCACTTTCTTTTTTATAGGACTAAGTTTTAGGACCAGTTTAATTATTTATGAAGCGAGCAAATGAAGCAAGATATTGTTGCTTTTTCTCAAGGTTATTTCATGCACAAAACAAGCAAGGTTTTAAACTTTCATCTGGTGCTTTGAACAAGAAACCTGGCAAGAAATTTTCTGCCCTTCTTAATACAGAAAAAGATAAATCATTTTTGTAGTTCAGTAAGCTGGACTCGCTTTATGTCCCATTAGGCTGGTGACTCAAGGAACAAAGTAACCATTCGCTTGTCTGCAGCCAACAGGCTATTTTTGTTGTGCATGATGCAATTTATATTCAACATGTTCATATTCTTTGGCAAGACAACATTATTTTGGGAATTTCCGCTATCCTTGAAATTCCTTAATGTTGGCTGCTCCTTAAATTTCCCCACATTCACCTCTCTGTTCCAGATTCTAGTTGAGAGTATGCTGGTTAAACCTATAGGCTCAGGAATTTGTCCCACTGGAGATGGAACAAACATTATGTTCCTCAGGCTAAGTATGTGTCATGTGGAAAAGTCATTTTTTTGTTAGATTTTAAATTGGTATCATCAAGTCTGCTTTGAAAAAGACATACATACAGTAGAAATTACTGCCAAAATGTCTATTGAGGAAAAAAATGTAGCAGCAGGCAGAAAAGAAGTAGATTTACATATGGATTACAGGAATATCCAAAGGAATATCAGAAAATATTTAATAAATAATTTTGAAGCACTTAAATCCTTTGGCTTATGAAAATAAATAACCTCTAGCTACAGAGGTTAGAAAAAATTTCCTCATGGGTATGTTTCTCTTATCTGTCTTCTGAAGGGTTTTTTGCAGGCAGTCAGTACTGTTCCCTCTTATAGATGGCAAACTGCACTAGCTTGGGAAAGCCTGGCCTTTTGTACGTTCAGGATACATAAAATGATTGTTACAACAATGAGTGGGAGAACTGAAACCCTTTAGCCCCCGTTTTTCATACCGGGTCTTTCACACTACCCAGCCCACACACAGCACCATTCCTATCACAGCTTCTTCCTACTCATTCTCTCATATTCAGGGTCTCACTTTCTGTGGCTACCTCAAATATCAGCGTGGCTCTTTCACTGCCTCAGGACCTCATTCCTCCTTGGTCTCACTATGCCTTTCTCAGTTCCAGCACCAGCTTCCCCAAACACTTCAGCTGCCCTCTGACCTCTCTTCTTCCAGCGACCGCTAGCAATTTCAGCTCTTCTGCCTTAGCACAGAAAGTCATACTCAATAGCAACCCTAATTCCAAACCCACCAATGACATGACAAAAAAAGCACTAGCCTACTTCCTTAAAAGAAAATAAACATAGTAACATAGCCATACTGAGAACCATATTACAGTCTTCTCTATTAATTCTTTTTTAAGGAAATCTCGTTGGATACTATACCCTAGAATTTAATTTTAAATGAAAATTCAGGTATCAACTTTAAAATATACGTAGTAACATGCTATGTCAAATAAATCAGATAAAATAATAAATAACAGGATTTTTTGGCTTATTATTCATTAATTAACTAAACCAAATCAAGTCCCCAGAAAAGCTCAGTATCTCAGGTGTTTCACCTGGGTGGTGGCAGTTGAAGTAGTACTGCTCCTGGACCCCCACATCTGCTGGAACTGCACTCTAATTTCTGCAAACGTTTCAATGATGACTGCGATGAAAACATTCTGAAAAAAAGAAGAAGAATGGTCGGCACAAAGCTCAGCAAGAGGAAAAGAGAAGAAATTAATTCTAATATGATCTACATTTCAGACAGGTTTAAAAGAACGCATTTTTCAGTACCTTAACAAGCCAGGCCAGAAAGAAAATTAAGGTGATGAAATAGAAATATGAACGCCATCGGGGAAAGCTGTCGATTGCTCGGTACATAAGGAACACCCAGCCTTCTTGAGAAGCAGCTTCATAAACAGTAAATATGCTTGTGCCTGTCAGAGGAAAAATGAAAATGTTTTGCATTAAGCCTCCCTGACAGTTTTCAATATCAGCAAACAATAATCTTTTATCTATTTTATTTTCCTTTTCTCTAAAGAGTATCTATCAGCTCTCTTTTCCTCTCTTCAAAGAGAAGTTTTTCAGGTGCATTTCCACGTTTCTTCCTTCAGCAGCTGAGTAAGAATTGCTTTTGTATCAGACTGGAGTCCCTTTTATCTCTGTACACACATGCAGAATCTCTTAGGTGGGTTCACTGGCAGGATGCAAATGTCTCCAAAAGCAGAATTTGTCCCATCATGTGACTTCAGCAGCACCCGTGAGGTGTCATTTAATTAAACGAGCACATTTAATTAAAACTATCAGGATCAACATTCAGTAGGTGAAAAGAATCACTATTAGCATCAGCAACACGGAGTAAGCAGCAATACACGGAGAATGTGCCCAATATGGGCAAGCGCACTTAAGCGTCTACAACAAGCTACGGAACAGTTTCAAAATTCAGGCAGGTAGGCAGGGTAGCTACATTAACATACCTGTGCTGCCTTAAAAAAAGTTAAAGTATTTTTAAGTTGAAGAAACTATATCACTCTGGGGATGGGGTGAGGAGATGAAAGAAAAGATATGAGGGTTTTACGTGTGCAGAAATCATTTGTGAATAACAGCTATGAAGTTACTCATCATAAACTTAAGATCCAAACTCATTTTGATGTCTGAGGGGTAATACGCTCCAGCCATCAGTACAGGTTGGGGGCTGACCTGCTGGAGAGCAGCTCTGAGGAAAGGGACCTGGGAGTCCTGGTGGACAACAGGATGACCATGAGCCAGCNACTGGATGATCTCCTGAGGTCCCTTCCAACCCCTACCGTTCTGTGATTCTGTGATCTCTGCAATGAAAGCTTCAAAATACAGACCGTGGTTAGGGCTTGTATGGCATTCTTGTTTGAACTAATTTTTTGTTCTGAGAAGGAACACAATTAAACTGTGAAATTAAACTGTGAAATCTCACAAACTGCTGTGAAATTGTGGAATTGTCCTACAGCCACCTGCTAGCTTCGCTCCACTACTGGTTCGTTTCATGAAACATCCTGGATAAAAGAGAGGGAGCGTGAGGAGTGGTGCCCTTAGGAAAAAGTAGCAGCTACTAGCATGAGGTAGATAGCAAGCCTGAAGCAGCCAACTATCTGATCCTCTTCCCAGAGAAAGGAGCGGTTCTAGTCAGAAATTCCTGAGTCCAGTTTTCTCCAAAAAATCACACCAGACTATAAGGAGCTCTGCCCTATTATTCTGCCACTGAATGTGCAGCATCTACATCCTTTTGTCTGCTAACACAGGTGGGATAATGAACTTGGAAGTGGTTTGGCCTTAGGGAGGACTTTGCAGGTAAATCTTCACTGATAAGAGGAGACAGTGATGAATGGAATTTTTTCTGTATAATCTCCCTCCTTTGATATGTAGGTGTTGATGGTTAACATGGTCATGGTGAGTAGGCAAAAATGTTAATCCTTTTCGTTAATTTTTCTGGTTATTGGATTCCTTCCTACTTACTGCATATGGCATACAGAAATAAAAATGAAAGAAACATAGATAGCAAACCCCTTTCTGTTTCTTCAGAAAAGAGAGTGGTCTCTATCAATACTGAAATATTCATCAGTGATTACTTCACAAGTATTTTGCATTTCAAAAATTCATAAAGTAATGGTTCAATTATCTAATATTATACTGTTGCTGAACTGATTAAACTATTGAACAAAACATGCTGTTGAAGACAGGCATAGATTAAGGATAAAAAAGGGTTCTATTAAAAGTTGCTGGCTAGGAAACTGTAATTAGTCATTACCAATGGGAAAGTCACAGTGAAGATTAGCAGAATAGAGGGGATGTCATGCAAAGTATTTATAACACATACACTGGGCCATCTGCCACAGTAAAGCAATACTGTGAATGGACAAAAATGCACATTAACCCAATTAAAATAATATGTGCTTGTCTGTGACACTAAAGTAAAAACATGGCTTGTATATAACCGGTACAGGTGTTCTTAAGGCTATTAAAAAGCAATCACCACTAAGAACACACATTCTTATTTAACATATGTGACTAGAAAGTAATAAAGCTTTCCACACTCATGCCAGAAACCATGCTGTTAACTATGGCTGTAAATACCATTTCAACTGGATACAGAATAAAGGCATGACAGTAAGGGATCCAACACCATGGAAATTTTTGTTTTCACAAAGAAGAGTAATTCTTAGTTAACATCTGCCTTACTGCATGTTTTTTCTCTTCTAAAAGTTACATTTTGAGACAATCAGCAACCCATTCTAATTTTTCTGAGTATTTCTTTAATATCTTCTTTAATATCTAACTTTAATATCTAACTAAAGCCAACGCGTAAGCTATTAAAAATACTCTCCTCTCACAGCAGCACGCTCTGTTTTTCTCACCATGTTCAAATCCATATGGAGGGAAAGAGACTGTCAAAATTTTAAATGATAGTGGGATACATCACAAAAAAACAGACATGGAGATGCTGCCACGTATGAAACCTAACTTACGCCCCTCAGATCAAATGGCAAAATTCTTCTACTCCACAGAACTCTGCCAATATTCTGAATCAGTGACACCATATCTTCCTCTACTAGTTCAGAGGGCTTAAGTTCTGACCACATATGCTAGGGGTCCCATGGTTAGGGCACAGGAGAGCATAGGACCTCCTGTAGTTTGTGTAAGGAAAGTAGGAATATGGGTGGCACGGGGAAGGAGGGCTTGAAAACCTGAAGAGCCTGACCAGATGCACAACAGGCCCCACATACTTCAAAATGAAGTCATCTCTTGTCAGTGTCCTGCACACCTAGATCAAGATTCATGTAATAACAGGCATCAGCGAGGTATTTCAGTCATGAAAAAGCTTTGAACCATGAAGAGTTAAACATATGACTATAATTACATTACTCATCATTTTAGGCATGTTGGCACAGATAACTTGCTGAATTCGGGATGAGGATTTCAACATCTGCATCTAGAATATTGTTAAATCTTAGTAAACAAAAATATCTGGAAAATATTTATGATAATTTTCCTATTTGTTTCAGTAGATGGCTAAACCTTGGTGGTGAGAAAGATGAAAGTCATTTAGGAGACACTTTTTGATGACAACAGAACAAAGGAACATCCTTTGAATTTTCTTTTGTTTCTCTGCTTCTGTTTGAACTTGTCTAATAAATTCCACGTTCTGATGCTACAATAAAACAATTCCTTTAACCACGCTGATGGTTAATCAAAAAAAAGGAAGCAAACCATTTCTCAATACACAGATTAAAACTAAATAAATCAGTATCATAATCTGTATCAGTCTCAAAAGACTGCTTTTATGCAACCAGTAAACACTTTAACCTTCGGAAATGTTTTACAGCCGTGCACAGTCATTATCAAAAACAAAAGAAAGAACAGTTCAGAAAATGAAAGATTTAGTACAGGAAAAGAGATTGAATATTGCTCAATTTATCCAACATTTTCACTTGCTTCATACCTTACAGAAGAACAGACAGCAGAGACAAACTGTATCCCTACTAATAGCGCCTGTTTAGGTACATGGGCATTCCGCACTGAAATGCAGGGGGCTTATGCCTTCTCCAATATGTATGTTTCTTTCACATCCATCATCTGGGAGCATTAGCCTGACGGGGCACGGAGGAAGTAGTTGCTTTAACACCCAACTGGTTGTAATAAAAGAAACTTCTACTCGTTTCCATGCCATTCCAGGAGGCAAGGTCACCTGGCTCGTCCATGCTATACAAATGAATAGAGTAGCACAGAGAAAAAAAATGAAAGAGCCAGAGCACATAGGTGATGATTTTCCATAGGGGAGTGAAGTAACCCATCCTGCCAAAACCTTATCTTCTAAATACTGAAAGAACACAGAAGGTATTTATTTAAAAAAAGAACACAGTTTTCATGGAAGAGAACAATAATATCACTGTGCAGGGATGCTATTTTACATAGTGTGTTTTATATTTATGCATATTTTGTAAACACAGAGGATCTTCCGCGTGTGCCTCTGTCATAACACCATGCTCTGTGACATCAGCTCTTGCTATAATCAGCTCATTCTGCAAATGGACATCATGAAAAGGGGAGTGCACTGGATAATGCTGTAATTCTATGAATGTAAAATTAAAGGAGCGGAGCTAAAAGGTCACATGGAAAATTAATTGAATCTGGAAACATAACGCTTTCCTCCTAACTCGTTATGTTCTTCTTCTAGATTCAAAATGCCGTATTATTAGAGGATGCATGATGTCGAGGTGTTGTCTTTTATTAATATCTGTGCTATGTGATCTGTAGCTACCCCAAGTGAGAAACAGAAAATGAAAACTAAGCTTAGGTATGCCATTAACTCCAGCTTTTTCTGCTTGTCTAACCTAAGTTTATTGACTACCTTAGTCTACCACATCATGTTTCTCTCGGTTTTCTTGCGCCTGCTGTGAAGCTTCTATGAAAGAATATCTACAGGAGGGCTACTTTATGTAAAAAAGAAATATGACAAAAGTTTGATTTTTTTTTTCCTTTTTAATCGGGAATTATTCAGGCAAGTAAATCTGCATGCGTTGTTATGAAAAGCTTAAACCACAACATTTTGTCACCCATAAAATGCCTCAGATGCCAGCAACAGGCTCCTTTTCCTTACTTTACAGTAGCCACTAGATGGCGATGGTGCACCTCGGGCACATCTGGAACATCAGGCAGCAGAGGAGCTACCGTCCCGGAGAGGGCAGGCAAAAGGATTGATTTTTAAATTTCCCGGCAAAACTATGCAGCCTTCTAGCAGGTGCTGCTGTCTAATTTAACTCTATTTCTTGTGCTGAATGCTGAAAGGTAGCCTTCCTCAAGATGGTTTTGTGAACATTACCACCATGAAGACACGGCCTCTCACTCAGGCTACAGAAACGTTATCAGCCCTCTTCCTGTCCCTGCTCATTATCACTGATAAAATCACGACGCTGAATGTTCCTGCAAAGCATGGATGCTCCCACTGAGCTTTTAACTTATGTCTTATCTTTCAGTATCAAGGTATTTGAAAAACACTGCGTGCAGTCAGGGTTTTCCGGCTGTCTTACACTATTGCTTTGGTGAAACTAGAAAGGAATAAAAATTATCCAGAAAAACAAGGACAAAGTTGTTTTCCCTTCTGGGAAGCAGCTGGTAGATATGACTGAAATCAACAAAAAGATCAATTTCTGAATGGCTTCATGGAGTTTCTTACTTGTCTCTGAGTGAGTGACTCAGTCTATTTTCCTCTCCCAAACTAACTCATACCAGCCAGTTTGCCAGGCAGCAGAAATGAGGAGGAAGAGAAGGAAAACGAAACACGCCAATGCTCTGCTCCTCCTTTGAAACCTCAAACCCCAGCTCCATTTCCCTGCGTCTGAGATGTGGAAAAGACAGCAAAAGGGAAACTCTGCGAAGCACCAATTTACAACATCAGAAGAAACACGTTGCCAGTCTGAACACAGTCTTTTAACCTCTGTAAATGTAAGGACTGCAAACATACAGTAGTGACGTGTTACTGATTCTTCATTTTGAAAATGTTTCCTCATGAGAAGATGAAGCTTCTACACATGAGAAGAGACTATACACAGAGACTGCACGCATAAAACCACCAATAAGGAGATAAAGAAACATTGCAGAAGTGCATTAAATGCTAGGATCAACGCAACTTGTTCTACAGACTTACTCATGGAAAGATGGAAAGTCAGACAACTTCCAGCAAAAATTCTGATGGACTTACTTGCACTATTTGCAAGTATTTTAGAATTTTTTTAACTATTCAGAAGTGTTTACTTACTAACATGAATGTAGCAATGCTGGCATATGTATTGACTGCAGAGGGTAAACAGGAGCATGGCAGCTCATGCTTAGTTAAACCATGAGAGTCTTACACGTGATGGTGCTTGTGCGCCTTGATGTATGTAGCATTTTATGCTTTGTGAAGAGAAATTTGTTTTACATTTGTAAACAAGTCCATGGTGTAAACAGGGACAACCATTCTTCAAAACAACTTTAGGTGTGCAGGTTTATGGATATTTAGCCTGACTACCATTTATATTTGCTTTTCTTTAATACTTTTTTGATTACAATGCTCCTCAGCTACATGTTCACAAATAAACTAGCAAATAGGGATCCAAAATGTCAGCAGAGCTCATAAGGTGGCTTTACGTGCATAAATACTGCCTGCTTTTTCCTTTCTGCAATTCCACAGCTGTAGTGCTAATATATATTCTCTCTTACAACCACTTTTTGTGTGTGCGTGTGGCAGCTTTACAAAATTTACTGGCAGTTGATGAGAATCAAGGAAATGCTGAGCTGAGAATTGCTCACACCTCGCACACCACTACCTGGAAGCTCTACAGAGCAGTCAACAACTCCCACCTCCCCTTCTCCCTAGAGGGTCTTTTTAAGGATTCAACTTTTCTCAGATCGCTGGGCTCCCATCCTCTGCAGAACGGGGAGAGCTTCAGGCTGGAGCCTGGAAGTAGGACACTGCCATAGCTGTGCTTTTCCCTATCAGAGAATCAAACTGTAATAATACTCACTTCTCAGATCTAGAAACCAAAAATACAGAAATCCCTAGGCCTTGGTTTTAGAGTGACAAACACTGTGAAGATGGGCCTGCCACCACCTCAGTCTTTACAATGAAACGTCTCTGATTTAAAGTACAGTTGTAGTAGAGTAAATGACTGCTACAGTAAATGTTATGACAAAACTGTGTAACATAAAAAATGTTTAACAGAGGAAACTATAATTTATATTAACGTATTCCTTTGAAAATGAGCTATCTTTTTATAGGACTGTTACTTCTTCCTTTAAAATACATTATGTATGTAGATGCCTTTAAAACCACACAGTAAAAGTGACAGTCCAGAAATCAAACATTCAGAAATTCACACAGTTTGTTACATTCAAAATTTAATGAACATTTTAAGGGTTATCATATTAAAAAGACAAATTTCAGACAGGTTCTCAGTAGAGATATTATGTATTTGGATTGTCATTCAGCCATATATTAAACATTGCGAACGACTACTAAAATCAAGCCAGTGATGGATCCCTTTGTTAGACAGAAAACAAAGCATGCAAATCTTCCTTGACATAAGGCATACAAATTCAGCACTGACTTTCATACACTGTCAATCAAAACTATTCACTAGTTGCACCAACTTTCCCAATAGTCATAGACGGAGCAATCTGATTCATTCCACGTGCAGTCATGAAACAGCAAAGCTAGCATGCATCATGATGCCAACTGATTTGCTTAATTAATAAAAAAATGTACCTGCTTTGTAAGATGAAAGAATTATGGATGAATGAAACCACAGAACATATTCACATAGTAATGTATCTCTATCTAGAGTGACTACGAAGTTAAATAAGTGGCATGACTGTACGCTTTACCATGAGATCATTTCAAGTCTTGAGGCTGGTCAGCTAGAAGCAACTGTCTCCAAAGCATGAAAATGTCTGGAGGCAGAAAAAATGTACTAAAAGAAACAATGCAGGAGCTAATGAGAACATGCATTAGTGATTAAGACAAACAGAAGAATAACTGGGGGATCTGGAGATGCACAGAGATCCTAAAATTGTGTGCATATTTGGGAAATGTGGATTACAGGAGATTGCCTGACCGAAATGGAGCATTTCCAATTTGATATTTGTATTAGCAACAACTGAAAAATCAGAGAAGTTCAAAACAAAAAGCCTTACAGGAAGAAAGGGGCTCGCACAGTCTATAAAGAAAAAAAGATCATGTCCAGAAAGTGTTGAAAAAGATCTTGCAACTGATTTTCAAACCTACAGCAGCGGATTTTATTTACCTCTGCGACAATGCATTGCCTTATTTCCAACTGCAGTGCAACCCCTTCATCCTGAAGTTTCAAACAGTCCGATCAATCAGCAATTAAAAAACTCCAACAGCACAAATATTTAACCAAGGAAAGAACCTCTTTGTCCCCAGCAGAGGTTTAAGTGACAGAAGAGGACCAAAGAGAGCTTGAAATTCACTCTACAAGAACCCATGCTGGTGACTATGTGTGGGAAGTGGTTGGCCAGTCTGATGATGAGTAACAGCAGGCCAGGTACGCTGGTAGACAGAAAGGCATCAAAGGAGGAAATTCCACAGCATATTATTTCAATAGCTTATAAAGGCTATATTTTTATTGTATTTTTTTTAACTCTAGGGTTGGAGAAACAACAATTTAAGGGAACCTGCACAACCAAAGCCTCTGGTCTACCCTAAAGCTCCGTTTCAGTTTCATTCAGTTCCTCTGGGCATCACTTGTGAATTGTAAGCACTTCCCCGAGGATGTACTCTCTCTCTTAAAATGAAGAGATCAGCTCCTTCTTCTTGCATGGGTAACATTTTCAAAAGCAGTTGCACAAAATTTTATCCCTCCCGCAATCAGTGGTAAAACTGCTGTCACCTTAAATAAGATGTTTTTTAAAATCCCTCCCCAAAGCATCCTATTTTGATTTACTCCAGCTATAGTGTATCTCTGAACATGCCTTTATTCTTTACTGTATAAAAGTTTCACCTAAGGACAACAGTAGAAAATCCCAACTAGCTAAACCTGGTGAGTATTCAGTGACCAGAAAAAAAGCAGCAACATTTAGCTCAATGCATTTCTGTAAGAAAATAACCCAGACAGTAAAGCTGTCCAAGGAGACTTTCTATAACAGATACATGTTAGAAATCTCATTAACCTCCACACATCTGAATAACAGCAGCAAACATACAGTGCCAAATGCATCTTAAGAGACTAGTCTAACTGAAGAGACAAAATCTTCCTTTCCTAAATGGGAGAAAGGAGCTCCATGATTGGCCGTTACAAGAAAACCCAAACAACACTCAGTGACCAATTTAGCCATTAATGAGTTAAGTGCTCCTGGTACCTGTTATGCCTGTTATGTGCCAGTAGAAATAAAATAATTTAGTAAATTCGTTGATGTGAGTGAGCAGTTTACCCACTAGCCTAATATGTGCAGTTAGGGAGCAGGTGGAGACAGGTAGAAGGGGTTTAGTGTGCTGATAACTCACTAAACCCACAGCACCTTTGGGAGACAAGCGTATTGTTAATTCCATTTCAGAGATGGCTGTACAGACTCTTAAGAGTCTGTAACTTAAAGGTACAGACTCTTAGACTTTCCTCAAACAGCCCTAGAATCAATTTCTAAGGTGAGGTTATCTTAAAGATTTCTGATTTTAAAAGAGAGATTAGAGCATTCAAAATTTTTGTTCTTTAGCTGGATGTTAAAAGAGAAAGAACCTGATTTTCTGTTTTAGTAAAAACATACATGGATGTCAGACAACAACCTTTTTTCTCCCCTTCAGAAAATGTAAGGTTGATTTGAAAAGAAAACCAATTCTTGTGTCATCTGACTTCTTTCATTCTTGACTGTCTTACAGAAAAGTGTTTGCATGACTAGAGATCTACTGGTTATCAAAAGAATTCTTGGAAGACTAGCACTAATAGACTAAGCAACTGGCAGGCTTATTGGGAAATAAAAATCAAAACCTTTGGCAAAAAAAGCTGTATGAACTGCCAGATATTTTTGGGGAGAGAGAACATTCAAAGTTTTAATACACTCAGTTTAAACATTGTTTTCAATATTATCTCCTTTTGCAGAAATCCTTTCTGATCTTTATACACGACTGAAAACAGTTCCACACACCCATAACAGAAATTTCCTGGAACTGTCACTGTCAAATCAATGATTTATTCTTTTTTCCTCAGCATCAAGTTTACCTGCAAAGATGTTTTATTTTTTCTGTAGGTGTGTGTCAACTCTGTGCTTTGACTCAAAGCTGCTTTATTTCTTATAGAGCTATGATATTTAACATATTTCTCTGCAGAGCTTTTTGCTAAAGAGGAAAATGTGGCATTTTGTACTGTGCCACATCAACATGTGCTTGAAAAAAAAAGACTGTGTACAAAAAAGAAAGAAGTTTTGGCATTGTTCAGTGAAGCAGTTTCCCAAGAAATACAGATCAGACCTAGCCCCAGTAGTATTTTATCAAAGGATGAGCTAAACAGACCTCATTTTTCACAGGAAAATGATTTTCAGTTGGTGAAATGAAACCAGAGCTTTTAGATCTGAAGGTGCAGACAAGCAACATGCATAAATTCGGGGATGACTTTCTGTGTGTCATTTACTTCACAGTGACTATCTCTTTGCCTACTCTTCATTTTAACAAAGACCTTTGGAAGTCTATGTGCTCCCTTCACTGAAGTCGAAGGCCCCTCTAATTAACTATCACTTACGAATAAAAGCATACATGAGGGCAGTAACTGCTGGACTTTACAAACACGTCTTTACCTCAGTAACGCGCCTGCAGCACTGACCATGGCTTGGGTAGGGTTTTATGTTGTTACATTATGTCCCCATATTTTTCAGAAAAGGAAATAAATCCTGATCCTAACTTGGAAGCTCTGCCAGCACATTTATGTCATTTTTTTGAAGAAAAAACTATGTTCATAATTTTTAAATTGTGCTGCCCAAAGCCAGGCACATGAGCCGATGTTCAGATAGCTGGAGGTAGTCTGATTCTTTGAGATGCTGAAGGAGACAAGTCCTAGCCTGAACACTAGTGCTTGAAGCCAAAGGGAATTTTATCATTCCTTCAGTAGAAACAGAGTTAGATCTATGGTTCTTAGGTTCTGCCATATAAGTCCCCACAAAACATGAAAGATGCTGGGAAAAGAGTACATGTGATCAATGTGTTGTTTTCAAAACACTTATTAAATTGCCTGCCACATTAAAAATAAAGCTAGAGATTGATACTATCAGATGTGGTCAACAGAAGAAAGCACAACTGCTTACAGACCCATTCATTTTACAGCATCTGGGAGATGAGCTTCCTAAATGAAGACAAATGCAACAGAGAATCTCAAAAAACATCTGCTTCCAAAACTGACTGTGAGGCATATCTATGGTGCCCTGGCATTAAAACTCTTTCCAGTGACTTTCCTCTGAAACTTGTAAAAGTACCAACTGAATGCTTTTAGGGGGATTCATGTGCTTAGGTCAGAAATAATTGAAATAGAGGGAAAACAACTGCTAAGCAGGCAATAGCAAGCACTGAAATAACTGAGAGGACTGCAGAATTTGTCTCCTTGTAGCTCTTTAAGAATACATCAGATAAGCATCTATAAGGAATGATGTAGGTAGAGGTGACTCAATCTTGGAATGGCCAGGCAATGAGTTGGACTTTCAAAACCTTTTGAAGCTCATACTATTTTTTTTCCCCAATTTTACAGCATTAAAGAATTCTGTAAGCCCATCATCTTACCCTTACTAGTTATAAAAGAATGATATTGACATACATAAAGTAATCTGTGTTTGTTCCAGCTGCACAGAGAAACTACCTTTTCCAAATGCTGCACATAGACACTACAAAGAAACAGAGTTCAAAGGGCAAAAAGCACCTTGCATTAGGGTTTAGCCTGGAAAAACGTAGGAGTGGTGGTGGCGAGCCAAGTTCCACTGCTTCTGAACCGGCTAAACCATGCTCTTCAGCAAAAAGCTCTTTTTTCTTTTCCTTCCATAAAGGAAGCATTCGTGAGTCATGGGCTACAGATCTAACGTCTGTAAAGTAAGAGATACAAAGTAACACTGTGAATGTCATTCTGGACATGATATGATGATAAATTAACTGTAAGGCTCTGAACATTATGTCAAAAGCACCACAGACACATGACACAAAGTACTGATTTGCTATAAGCTGACTCTGCCCCTTAAAAAATTCACTTTTTTTGAGGGCTTCGCTTTGGACAGAAAGGTTGCACATTGCAACTTGTATTGTCCATCTGCACCCTAACTTGTGCCACAGCAGGTACTGTCTGCTCTCCTACCTCCTGCATAAATTGGGCCCCAAGGCATTAAGCTGGTTTAAACTCAGTATTGTGCCTCCCTCTGTGACTTCGATAGCAACACATTTATGTATCCTGTCTCATCCTGAGCAATTACTGCTGCGGGTTTTAACACACAACAAAACACAGCCTGAGTCTATTGCACAGCAGCACTTCTGCGAGCGCTTACGTAGCCAAATACTGTAGCTCTGTTCCCTGATGTTATCTTTCCATGGATGTGCCCATATCAAGCGTAGCTCCTTCCAGCCCATACACACCTTCAGTACTATTCCAAATAGGCTCACGTCCTCAGCATCTTCTTCAGGCTGACATCCCCTTGTGCCATATATACCATCAATACTGGGTTATAAAATCACCTGCCTGGTGGGCTGTGACACCAGGAGTGAGATACAACGCTCACAGGAAAAAATTACATTTTTGAGTTATATTTTGGGGCCACAGACGTGACTCCTGGGGTCCAGGGGCATTAAAAACCAGCCACTGTACCGAAGGATACACAACCATTCTGCCCCACAAGGGACCAGGCTTGAGCGGTGGGAACAGGAGTCAGTCTATATCACATTTGTTTGTAGACCAAAGATCAATTCCAAGCAGATGACTGTATTACTAGAAATCCCACCTCTGACTCAATTCCATAGTTCACACATGTCTTCACAGTATATGGGTAAGCAGCACTACATGTCAGAAGGACAGACGGCCAAGTATCTAAGTGCAAATACAACCTCTGGTATTACAAAGTTCCCAAGTTCAGGTTGCCAAAAAATGAGGAATACAGAGGGTAAATATTACTGAGCACTCTTCTCTGACCACACAGACAAAAGGTAACATTGGCATTGAAACAAACAGCCATGAACATGAGCTAGGCTGCTTTTAGGCATATTCTAACCATTGGAGAAAATAAGCCCTGAAAGAGTTTTTCATCTTCTTTTGCCTCTTCCATTCCTAAGTTTTGTAAGTTGGGACTTCATACTTTTGTGAACAATGGATATGGCACAGTTCCCTATGGTCGCAAGGAGGGAACAAGAGCATCGGAGACGTTCCTTCCAGCTGAAAACCAAGGTTTCATGAGTAAATGTGATGATATAGGCCCCCAAACAAAACTCTACTAAGTCCAATAGAGTCCAGTTGTTTTAAATAATACAGGCTTAATCCTCAATTAGCAAATAGCACAAAAATGTTAATTATTTCATTTTCATTGGCTTCCTGACAGGGGAAATTTCTAAGAATGCTTCTAATGAAGTTACGCAGGAAGGATCAACACTGTGCTCTGTTCTGGAAGTTCTCATCAGTGTGGCTGATTTAATAAAGTACTGCACAACAGCTGGGGAAGGTCACTCTATGGTACAGAGTCTGGTTTTCTTACAAAATATTTGTTTACTCTGAACTGCACGGAATTCTCCACTGAAAAATCTTCCTAAGTTGTACCTTCCCCATTGTGCCTGAGGACACCGTGGACACAGCTGCAATTCTGCATCCGTCTGTGGTAAGTGAATTGCATACAAAACTAACAATATCCCCATACTTCGGTCAAAAACATTCACTACAGCAGCCCTAACCATTCAAACACTCTAAAAAACTGCTGCCAGCATAGTGTGTCAAATCTATTGATTACCCGAATATTTAACTGAAATGAATGACTGCTTAAGGGCCTGAAGGGAGTAAACGTGTTTAGAAAAAAAAAAAAAAAGAAGTCACAGCTCTTGGAGATCCCAAGAGTCTGCAGATCCTCGAAAGAATGTGTGTTACAGATTTCATAGCATTCTAAAGAATGAATGAAATCAGAAAGCATCTGGAGAAAGACAAGCTGGTGGAAACTAGCTAGTTAGGTATGATTAACATAAAGCATCGTGTCTGAAACTTTTGGCAAAATATTTGAGGAGAATAGACTTAAAACAGCTAGATGTGAAGAAACTAATATAGTCTATTTTGATTAGGTTTAAGACACTTGTGAATTTACTGTAGAGCAGGTTAACCACAGTTTGAGTCAATGTGCAATCTAAGCAGTATTCTTCACTGGAAAAAATGACCAGGTAAAAGGCAGCAAAGACTAATCTGATTGTGAAATACCCATTCAGATGCCTATTAAATTAATCCTACAAGCTTCCCAGAACAACTGTTCAAAACCAGTATTCTCCCTCTCAAAACTCTCTTCAGAACTTCTTTTAGTGCCCCAATGACTGCAGTCAATATCCTTAGCTATTTTCAGGGTATGTACCACCTTGACATGTAAATGTCAGTGAAATATGTATTTGTGGCTGTGATATAATAACGGCAGAATCCTGACTTTTTAAATGGCTTTTGCAGTATGCAATTTCCATTCACTGCTACTACCCTTCCATAGATCACCATCATTGCTCCATAGCGCTGCATCAGATACTGAGGACAAAAAGAAAACATCCAGGTAATGGCAGAATTATGATTCTACATGAAATGTAAAAAATGAAAATAAGAAAAAGAAAACACAATGTTTGTTCTGGAGAAGAGGACTAAATAGTAATACAACTGAAGCTTCTTTGTTTGAGAGATGACAATAGACATATTTAATTAATTGTCACTTAACATCAGGATTCTGAGTAAAGTGCCTAAAAAAATCAGATGAAAAATAAATGTAAAAAAAATATTCATGTGTAGAATACAGCAAAGTTGCCTACTGCAGAAGGATATGTACATAGTACACGTACCACTACAAAAAACATGCAAAACCTGCCACAGGCAGGTGATGAGAAGAAAATAATACCACAGTTTATCAAAAGAGACATACAGAAGTCCTGTTGTGACTAACCTATTTCATTCGAATTTGTCAGCCCCTGGGTAACTTCTGACAAGATGAAACAGCTATGTACAGAGTCAGCTCCTTGAGAAACAGAACAGATTTCTGAAGTTTTTATCTTGTACACCTTACCACAGAGCAGCTATGCTCTCTGAACGGTCAGATGTCCTTGTTCCATTAGTAACTGACGAGGTCTTCTGACAGAAAATTGGCTAACTGGTTTCACCTCTTTTGAATTTTATGCAATTAAATTTGATTTTGATTCTTTCAGTATCATGAATTAAAAAGTAGCTATTTTGCAGCTGTTTAAATTAAGTGTCAAAATTAGGGGCTTAGTTACTGCAATCCTCTACACAGTGGAAAGAATACGGTGATACTGTTGTGTGGCTTACTCCTTTTCAGATGTGAACTGAGACTCTTAAATTGAGGGTTCATGCTAATTACCTCATCTGAAGAGGCATAAACTGTGGTCAAAATCTCTTACTGAAATGAGGCAAAGTACTGATTATTATGGTACTCTCTATTGCAAGGTGACAGTAGTACACACTTTTTTGAAAAGTAGAGGATAACCTTCTAAAGGACATTTTGGATGAGAGTGGAAAATGCTGACTGCAGTATGGGAGAAGATGTATCTTGATGCTCCCCAAGATGACCAGTTACAGCTTCCGTGGAGATAAAATAGCTTGTCTTCAAAAAGTCTTAAATTCTGCTATGTATTAAGGAGAACCTCCAAAGCAGCTTGTACCATTAAAGAGTCTGTCCAATATCTGTAGAGATTTTAGGAAAGATAGCCATTATTTGCATATTGAAAGAATTCGTAGAACAAAAATGCCCCTGTGGCAAAGAAATCAAGATGTATTTCCCAACACTGTGTCCTAAATACAGAAAAATACAGAAGTGGTAACTATTTGTTAGATGTGTTAAAGATTTATTCAGATCACCTGCTAGATACTGCAAGATCTAGCTCCCAGTTTGATCACAACCAAAATTTATTAACAGAGTGAAGAACGCATAAGGTATTTAATGTTCTTAGATAACACCTTTAGTTGTTCAAGTAATTTCTATTCTTTCTCAGTTGCTATGAGAAAGGTGGTAATTGGAAGTGAACAGTCTTATAGTTTTTTGAAGTATTTAAGTAGTTCACAGGGAATCCAAAATACTATACTGTTCTTTTAGCCTGTAACCTAGGTCTTTGCCAACACCACTCAGTGCATACTAGATAACTGCGCAAGAATGTCTTCACGTGGCAATGTCCCAACATTGACCCTACAGTAGAATACAGTAACAACTGAAAGCCCCTAAGAAGAGTAGGGAAAAGACGCTTAAGAAAAGAAACATTCAATATTTAAATATTTGAGTAACAGAGTAATAAATAGAGACTGTGCACTATTTAATGAAGAAGGAGTATGCCACTAACACTTCCCACAGGGTACTGCAAGGATAGCAGCATGTATGAAATCAGTTACCACAGACGAGATGATGTGCTGGAGAATCACACCAAAGTTTCTGCTCTGTGTGCGCTACCCCCTCTAGAGTGACCACCTGTGATCTAGATTTTCTGGAATAGCACTATTCCCTCTTATTCCCCAGCAGAAATGGGAAAGCCAAGCTGCAAGCTGGCCCTGTGTTATCAAATCAGAGGTCTTAAATCAAAGATGATAGGGTAAGCTTCTCTAATCACAGTAACAGAGGGCATGCTGCTGTGTTTGTAGTGGGTGTTTTTGCTCATTTCCACCAACTTTATGAAAATGTGGTTTAGGATAAAATAATCAAATCTCAGGAGGCAAGGTAAAAACAATGTGTCCCATGCATTATGCAAGTGTTGAAGGTCAAAGCCTGTAAACTGGTCACATACTGAAGCTCTTGTCTGAAAGTGAAAATCTTCCACTGAGAAAACAATTACCTCTATTACCCAGTAACTGCAGCTTTCATTATGCAGAGCTATATTGTCTTAATGGTACTGACTGATAATTAAACTGATAGGATCTAATTTTCTTGGTGTGGAATGACAGGTTTCTAATTGCCTAACTTCGTTCTTTGCCTATTGGCTAAGAGTTTCCTGCTCATTAGCGTGGCTGAAATTAGTCACGCCTTTTGTTTCAGGGCTGCTTGCACTACTGTCACACCTTTAGCTGCTCTTTCTATTTTTTCACGTTGTTCCCTGTTCCTTGACAGCCTGTGAGTTGTTGAGTAGCTCTCCACACAAATAGTTATTGTCTTTGACACAAGCCTTTCTTCAATTCTCATGCAGAGTGCAAACTGGTGGGCTGGGAGGTTGTTTTTCCTTGAAGCAGCTCTTTCTATTTATTTTCTCAGTAAATCCTCATTAAGGAGATGGTCTTAATGTGCATTTATTTCTCTTTGACCATGGTATTCCTAGCATGTATGTGTCCCCTGGCTGCTTTACTCAGCCTCTCAAAGTTATCTGACCCTTTGGTTAGCATTCTGCATTAGAGGAAAAAGAAACGTCACTGTGGATAATAGACCTGAGTGTTTTAACTCATGCTTCCCATAGGAATTATAAGAAAACAGTAGCAGCGGTACAAAAGCAAATTTCCTCCTTCGCCTTCATAGAGTGCGTATCATCTCAAAATCATGCTGGGAAGCCCTGCTATGCTGGAGTAGGGGCAGCAGAAAGCCAGCATAAGGAGGACATCTGCGGGAATAGTACTTAGGCTACATTCATCTCTCAATCTGCAGCAGCGGGCACTGACACAGCGCAGTGCACAGGCTGCCCTCTGCTAGGGCCGCCGTCCTGGAGCTTGGGTCCTCCAGAGCCACTTGCAGTGTCTCCAGCACCACATTCCCCAGCAAGCTCCATTCCAGGACTCCTTAAACCCTTGTGCTAGAGCAAATAAGCCCTCTTGGGACACAAAACAGGAGGGAGCAAGGGGTGGGGATATCTAAGTGGTTCAGTAAGAAGCCAACAGCTGTGATGGTGACAGTGAGCTCTACTGACTTTTCGATTTTTTCTTTTTTGTTATTATGCTTGTGATCTCCTACTAATCACCGGACAAAACTTACTTACATAGTTTTTAAGACTATGCTACTTGAGATAAATTAAGAAACAGGATATGAAGTTGCATATCCCTAAGGGATTGATATATCTAGAGTCATAGACCTTACAATACAAAGAAGCATAACGAGATGCAATTAAAGCTTGCGTCTGACCTGCCTCAACTTCCATTTTCTGATATCCTTCTAATAAGGCAGCCTTTTGCAACCTTTGTTCTTCCATCTCTTCAGCTTTTGATCAGTGACAGTTTAAGGGCCTTTTACTTAACATCAAGAGTATGATTTTATTTTTGTTTTTAACACTGACATCCCTATCATGCAAATACTTATCAGAAGGTATATTTAAAAATGAAATCTAACCAAAACATAATGCTTCAGCGTACAAACCATTCTTTCTGCGCTGCCAGGCGCAGATGGGAATGGAAGAGAGATAGGAGGAAGCGCACAGCACAGATGTCAGACAGGTCATTAAATTCTGTGCAGCATACTATAATGACACGAGTGATGTATCAAACTATATATAGCAGAAAAAGATGCCCACCAGGAAAGAACCACAATTACAAACAAAATTAAGAACAAAAGAAAAAGTAAAGCTTTCTAGAAAGTTGTTTATTCCATTACAGATCAAACTATTTAGCTGCTAAAACTAACAAGGAATGTCCTGAAATGGCAGGGGAAAGTATGTTACACTGAATTCTCTCAGCAGCAGTAAAGTTCTCTTTGACTGTCAGTACAAGACAACTGTACTAACGTATTCACATTAGTTTCACCCGATGGCCTGGTTTAATGCAAGACTCAATTACTTTGGGATTAACACAGCAATAAAACAAAATTCTGGAGGGCAGTTCAAATTATTTTAAGTTTCCAACTCTGCAACTTCCCACATACTATTTCTTAATGTAACAGAGCTAATTCAATGGACATTATTTGTACAACTTTTTTTGTGTATCTAAACCATTGCTTAAAAAAATAAAAGAAAAAGTCTTAATTAACCAGGCAACTAAAATGGCCTCACTGAGAAAAGTGGCAAGCAAACAGAAACATCAAATAGCTAAGGGAGTTAACTGGAGCATCTTGCCTTTTTTTTTTTTTTTTAATTCAAGCCACTTACTCGTCTAAAATCAGAAGCACTGTCTTAGTATCCCCTTCTTTGACAATCTGTGGGTTTAGATTTCTCTGTGTTACTTTTCCAATGCAGGCATACAAAGAGTTCACTGTGACCATCAGTAACATCCAATATTTACATCCCAGTCATGCCCCTGGACCCACACAGTACAACCAGTCTAAGCACTCTGCGTGTGTTGTGGAGTGCCAGGACACTGGTGCCTCAGCCCTGGGGAATGGAGACTGGAGCTGCCTTCTAGTCCACATATCAAGGTTCCTTCTCCCACAAAAGTCAAGCAGGAATAAAGAGGTAGCAACGAAGTATCCCTCTGGTATAAGGTCACAACACAGTCAGGGTACACAAAACCAGGACCTCAGACATGCAGGTCCACTACTGGAGATACAGCCTTTAAACAAAACCCATCGGCTTTCCACTGAAAATTCAGGGCTTTACATAATATATTTAAGACACAGTTGTTTCTAATCTGACAAAAATTTCTCATGAAAGGCTCTTTGCTAAGACATTCTCCAGTAAAACTTAATCTATATCACGCACACAACAATGATAAAACAGATGTGGCTCCCTTCAACAAAAGTAGTAATTCAAAGAGCATGAAGAGAATGAAAATTTTCAAGAAACATGCTCCCTGTTCGAGTCTGATCATTTTGGCATTGTGTTCCCTGCAAACTAAGAAATGCCCTGTTTTCTCCTTTACACATACATCCGTGATCCATGCCAACTCATTTAAGACTGCATTATGTTAGAGAACCTCCGTTTAAAAATGATTCTGCTTGTTTTGATGGAATTGTCGTACTAAAGAACAAAGCTGAAATAATCTGAAAATGTCTGGCAAACTACACCTTTACAGAGGAAGGCTCATCAAGACTGTAGGTTTGAAATATATGTTCAGTCCTTCTATAGCAATAATAATTTTGCCACGTGCAACAGGATTTTTGCTAAACAGAGCTAACTGTCACCTTAAAAAAACTATCACCCTCAAATTGTTTGGTAACTGCCATATCTCATCTCTACCAGGAAAAAATAGTGAATCACATGTATTCATCTGCTTTTTATAAACCTTACTGCATAACTTTTAAGTAAGAAAAAATCTATTTTCAAAGTATAATGTACAGGGATATTCACTTACATATATAGTTAACAGAGGGTTATAAACCCTATCCTGTTAGGCTGCAGGAGCAAGTGATTTACAAAGGATAAAAAGTACATTTATGATCAAAGAAGTCAGTAAATAAGGGCCAATCACGTAGTGTCTGCTCAGTAGAAAACTCCATGCTGAGGATATCAGCATTTCTAAAACCAGTCAGCTGCTGGCCAGTTATCCTGGGAAATGGCTTAAAAACTGGCATTGTGATGATAAGGTTTATCAACCCTCAAATAAACTTAAATCTAAATGGAGAGAACAGGTATAATGAGGACAGGACTGTCTCCAAATCAAGAAATAACTTTGCAGGGGCAACAACCCAGCATGAGTGTCTTCGAGCCCACCTGATGCAGCAGCATACGTGTTCTGACAGCACTGTACCTGAACAAAACAGAGACACCTCCTTTTGGAGCCGAGCTAAAGTACACGTGGCAATAAACCATAAGCATTCATTTAAGGGGGAGAAGTGGCAAGCATAAAGTGGGATATCCTTGCCAAGCCATAGAAACAGTGGACCACCACCACACCATCACGCACCATCCACCACAGCCGTGGAAACTACAGAACTGGTGGCCTCCTTGGACAATTACGTGGCTAATGTTAAAGTTCTTGCTAAAATTTCTTATTCAAAAGGTGCAGAAATAGGATCAAAATATAAAGTCTACCTTGCAGAATGTGGAGATGGATCAAGGGGAACAACTTATTGTTGTCTGCAAGGTGTTGTTTTACCAGACTCTGCTTTACTGTGCAGTGCAAGATATGCACACATCAAGATATGAAAACATTTTGATAAATTAAGTTTGCCTACTCTTCTTCGTTTCTGTTTCTGCTCATAAGCAAGAGTCCCTTCTTGGTGCACCAATTCGAGAATTAATTCGTATCATCTTGCTTCTTAGATAAGCCTGAGTAATTCTCTAATAGAAAAATGAATTTTCTACACACTGCACTGCAAAATCTCTCAGTTCTGCCAGTTCAAGATTATATTGATCCCATTTTCTATGTTAAGGTTAAGATATCAAATAAACTACTGAGCATGTCAGCAGAATGCCTGAGACTGTTTTGATTGTTCAATAGTAACTTCACAGTGATATTAATTGCACATGGAGGATAAGGCATTCAAAAGTGAAGCTCTCTTGATTAAAGGAAAAAATGGTTACTCAGCCACCTATGTGACATAAAAGCATGAGAGGCAGCACACGAATGAGGCATCAAAAAATCATGGCTTGGCGAACAGAATAAAAATCTAGAATTTCTGAGGAAAAAATCATCAAGGAAAAGTTACCTTTACTGGTTTGGATTCTGACAAGAGTTTTGAAAACATTGTTTCCACTTGATGTACTGAGAAAATTTCAGTGAGAGAAAAATTTGATCTAAAAGATATTATCCTGTATCCTGTACAAGAAATAACACTAATAAAGAACACAAGTGAGTGTAATGTAAGATGAACAGAGCTTCCAGTACTTTCCGACTCACATGACAGCAAAAATTACATTCTGATGAAGAGCAAAATGGAAAACGGTGTTTGTGGGTAAACCCTTAAAGAAAAATGATCATTATTGAGCTTTCTGAAGCTAAGCCCCTGCGCAAACTGACATTTGGAACCTCAAAGGAAAGAGTGGCTAGATAGTGAATGGAATTCAAGGTGAGCGTCGAGAGAGAGGAATATTATGTCAAAAATGCTTTTTTGTATTCAGTGAAAACTGAATGTATTGCAGAACAGCATTTGCACACTACAGAGAGGAAGAATAGGTTTAGAATCATTAAGAAATATCTGAGAACAGGAAAATGTAAAACCAGGAGTAAAGTCAAACAACACTTAAAAATACAAATGCTAAAATACAGCACAGATATTTACAGTGAAAGAAAACACTAACCTATTGACCATGGTAGGTTGGCATTACTTCTTTTCTGTCACCTTTTTTTTAAAGTATCAAAATGTCAGAATCATAGAAAAACACAGGAAAAGACAGAGTACTTCTCCTATGCTATGACTGCAGGTCATTCACTTCTCACAAGACTGAGACAAAACTGTCCAACTAAAGAACAAATAATATACAGAATCAATCCTAAGGCCCAAAGGAACCTCTTGAATAATTTGATACAGCATTAAACTAATAGAATTTAAATTGAATTCGTATAGCAAAAAAAGCTCAAATTTGCACCAAGTGTTCCCTGCACCAAATCCAGTAACTTCTGTATGGGCTCTAGCATGGTTTTAGGAAAGATACCAGGTGTCTTCACTTCAGCTTCCTGGTGATTATTTTTATAGATAGTGACACTTACTGATATAAAATGTTCATATTTTCCTAAATACATCTATCTACATTCAACTTCCAACAACTGAATTTCTTTAGTACTCTTCCTCATAAATAAAGAGAAACCCCAAAGAAAACACAAAACCCCAACTGCTTTCTGTGATTAAATTCTTTTTGATGAGAAACTAAACATGGCCTTGTAAGCAGGTCTTTAAGAAGCTGCAACCAATGAAAACGGTATTGTGCCTTAAGCCCAAACAGGGATTTATTAGTTGACTCCCTTTCAACTTGTTCGTTATCTCAGGCACAAACTGAACTTGTTTACCTTATTCACATAGCCATGCTTCACCCCTCACAGCGTTCACATTCTTCATAACAAGAATTATTTCTCAAGAGGAACAACAAAATGAGGGCTGCAAACACTTCTCACCTGCACGGGGCATACGAACTGCTTTCTTTACCCCTCTCTGCTTGCCAAAAACCTGTGTGATCTTCTCAAAGTGCCTATGTAAAGGTGGCCCAAGCTGCCATGCCTAGGTGTATTTAGGTGCCTGCAGCAAACATAACCGTCAGGCTTTTGGGAGCAGGGGGCAGGCCAGAGGCCACGGCTAAGCCTGTTCTGGAGCAGAGGAGATGATTAAGAAGGAAGGAGCATCAGCAGAATTGTAAAAATCAAGGAACAGCAAAAAAACACCCCCACCATGCACCGGCCCCAGCTTCCCGTGCTGCTCCCCGCCTCATGTGCTGGAGTGGGGACTAGGACACGGGGACTGAAGTTGAGACAGGGGAAGGAGGAAAGGTGTTTGTCTTTCTTCCTTCTTAACAGACAAATTCATGATTATAAACCTATGTTAATTGTCAGTAAAACAAGTAAGTCAGGTTCCCTGAGTGGAGACTCTTCTGCCCATGGCAGTGCCTCAGCTGGGACCAGGGCCCTGTTGCTCTCCGTTTGCAAGGCCTAGGAAGGAATTCCAGCGAGAAAAACAACACTCTATTTTGGAAATAATGATTTTCACTGGTCCAGCGGACTAATGGGGCATGCTTTAAGTCATTTTGGCTCACATTTAGAAAATATGAGTTTTATCACTAGCCAGCCTGAATGGCTTCCCTAATTACATTCTGACACCTTCACACACTAACATCGTTACCTCTTCTCATGTTACCACAGGATAACTTCACAGGTTGTGGTCACGGATGAAGGCCTCCTTACTGGGCACTTTACATGCAAGTGTCTCAATCAAAGAGCTGCACAATTGGACTAAGATTAGACCTGTTTATCAAAGTATTTAATACTATGATGACCTTCCTAGAATAAACAGAGTATTTAAACTCAATATGTGTATCAAGTGTATGTATCATCTGTAGAATCAAAGAGTCTGAACACAAATTTTGATGAAATCATTACTGAGCCAATGCTTCCTTTGTAAGAGTTCAATCTCTCAGCTTTTAGTGGGTCCAGTTAAATGGAGGCTCTGACTTAACAATGACGTCCCCTCACTGCTTGCTGTTATCCCAGATACCAACTGACCGAGAGCCAAGGGAGCCAGGCTGTGATGCTGCTCTGCATTTCTGGCCCTCTGTGTCTGCGCGAAATGACACTGGCTTCATTCAGGTGGCCTTGACTGTGCAAAAGGGCAGTGGGGGGGAGGAAGGAGCCACATAGGAGGCTGAAAACACCTTTGCGATCCTTTTCACCGTCAGTCATATCTCCTACTTTGAACAAATAACCTGTAAGTATAATTTTTATTCTGTTCATCAGCTCTTAATTCACTGTTCCTCATGGACCTGTAAGTCTCAGAGCTGGCAAAGGGGGTAATTGCCTACAACAGCTAATCAGTCATAATCCACTTGCTTCTTTTGCCCGTGCCAGGGACCTGGAAAGACCAAGTGGCTGCTAATACTGCCACCAAGAGACAAGTGTGTCAGGTGGATGCGGAGTGATGGACAAATGAAAAGGTCAGCCTCTGCCACCAGTGACGGGCTCTCCTCTTCATCCACTGGCAGCAGGAAGAGCAAGTTGGATTTTCAAGTGTTTTCTTTGATGCTGGCATGCCTTGTTAACATTTAGCCTCCTAAACATTAAAGGTGGTTTTATACATTTTTGTGTATAGACAGTCCACGGAGACAAAATTGGAAGTAACTTCATGGAAGAACGACAAAGAGCAGGTCTTTATACTCCTCCTAGTCACAAGTCTCGTGTTGCTTGCTCTTCTCCGGGACCAGGAACTCCTGCTGGTGCAGACTCAGAGGGAGGTGGGAGTGTACTCTGCTCTGACCCTTGCACAGGGGTGAGTAGGGCATCCTTCCAGAATGCGAGTGTCTCGCTTTGAGCACTGCACTACTATATCAAAACATGGGTCACTTCTACTTTCTCTTTAAGAACCTCTATCAGTCTCCTGCAGCCAAATACACTATATAGGTGCCCACATAAACAAATGGACATGTAGCTCTGACTGCTTGCTGCTTCTAACAGTACCTATTTGGGGATTTTTATTCCAGACTGGTGTGAGCATCCTTCCTCCCTTTCCAGCTCTTTGGTTTTCATGTGTCCATCACACCTCACCACTCAAAACACTACTCGGCCACTATGAATCTAATCCTTGGGACAGGTATACAACCTCTAGGCAACATTAGATCTCTCACGGAAAATGTATTTAAGGGATTGTTGCAGTGAGGTGCAAAATCGAGATTCACATCATACTATCTCAACCTTAGTTTCTTCCTTTTGAATGATGAACCTAATGCCAACCCAATCTTCTTCCAGTCTAAGAGCAGCATCTTTGGAATTCAAACTGGTTGCACACTCAAAAGTCTTTTCCCCATCATAAAAGAATTCCTGAGAGAACTAACATAACTCCTGTGTTCAGTAGATAAAATTTCAATTTATGGGTAAACAAAGGGGCTATTTTGATCCCTGATCTTTTATTAAAATGATACCTAGAAGTGATTTAAGGAAGTTCACTTTGGCCTCACCATGGTGTTTCCTTTAACAAACATTAAATTACATTCACTTTTAATCTAACCACGGAAGACATTTTTCACAGTGACATGTAAAATCTTTTCTTTTAATTACCAATTTTTAAAAAGCCTCTCAACTGTAAGCATGCCAAGAATATTTAAATTCTGTGTCACACATTATAAGGGAAAAGGCCTTATAATAAAAGTGTGAAATATCTGAGACCTAAAGCTCTCTTACTGTTTTACAGCCCATGAAATGAGATTATTTTGCTGGCTCATTGTGCCATTGAAGTGTGTTCACTTCTACTGTAAGGCAAGTAAGGTTTAATACCGATGTAATGTCTGTATATGTGCTTTGAAGCACTCCATACCACTGAATTTTCATTATTTGTCTTCAAGATACAATAGGTGTGTGTTTATCTCCTATATGTAAACCGCACATTAATAGGGTAGTCTTTTCCAAATACTCTCCGCAGGTACCAGATGTAATTAGTATCTTTTAACAGGGCACTGGCTCTAGCAAATGACAGATAGGATGATGATATAGCACAGAATAAGATCTCCTTCTCCTTTCAGAATGAGCTTTCATGTCTTAAAACTTCTTTCCCTTACTTTGTAGAGTATTTTTTAACTTTCAGGTATCTTTCATTCTGGACTTCCTTTTCCTTTTGAGAATATCTGAAGCACTGTAAATCATGAAATAACATTCTTGAGGATTATGTGAAGAGTAAAATCAGTAATGTAGCTGCAAGTGTACATCTGTAGATGATTATAGATGATTGCACCCATGAGGCATGTGGAATGATTACCAGCCAGATGTTACAAAAATCTGAATGCAAAAGGATCTATGCTTTGTGGAAAGTACAGGTAAGCAGGAAAACTGCCCAGGATCCACCAACACAGGGATTTTAGCACATTTGTGTCTATGTGGCACCCTTTCCAGCAGCACCCACAAAGACAGCTCTACCAACAGCTTTAGTGTGGTCCTGATAGCAATTACTGCCATGTTAAATTTTGACTAACGGTAGATGCACACTCAGATAAAAGTGACATAGGAGGCAGAAGTACTTGTCATAGTTCTCCAGTTGCCCAGTATTGCATGGTCTTATTTCATTCAACAATTATATTTGTGCTTTTTAGATTTGTCAGATGAAAATAGATATGCAAATACAATTGCATGCCTAATGTGTTGTACAATTACTGGGGTTTATTCACAAAACAAAGGTCATTTTTCTCAATATTTAGCTCAAAATGGTTTTCGTAGTTCATGATACTGTCATCCTATTAGCTACACTCTATGGAATTAAACACAGCTAGGAAAAACACAGAGAAGAAGAGAATTAAAGCAGAAAGAAGAAACAAGACAACTGTGAAAGTACCTGATGCTCTCAGTGGGAGAGAAGGCTGAAGACTGTTCTAAAATGAAAGAAATCATCAACCTTTTTTAGAAGCCTGAATCAAAATCAGCTAAGAAGTCTGAGAAAGAGAAGAGCTTGACAGTACCATACAGGTACAGGCAATAGTAAGGAGCTTTGCCACCCACATCCACACAGCCAGCCAAGCCTTTCATTCATACCCTTTCTCTTACTCCCACTCAGACCCACAGGTAGCATTCAAAAAATCCTTCAAGCATCCTGATGGATAAAAGACTTCATTTAATATGAAGGCTCCCACTGCATAAGAACAAAACCTACTTAAGAAGTCAAGTTCTCTGTCAAACTGTTAGAAAGAGTACTCTGGTTTCTAGTGAGTTCATGAACAACTCACTAGAAGCAAGTAGCCTCTCATTAGCTGGAACCTGAAACATCTGAAGTCAATTCATCTAGAGGGGGACAGTATTTTTTCTCTATTATTCCTTCCTCCCATTTCAGAACTTGACAGAGAAAGGGATTTGGAGTACTGAGGCCTTAGCTAATTGGTTCTCCACTCAACGTTTCATTAATTCTCCAGTTTCACAAACTAAGTTCTAAGACAGATCTCTGACTATTGCTCATAACTACCCTAGAGGTATAGCCAGACAGAACTGACCTGGCTTTTAATAATTGTATTCCCATTAGAGATAAAACTGGTAAAGCTGGCAAAACTGACTGGTGTTAATTTCATTTTACATGTAATCTAGAAATACATACACTGAAGAACAGAGGCATTAGCTGTAGATATATGCTGATGTGGCCCATGCTTGAAAAATTACCTTCATAAACATCAGGTGTGAGCATTATATTATTAATACATATCAAAAGGGTGCAGGCACTGGAGAACCTATGGCACAAATCTTATTGCATTATTGCTGTACAAATGCAGAATGGAAGCAGGTTTTGTAAAGAGACGAGAAACACTTAATGGTCTACATCTTGATTTTAAAAAGCTTTTAACATTGTCTCACTATGACAACATACAGAAATATGGCTGGTGAAAATACTCTGTGATGGGTGCAAAACCATTTGTTAAGTGTCCTTATGAGCAGCTATTAACGAAACATTGTCAGAAAGGAAGACTGTCAAACAAGGTTCCAGCAGACTCTGATCTCAGTCTGGTTCTATTTGTTTTTTCACTCTTGACCAGGTTGAGATAAAATAAATTATACTTATCAAATTTCAGATAAAAGTAAGCTAAGAGGCACTGAAAGTATTCAGGAGAAAGAGTTAAAATTCCAGAAGAACTCTGCAAACTGAAGAAATAATCTTGGAAAAAAAAAAAAGGATGCTATTCAACAGAGACTAATGCAAGGGTCTACATTTAAAAAGAAATAATCAAGTAAACAAATAGAGGATGGGTAACAGTGATGGCAACTCTTTCAAAAGGACACAAGGGCTGTAACAAATCAGAAAAACACATGAATCACTCACAACATACTGTTCTGAAAATGGGAAACATCTCACTGGGATGTAGAAACTGTAATAAAGCTTAAAAACACAAAAAGTAATGGCTCTACTGAGGTATTCTGCCAGTACTTCACTGCAACAAAGAGGTGAATCAGCTGGAGAAAGTCTAGAGAAGGACGGTAAGAATAATTTAATGTATAAAATAAAATTCTTTTAGCAAAAGACTGAAACATTTGGAGCTATATGGCCCAGCAGGGCCATAGAGGGTAGAAGAGGTATAATGATAGTCTTGAAAGATGCAGAAAAGCTTTTTTTAAATTTTTCTTTTTGTCAGTAGTAAATAAGGTGAGAAATTATGATCTAAAATTGCAAAAAAAAAGGAAAGATTCAGGTTATACTTTAGGAAAAGCTTCCTAAGAGTACAGAGGATGAAACAGTACAGTAGATTGTCTGGAAAGATTGTGAAGTCTGCTTCACATTGGAAGAGGAGCCATATTTATCGGTAGTCTATAACTATGTTCTTCCTTAAACAATACATACATACCTGCACAGAAGCACACATAGAACAGATAAACAGAGCACCTCAAAAGTAAAAATAGGAAATTTGGGAAATACATTGTTAAGTACCAAAACTTACACTGTCATCTTTCCAATTTTCATCTCTTTAAAGCCAAAGCCACTTATGAAAGTGGGAGAAGGGTATAGCCAAAATTAAGGGATTTTCCAAATATGAAACCACCTACTTTGCATAGCCCTCACGGTATAAAAAACTTTATTAACTTTGATCTGATTAGGACAGTTTGGTCTTCAATGAGTAGTAAAATTGTAAAAAAACCCTCCCTTTTTCTTTAAAGAGAAGAGAAATAATAGAAATAATCAAATTCAAATATGCATAGCTTGTACGCATATACCGCAAATTAAGTGGTGCTAATTATACAGTAGCTGCCAAACCGCTATGCTCTTGGTATTTTTGTAATGATAGATTTCAGGAACCAACAGGACAGGCTGCACAGTAATATCTGCAAGTAAAATATCAATGAATACATACAGTAAAATAGTATAATTACACAGAAAAGATCTCCTGCATTACTTATCTGTTAACTACATAGAGAGGCACATTACAAAACAGATATTTATAAACTATTGATGAACTTGCTGATTATGACCCTGTTTAGAGCATTCCTAATTTGAGGAAGCTTATTTAACAATTTGTGGCAAAGCTGCTGTGTCTTACCCAGTATTTTAAAGTTCAGTAATCAGCTTTCAACTGATAATCAACTTAACTTCTGGCTGCTGTACCGAGAGGTGTTATATTCTGGTTACCTACTTCTAGACAAAGACAATGTATCAATGACAAGTCTCCTAAGTCGATTAACGATCTTTAAAATACAAAACTCAGAATGACAAAGCATAAGACTGCAACTCAGGAGACCAGAGTCTGAGCCCTGTTTTTTAAATCAGCCTTGCAGGCACCCTTGGACAAACTATTTCACCTGTCTTTGCCAATCTGCCCCCACCATTAAAAACATACTGGCCTCCTTCAGCAAGCACTCTGAGCCTCGTTCAAATCACCTACCCACTTAAGCTTGTCTAAGGCATTGCAGCTACTTTTCCCCGGTGACCAGGTAGGCAGCTGGAATTACAGCCTTCAATGCCACAAACAATTTTGCATGTCAAGATAAGAAGGGCTATTTCAATCTGAGGCATAATTCCTCTGGTGATGCACCTATCCCACGCTCCCCTGCCAACCATCTCAAACTAGAGAACTTCCTACATGCGGATGCTTTTAACTTCTGGCGTGAACTCAGCTCATGTTCACCCAGGCATGGCACTATGCCACTAACTTCGGAATCTGAAGGTTGCCTGAGAGATCAGACAGGGTTATCCTTTGAGATCTACTGAAGAAAAAAATTCTATAAAAGATAGGTACTATCAGTAGTGCTATTCATCTAGCAGTACTGGTACAACTGGTACGCTTCTGACTCTTGGAGAAAACAGAATGGAGCTTGGTTGAAATCAGTCTCTCCCTTTCTCATGAGAAAGAAAGAAAGGACACAAATGGCAGGTTTTGTTCAGAAAGCATTTGGTAGCACAGAGTACTTATTGTAACAGGACTCTGAGACTATTTCTTGTAACTCTCTGGCTCATTGTGTATATTCAGCAGCTGCAAAGGCTTTCCATATTCAAAAAGACTTTTTGGAGAGAAGTCATTTAGTCATTAAACCTTTTTATTACCGTCAAGTTCAGCTGGGGCCAGGACAACAGTCTGGAGATCAAGCCAGGAAAAACGAAAAAAAAAAAGCTTATCAGAATCAGAGAGAGGCATCAGAAAGAATACGGCCTGCAGGCATGCTTTATCATTTGAAGGGACTTCCCTACCTGTGCTGAAATGAAAATTTACAGCTGCAGGCTCCTGTTGGACCTTTGTCTGTTAAATGAATGTGAGGAAACCACAGTGTTCTGACAGGGTAACTGTGTATTTTCCATTTGGATATGCATCTTGCCACAGCGACCGTGCTCTTGCCACCTTTCCTGAATTACTGTTCTGCACTCATTTCCTTGCGGGGATGACACGACACGCTGCAGCTAGCAGAAAATGTATTCTCCTGGTGACTCTGCGGTGTTTCTCACGGAACACAAATTACACCTGTATTGCAAAATCTGCCTGACTCCCAATCATTTTTCTGGGTGATGCTCTGACATACACAATTTGGATCAAGACTGCCACAGATACACGTGATCTCATTTTCTCTCCCCCCTTCTCTTTAGTACCACGGTGATTATCAAAGTAGTGCTGGATGGGGTTTTTTTGCATGGGAATTACTACTAAAATTAGACAAATAGGATGAATTATATACTCTAAAATGCATCATAAATAAACCACAGAAATTAGTCATCGCATTTGCATACTGGTGATAATCAACGGTTGACTCTTTTAAATAAAGACATTGTTTTAAAGTTATTTAAATCCTGGGATCCCAGGCAATGTAAAAATAGATAATAACTTCATCATTGCAGAGCAAATAGCACAGCTTCTCTTTCTGGCATGTGCTCTACTTGAGCAGAATACTGATTGCACTTAATATCTTTTCAGTACAGACATGAGCTATCTGCTCTATTCATTTCATAAACATTTTTAAATGGATACTGAAATGGATGTTACCAGTAGGACAGACCTATCTCATTAAAGCCACTGTAGCCCAGCTCTTGCCTGCTTAGTCCCAGATCTTCAAGGTCCATGCATTTAAATCCAGGTGGGCACTGGTAACCTTCTTCCAGCTCTCTGGAACAGTGGGTGTCTGGGATAGCTAAATTATTCCAGGTTACATTTCTGTGAAAAATACAAAATGAAGGTGTTACATAAACTCAACCCATAGCTAAACTAAATACTTGAGAGGACTAAAGTGAAAAGTACATCAGCTATTATTTTTGCTATCTGATTCTTTGGTGTATATGACTGTCATTAATTAAGCACACATTTGTAAAGGGCAAGCTAGAAGTCTCCTAAGACTCCACTCTTATGTAATGATAGTATAAATACTAACAGCAGAAGGTTCAGATGGCTAGAGACCCCATCAAAAATGGAGACTCTCTAAGACTTAGAGGAATATACAGCTGCTACAACTGCTCTTTAATGCAGTTTGGATTCTTGCTTCAGACTCCTTTGAAAATGCTGAAAGCATGTTCAACGGCAGTCAGTACTATGACTTTGACTTTCACAGACATTACCTGAGCTAGCTTTAACACTCTTTAAAAAGATCATTGTGAATGACTTGTCAGCCCCCTGAGCATGCATTCAAGTTTTTGTACCTTGGTCAGGTCAGGTTTCCACCACAGATGGATAGCCACAGTCACCGGCAAGAAGTCAAATCATTACATGTTTAATGCAGTAAGTATCTAGGTATTCCTGTGACTGAAACAGATCTGATCCACTTTTAGGTCAGTCCAATAACGATTTGGTAGACAGATGAAAAAATCTAAATAGGTTTGAACTGGTTCAAACTGATTTATGCTGGTAAATGTAACACTGAAAAATAGAAAGACCATGAGATAAGGACCAGCACTGCAACACACTGTGCTGGCCATTTTTTACTGTTGCCAGAAACTGAGCATCACTTGTCTTCCCAGCTCCTTTGGCACCTGGGGCTGAGCTGCTGAAGAGGCTCTGTCACACCGCACCACAGTGGGAATTCAGGTAGGTCATCGCTAAGGGACAGAGAAGTTAAAGGAGAGAGAGGGCAAGTTTGTAGCTCCCTTTTCTGTTAATTCTGTGGCTGTGGCATGTGTTGTTGTGGTTTGGCCTCAGACGGCAACAAAGAACCACATGCCGCTCGCTCGGGCTTCTCCAGTACGGGAAAAAATTTTTTTCTGCTGTGTTTCCCCACACAATGATGTCATCAATATATTGCAGACGTTCTGGAGCTTCACCCTGTTCAAGTGCGGTCTGGATCAGTCCATGGCAAATGGTGGGGCTGTGTTTCCACCCCTGGAGCAGTTGATTCCAGGTGTACTGGACGCCCCTCCAAGTGAAAGCAAACTGTGGCCTGCACTCTGCTGCCAAAGGGATCGAGAAGAATGCATTGGCTATATCAATCGTGGCGTACCACTTGGCTGCCTTGGACTCCAGTTCATACTGCAGTTNCAGAATCACAGAATCACAGAATCACAGAATCACAGAATCACAGAATCACAGAATCACAGAATCACAGAATCACAGAATCACAGAATCACAGAATCACAGAATCACAGAATCACAGAATCACAGAATCACAGAATCACAGAATCACAGAATCACAGAATCACAGAATCACAGAATCACAGAATCACAGAATCACAGAATCACAGAATCACAGAATCACAGAATCACAGAATCACAGAATCCTAGGGTTGGAAGGGACCTTAGTAGATCATCCAGTCCAACCCCCCTGCCAGAGCAGGGCCACCTTAGAGCAGGTTGCACAGGAACGCGTCCGGGCGGGTTTTGAATGTCTCCAGAGACGGAGACTCCACCACCTCCCTGGGCAGCCTGTGCCAGGGCTCTGCCACCCTCAAGGTAAAGAAGTTCCTCCTCAGGTTTAGGTGGAACTTCCTGTGCTCAAGTTTGTGCCCATTCCCTCTTGTCCTGTCACTGGGCACCACTGAAAAGAGCCTGGCCCCATCCTCCTGACACCCACCCTTCAAGTATTTATAAGTGTTGATAAGATTCCCCCCTCAGTCATCTTTTCTCCAGACTGAAGAGACCCAAGTCCCTCAGCCTTTCTTCATAACCCTATCCCCGCCAGAACCAGGACAGTACACATAAAGATGTGTATCCAAGTACTCCCAAGACTTCAGTAAGGAGAAGCTCATGCAGTTGATTCCCCCTAAGCATTTACAGCACCCAGTTAGTAATCGCAATACATAGTCCTTTGCCAAAACCAAACGCTGGTCACCCCATTTCCCAAGAAGTAGCTTAGGTAAGAGGTAACCTTAGCAAACCACCCTCCTCTACCCTGAGCAGGTCCCTGTTAGGGCCTATAAAGCAACACCGCGCAGTATTACAGAGCAGAAGTGAGGGCTCCCGGCACTTGTGCTATGAGTCGGCTGGGCAAACCAAAGAGAAGAAAGGCTGCAATATGACATAGCTCCAACTGTGCTCAACAGGCACACAGCTAAGCAACATCCCTTTTCCTCCTTGCTTCTATTCTCTCACCCAGCAAATGAAAATCCTGATTTTTGGTTCAGTCCTAGGGCAAATCAGAAATGAAAAGCTAATCACAGTGAGTTCTGGTCTGAGTGAAAAACAGTTGATGGCATTTTTCCATTCCTGTTCAGGTTGATTCTGACTTCCTGGTCACAGCACAGACTTCTAATATAGAAACACCCAAAATAAATTGCTGAAAGTTTCAAAGAAAATCTTGTAGTATTCACCCTGTTATCCTGAGGCTTCAGACCAGTGCCTTAAAATTCATCATTTTAATTAATCTTGCTTGTCCACAGAAAAGGTGAAACTTTTCAGTCTGCCCTTTAGTACAATTAGTATCTTATTGTTCTTCTGAAAGTCCTCCTCTTTTATTCTAAATCACAGATGTATTCTGACAACTAAATTGGGTGAATAAAACTTTTTCTTGCTATTACGCACTGTATGCGATAGCAATAGGTTAGTCTAAATTTGTCAGTGTGAAACTAAAGCTTCCTATACAATTTTTCTTTGGCAATTATAAATGCAGAGAAATAATTGTAATTGCACCCATCCTGTAGTCATTTTTTCATGATACCAGAGGGCCATACATATCTGATGGATGCACACACAGACACAAACAGTTCCAGCTGAAGTTTTAAAGAACACCCTGAAATTTAGCTATGTGCATGACTAGAAAGACAGACAGATACATAAGGATAGGTCTACTCACTTCACTTTTCTAACCACGCTCAGCACCTATCACTCAAAGATTTAAAAATTCATCTGGGCACCTTAATTCCTTTATACTAGAATATGTTAATTCATACCCTGTTGTATGCTTTAAGTATGCTAGATTTATGATAGTGCCATCTAAAAGCCCAATATATGGGAAAACATTGTATGAATATTTTCAGAAATGAAAATTAATTCATTGGCTCAAGCAGATTCAGAAACTTGGTTACTGATACATAATGAATTTTACATTATGGTTTGCATTAGAAAATCCCTCAGATCCAAGAAGCTAGCAGTATGAAGGCATATTAATAGTATTGCTGGCTCAACCACTACAATGCAAAGCACTCGTTTTAAGTGCTACATTTAAACCTAGGTCATTTTTGTATCACATCAAACCTCATGAAGGAAAAAAAGCTGTCTCCATGCACTGAGTATGATTTAGGCTAAAAAGGAAGAATCTCTGCTTATAGTATCTGTACCTGTACAGATAGAGGCTTTTTTTACGACCCGTGTCACTAAGCAATTTGTGTCCTGCCTAAAGACAGTAAATAAGTATAGACTAGCCTACATGACTAGGTAATATTAGATATTTAGTCTAGAAGAGGGTAGACTATCACCAGACATTTTCAATATAAGATTATTTTGTTTATTTTTTCATAGGCCATACTCAACATCAAATTAGTACTGAGATGCTGATTCAGTACCTAACTAGTTTTAACCATCTCAAAAGTTCAGTAAGGCAACGTGCTTAAATACTTTCCTGAATTAAGAGCCTTAACAAAATTACAAATTCTTGAAACATGGCCACAGAAATAATTCAACCCAACAGACCAAATGAATACTTCTATGCAGAGTATTCAGTGCGTATGTAGTTCAGCATCAACCCACAGGCAAGCTGAATGCACAGGATGCAGAAGGGGATAACTGACTCCATATTGCTTGATAAGAATCCCTCAATAATAAGATTCTTGCAAAAGACATAGGAGTGCTACTCTGACATTTTTAACTGTCTGAAGAACATTCTGACTACGTACATACAAATGTACACCACAATAAGAACCTGAATTTATGTGTCCTGGCTGTTTTCCGTGGTATCTATAGCAAAACTGGTCTTTCAACCACTACTTGCTCATGTGAGCGCAATCTGTCTCTGAGCACCATCTCTTCATTAGGGTCATTCTTCAAAGAGAGGTTTTGGCACCTTAAGAGACACATTACCCGAGGTAGCTCATAACTTTTTATTTTCTGTTAGCCTGACTTTCTCTGCCGAAAATAGAAATGGAGAAAAAAAATGGGATTTTTAAATTCTGGTATTCTATCAATTTTCTAGAATATCACCAGAAAACTATTCAAAATTACCATTCTAGTCATGTAGTTTCCAGATCCAGAAAGTTACAGAAAAAAATTAAGAAGGCTATTAATTGATAAGGTATTAAAAAAAAAAATCCATATGGTCAATTAGGTAAAGAAGTCAATAACTAAAAACAAATTACCTGGAGCTGAAGGATTTCCTGTATTAGTTGAAAGGAACCCCATGTCTGTCTCTGTACCAAAACCAGGCACTGCACAGGTGCTGACTAAAGAACTATTGCATTGGTAAAAATACCGTAGAAGTCATAAAAAATGGCTGGTGGATCATGAAGCAAGTAAGTAGCAACTGTACATCTTCCGAATAGGGAGCAATACATTAACTGGGACCTCAGAGGAACTGGCAATGGTTTCTGTGCTATCCATTTTCATTAGCGACCTGTGGGGCTGTGTGAAACCAGCTTCATCAAAATCACACAAAGCGTGTGCTGAAGAATGACAGAAGCCTTTGAGAACAGGGAGATTATGTAGTTCTGAAGAGCTTAAAGGTTACTCTCAATAACTGTGATTTAATGTCATGTAATGAATTCAGAAAGTGATAGAACCTACATACAAAATGGACACTGCCATATAGGAAGTACTAATATAGAAATAGGCTTGAATCAGATGATTGATGAGAGATTGATTCTCTTTACGATATCAGGAATACATAGCTTCCTCTTCTGATATATGAATTTAGACGTCTAACTCTGAGCATATAATTTTGAAAAATTTTCCATTCCAATACATTTTTTTAAGAGACACTTCTGTTTTGCCATATTGCCAGAACACAAGGCAAAAGCACCAACCTAGTGAGAATACAGCAATAAACCTAAAATAAATCCGGAAGAGATCATAAAGTTCCATGCTGCAGAGAAGAAGTTCCTGAAACTCAAATTAAATTGATTCTGGGCCAGGATCACTCAATAAATATTTTCTGATGAAGTAATACTGAGGTTCTACACTGATTTCAGACAAGTTATCTCGTGTTATTAATACTGCTCTCTCATATTATATAGGTGAATGATATCTAATTTGTCTTTCTTCAGGGTGATCTGCTTCTGTGAAACACCTCCACTTCACCATTCTTGACAATTATTATAGCCCATGAACTTTTTTTTTAACCTTAAAATTCTATATTGTATCGGTATTTTATGAAATGAGATATAATTTACAAGCCAGATTCATAGTGGGAAAATAAGGTCAGCTGTGTCATGAGCATCCTGGTTTTAACAATGTTTTTGGAGCTTTCTTTGAAACACCAAAATATAAATACAAGATATGTATAGACTGGTAGATTAATGAAAATGGAACCTCTGAGATCACAGATCTGAAATACTAATTTCTAGGGTAGCAAATACTAACTTGTTTCTTGCTCATTTCTTACTGATACATTTATTCATACAAAAAAAGCCAGATTTGATTTTCACCAAATGCAGAATAAGCTCTATTTAGTCACAAACACTTTGCATTGTAGATTTAAAGCTCTCTCCTGCAATTGAGTGCATGCAAATACCCTGGATTTGTAACTCAATTTGATTTTCTTCACATAGATTGCTAGTGCCATTTGTGATGCCTGATGGTAACCCTCTTAACCTTCCGATGCTGATCCAGGAGGTCACAGGTCTCTGTAGGTCCTGTGCCGCACTTGAGAGCCCTGTGTCATACTTGAGTATCTTGGACACATTAGTTACTTCAAGTAGTCCTAAATGCCTATACGTGGATAACTGCATCAGGCCCTTCAAGTTAAAAATTGATGGTTCCTATGGTCAATAAGCCAAGTCATCAGCCTTAATTTGCTTTCCCTCTATACCACCATCCAGTTTTAGAGCACAGAACCTTGTTTTCCAATCAAGAGACTTGGAGAAGATAAATTACAGAAATGAAAAACAACAACAAAAAAAGATACTCCTGGCATATTCATAATTTTGGCTGTAATTTTATACCAATAAAAACCAGGAAATCTGAGATTAAGGTTCCTGTGACAACATTGTACCAGTAACATTGTGCAGAAGGGAAGTTTTAAATACATTTTCTATTTAGAATATGTCCTCTTAAAAGCTCAGATAGCTCATGACATCTACTATACAGCTGCTGATATCACCAGGTAGTTAAAAATACTTCTTTCACATTCCAAGTTATGCTTGTTTTTAGAAACTCTGGGAAGTTAAAAGATAGGAAGCTGAATTGGAAAAATACTTGGTTTTTATCTGATTCCTTGTGAAAAACAAACCAGAGAAGGGCTAAAGTTTATTTGTTGCTTGGTGACCGTGAAAGCAATCTAAGTGCTTTGGCAAATATCTTTTCATTTGTCCTTTTAAATGTGTCTTTTATTCCTAAATCCGTATCTTAATTCTTACTGCGCTAACCCAACCAAGTCCATTTTCTCCAGTGGGAAGCTCTGAACATACAGCTGCTATTAACAGATGGTTCCTAGACTACTTCCTTATGCTACTGCTCTTTTTACAGAAAGACCTAACAATAACAACAGCGACTCCTGCATAATTGTTAGAATAATAAGATTGTGTTATAATAATTATAAGAACTTTGTTTCTGACATGAAGTTTTCTTTTGATCATTTTAAAAATTATTATGGCATTATGACTTCAGTTTAACAAGGAAGATACTAACATATAAATCACTGATATTGATATTTCTAAAATTTGCAACAGTAGTTTATCATTACTATCGGGCATATTTTTTAAAAGTGTAATCACTGTCAGCTAACTCTCCTGTCACTGAAGTCAGACACATATATAACCATTAACTTCAGTGAAAGGGATCATACTGTAATTGAGTTCTGTTGATAGATCTTCTAGTTTGTGCAGAAAGAGACTGCAATTTAGGATAGTGCTTCTGCTGGAGTCGTTACAGGTTCTAGATAATCCACTAACAGTATCATCCAAAATCTCTGTTGATAGTTAAAGACATTTCAGAGTACCTCTCTGTTTTAAAGATTACAGATATGTCTAGGCACAATTCTTCCTCCGATATTTTATAATCTTAGCATTCCCAAGGATCAGTTTTAAATGTTATGTTTTACTTTCAGACAAACTTAGGTCTAAAGTCATCATGTACCGTACTTACAGAACCGGTTTCCTGGTTTAAATCTGAGAACAAAATCTGTTTTATCTTTAAATCTGTAAGTAAGAAAACTTCATCCATATTTAATGTTTCTCATAATTATATCTGTAATTATAACTATAAAGCTTTCAAAACCTTTCTGGTAACAGATTGTCTCTGATATCTATTTATTATTTTTATCACTTTAAAAGATAAGATAGGGCATGCTTAAAGGACTCATGACTCTAGAAACACTATAAACACAAAGCTTAAGCTTTGGCAACATTCCGTATTTTCCATTTTAACTTGGCAAACACAGATTTCACTGCTCTAGAATTAGTAATTGAGGAGAATATCTGACAGCATCTGTTAGGGGTAATTATACTCAAATAAACAGGCCCAGATAACTGAGGGCATCTCTCATCTCTTCCATTAATTTTTAATAAAACTTGAAATAGCAGGGAAATTCCGGAAGAATGCTAATGTGCCATTAATTTTTAAAGAACAAGCAGCACGACTGGTTAGTCTGACATCCACCAAGACACAAGAAAGAGCAAGCTGATACAAAGTCTAATTGATAAAGAGTAAAGAACATGAATGTTATTAATGGCAGGCAGTATGGATTTACAGAAAATAATTCCCATCATACTAACATGATTTTGATAAGATTACAGATTTTTCCAATAAAATTGCCTAGCTTAGACTTTGTCAAGTGATTCATTCAACAACATATGACTATTTAAAAAGTTAGCACCATGTAATATCAATAAAGCACCTGCTAAATGGGCAGAAAAATGATTAACTGACAAGTCAGAAAAATACTTGCCACTGAAATGATCATCATGATCTGCTGTAATCAATGAGGGAGAAACAGGTATAAAATCAAGAATATGGATACAAACATAAATAACAACGAGGACAGGGAAGTCTGACAAGGTATCAGGATCATTAGGTTACCTGTTTCCAGTAACACAAAATGTGTTTTAATACAGCCAAATGCAAAGTCATAGAGGTAGAATCACTGAAAAAAGCCTGATGGTTTACGGCTTATGAAACAGACGGGATAAAAGAGGATGGAGATACTATATTATAGGATATAGATGCGACATGAGGGTTTGAGATGAGAGGATATAATAGAGCATCCTCTCATATTTGTCCCAATAACATCATGGGAAGAAAGAGCCAGTGCTTTCCCAGACTGTACAAGTAAAACAATAATGAATTAATGTCCCTCTCTGTATGGCACTGATACAAATTATGATTAATATTACATACAGTGGCTTTGTTCATATTTTAAAATTTTTTTGAAAAACTGAAGAAATCATACAAAACCATGAAAATGAGAACACTGGAGAACATGTTCTGCAGTAAAAGAGCGAAAGAGCTAAATAATGTTAGTTTATTAAAAAGCATATTGAAAGGTGGCTCAATTGTTGTGTGTAAGTGGATTCACACAGAGAAAATACTGAGAATTAAGGTTCTGTAATATAGCAGGAAAAAGTATAGCAAGAATAGAAAGCTAACAGATGAAGCCAGACAATGATGAAGCCAGATGATGAATTAGGAACATATTCTTTAACAGCAAAACAGTTTTGGGTATAAACAAAAAGTTCCTTTGCTTAGGAATTGTTCTTCTGACAACTAATCAAGAATACATACCTACCCAGGAGACACACTGGACTCAGACACAAGCTGTAAGGTTTCATAGAGGAGAACCAAAGTGAAGTCTGACTAGATGATCCAGTTGTTTCTTTTGACTCTAAATTCAATATATATACTTTACTACTGCTAATATATAGTCTTTCAGTGTATTTGCCCCAAGGTACATAGATTTTTATATCTTATCATTCAATTCAGATCTTTTATTCATTATTTATATGTTCAGTTTCAGGTCTCATATTGGGGTTTTTTGACACTTTTCACAGTCCTCTAGTGTCTAAGCTTGAGCCTTTGTGTACAGAACTTGGAGATTCTTACTTTTTTGGTCATATTTTCAAGAATAGAATTGTTTACATATTTATTCAACAAATTAGGAAAAGTCTAGTCTTACCCTCTTTCTCCTCCTACCCATATTCATTAATAAGGCATGATTAAATTAGACTGCCTATTACATGAAGCAGTAACACTAGGTAAAGTTTGATTTGATTTTGATTGTAGCTTTCCTTCATTTGATACGTGACCTAAATTAGGGTCTACAAAATGTGCCTTTAATGTTCCATCTGTTCCTATTCACTGCACCGGAATTTTGAAGAGGTTCAAATTAAGTCACCAACTTTATCTCAGACTTCAGGATGTTAAAATTCAAAGACCAAGACCTTATCTGAATCGCTAGAAGCTGCACAACAAAAGGCTGCAGCTCTGTTGTCCTGACTTATCCTCCCCTCATTTTAGGCAATGAACACAGAGAGAGAAACAAACCTCCAGAGGCTTGGAGGTCAGTGGGTTCAGAAGCACCTTTCTCGCTCTGCTAGACCGAGACAGAAGTGAAGGCATTTAGGTTCTTCACACAAGTGTTAACATCAAAACCACATGACTCTGTACTCATGGCAGATTGCTTATGTTTCGCAAAGCCAATGCTGTCATTGCCTAAATGAAAACAGGATGGTTGTGGCTACTTAATAGTTTTGGCAATCTGTTGGTCTGACCAGTAGTTACTGGCATTAGAGGAAATTAAATTCAAATCACTCTGTCATTACCCTTCAGTGTAACAAAGCCAATGAAGTTAATCATAGAAGCATGTGTCAAAGAAGAAATCTTTCCTATGGACAGTGCTAGAATGTATGTCCAGGCACTAGAAAGCAAACCTCAAAGAAGAAAATTTTCACAGGTTCCAGTATGGATTTGTTCTTGTAGGATGTATGCATGAACAATACCATTTTGAGATTTTATCAAATGCCACATGGCATAAGTGCTCTATGACAGCCCATTTTTGTGACTGCTACAATCAGTCATGAGGGAGCTGAATTCAAATAGCGATTGCAGTATATGTATGCTAATGCAAGACTTGTTTCACAGGAAATCAAAACATGAATTAATAGTGCTCACACAACAGAAGAGAAGTGCTAATACATACAAAATAAACAGGAAGAGTTAAAACCAAATCTATCTAGCTTGCACAAATCTGCATTTCACTGAGATGTATCAAATTAGACTTATTTACAAGTTGAAGTGATCTCATACCTATAGTACCTATTACAATCCAAGAAAGTATTTCCTTAGAGACTTTAAAAGAAAGACTGTTCTCTTTTAAATTGCAAAGAAATGAACTGAAATTTAGGAAACGATCTAAACTGAAGACTGTATCCATTTTGATTTTAAAGTATGCTCAGGTTCACCTCAAAAAACCTAAGTCTGTGTATCAGATTTACCTGGATTAAATATAGAAAAATACTTTCTGAGTAGCTGTCTGCCAACTTTAGGGAAAACACAAAGTCCTTAACTGCATTATAGGATTTGAAAATCATAAGCGTGAAGTTCAGCTGGGATTCACTTCCATCAAAGCTCACAAGCACTTTTGGACCCATCACCGATAACAGCAGAGATAGCTACAACTAGCGATCAGGGGAGGTCCACTCTCTGGACCACTGCACCACAGAGTTTTATCTCAATAAATCTTCTGCTTATGGTAATTCAGAGAAATCCTCAGCATCATAAAAGAATACTGCCCTGAATCCAAATCTGAACTACATGCAAAACAGATTTCTGACTAAAACTTGTGTCAAGTGTCGAGATCATACACAGGATGCCTTCGTCAAATGCATTTACGTAGGCCAGTCACTAATGCAACAAGAGGCAGGAGATGTGATTCATCATAGCAAAAGAAAGGGGCCACTATCAGTGAGCACCTAAGAAGAAATTTTCAACATTATCCAGCTAGCTTAAAATGGAAGCTATTTAGCATATGATGATAGATCTGGCTGTTCCACCAAAGCTCTCACTTTACCCATGAGAAAGCAGCTTGATCTCTCCATTTTATAGCATGACTGGTACACAAGGTTGACAGGAAGATTTACTGCCAAAATTAGATCACTGTTTTATCTGGTGAAAGGGCTTCACTTACAGGGCGTTACATACAGGGAACAGTATCTTTAAAATATACAGCTGTAGACCCCCAGTAAGGTCAAATAATTTTGCCAATAAGGGATTTGAAACATTGCTGTGTCTCCAAGAAATCCAAATATAAATGCCCAAATTAGTCTAGCCTTCAAGCCTACAGGCAACATCAGCTCAAGAGAGAAAACTAAATGAGCCATTGACAGTCCGTAACCAAAGCTTGTTCTTCAAATATCAGCTGAAAAGCCCCCTCATTAAACTGCCAAGTAGAAAGTGTACGAAAAATTGGTCTGGACTGTAGTTTTAATACTGCCCCTAGGCAGTGTCCATAATGATCAAGAAAAAAGGCAGGCGATACAAAAGATCAAGCTGTAACAGGTAATAACTCTTGTTCCTGCTGCCCTAGGAGAGTGTGAGGAAGCTAAGCCTTTGAAGCGAGCTAGGAGGGCAGAGATGAAAAGGAGATAGAAAGGAGAGGGTTGGCAGTAAACTATGAATCTGTGAAGGAAACTGGTCAAATCAGGCACCAGTGAGCCCATCAGAACCTGCTATAGCAGGGATAGAAGCATGGACAGTATTTTATGCACTGGAAAAGAAGGAATGTTGTGCATTTGTGTCGGTTCATCAAGTATAAAGGCAGCTGATAAGCCCGTTCTATGCTAAGGAGATAAGGAGTGATGCTGGATTTGGGAGCTTTTCTGGAAGTTTATTCAAAACTCTTCTGTCTTCTAGGAGAGGGAGAGGTCAGAGTATTCAGGGACGGACTAGGTAAGAGGCCAGAAAGGCAGTGGTGGGGAGAGAGATGTGTGTAAAGATTGAGTAGAAACATACTATATGATAGTGTAAAACACATATGAATAATAACACTTCTAATGTGTGTTTTGGTGAGAGAATTAGATATGCTATGTGGGATAGGACGAAAAATGAAGTTGGAACATCCAAGAACACACTTTCAACCTATCTCCACAGTTTAGTTATACACAAAGAGAGAGAAAACAACACGAAGCAGGTAGCCACACTCTCACCTCCACTCTAACAGACAATAGTTCCATGCCTGCATCCAGTCCTCCCCACTTTCCATGTGGCCCCCTTTAAAGAGATACAACAAAGGCAAGCAGGTCTTCAGATGCTGAGGGTAATGACACCTGCCTTTTTTTATGTCAAGAAGGACCACATGGAATTGTAGAAAAATAAGGCTGGATATGAAACCTCAAGAGGACATTAAATATGGTTCCCTGATGGAGACTATTTGTGCCTTTCCCAAGAGAAGTTCCCACCGGCTGTTTTAAAGATTCCCCAGTGGGGAAATTCAGAACTCTGTGAAGGAATGGGCTCCAGTGCAGCTTATCCCTACCACTACAAAGTTTTTTCCTGATAACCTATCTAACAGGAAATTTTCTTCCTGTAACTTAATACGAATACTTCTTATCCTAGTATCCCTTTTCACCTCCTTTAGACTCTCTCCAAATGATGCCTATATGTTGTCTGATACTACAATTTGTACATTTTTACAAGAGCACAATTCTGTTGATTATGCTCCCAAATAACTTTATGAAGAACTACCTCCTAAAGAGTCATTTACAATGCTGTATTTGTACAGCTCAATTTTCCTAAGTGCAGTATATTGTCCCTGCTGACTATTGTGCAATTTTTTCAAAGCGTCTTCGATTTGTCAAGATCATTTTCATTCTAATCTTGCCTTCCAAAATGTTTACAGTCCCTCCCAACCTCATGTCATCCCCAGCATAAAAAGTATATTCTATCTGCCATTATCCAGGCTGTTAATGAAACCTCCAAATAGCACAAGACAGACTTAGGTGGATCCCTGCTCTTTCCGTTCTGACAATGAGCCATTAATATCAACTCGTTGAACATGTTTTCCAAGCAGTTTTGCACTTACTGTATGATTATTTTCACCTTAACCATGTTTCTCCTGCCAGCTTACAAAAACGTCCTATGAGACTGTTACAAAGCCTTCCTAAAATAAAGATACATGATATCCACTCTTCTCTCCAATTCACATGGCTGTTACCCATAGGCATAGATAATTATATTGGTTTGACATGGTTTAATCTTGACAGATCCATATTAGCTGCTACTCACTTCCTTGTTATCTTCCAGCTGCTTAAAAATGTTTGTCTGTTTACTGACTACAAAATTCTTTCAGGGATAAGTTAATCTTACCTGGCTTTTCTTTCCCTGTCTCTTGTCCTTTCCTTCTTTTTAAACCTCTGCTGTTTTCCTGCCTTCCAGTTCCTCACCCATCCTCCTCAAGTTCTTGGAAATAATAAAATAGCTGAGATGATAGCTTCAGTCTGCTCATAAATATCTCAGGATGAATACTCCAGCATTGCCCACATCTTTTTGAATTGCACTAATCCAAGGGACTGGGACAGGAATCAAATTCAGCTTCCAGAAAGCAGTACAAAACTGAAAACAGTCGCTTGGTTTTCAAAACAATATATAAGATAGATCACTCACAGAAACAGAGCTGAACTCTCTTTAAGAACTTCTTTCTTACCGTTTCCTGTAGCTGCTTGCACATCCCAAAGTGACTCTTCCTCACAGCATCTTCAGGCTAAGGGAGGTGTACTGCTCAGAGATAGCTGCTGTCTAACCTGTCAATGTCAGGACATCCACAGACTTCTCCATTGGTTGTCTGCCTTTTTCTTGCAATATAAAGAGAACCTTTCCAGCTTCCTTTCTATTCAAGAAAGCATCTGATCACCCAACTGGTGAAATTCAGTGGAGAGCACTCTTACTTTTGCTTATGATGCCTGGCCTTTCCCTCAATTTTAGGATATACTGGAGGATGTCCTGACTTGCGGCATCCTGGCCTCCTGCAGGTTTCCTGTGGAAAGTTCAATACTCCCTGGGCCTTAATTCTGTAAAGTGATTATAAGGTAAAAATCTCATGGATAAATACGGAACTTTTTGGAGTTGTGGCAGTTGTAGAGATGTGTCAGTTATGTGATTCAAATTCTTGTATTTATAGTCAGCCAATTTCCCCACAGTCTATAAAATTCACTCCAGCTTACCCAAAAGGAGTATTTACTAGCCAGAGAAGGTCAGGAAACCCATAAAGGTTGACAGGCTGAGTAGAAGTTCAGTCAACTTTGACGTCTTCACTGGGACAGAGAATTGTGTAGACCCAAATGGCTCCAAATCTGAATACAGGTAAGCATGTGTCATTACTGAGACACCAAGTGCTGAGGTTACTGGGTTCCAATCATTCTATTGTAGATCTTCAAAAAGGTCACTTTCTTGCTCAAAATGGAGCTGGGCAAACAAAAACGCTAGAAAGCCTGTATGAAAAGAATCGGTAGCCCCATTGCTTTTGGTAACTGTCTCTGTCACAGTTCTAGACAAAAATCAGGATTTCTGCTCAGAAATCACACACCCCCGGAAGGTGAAGAGAGTTCATTCCTGAAGAACGCTTCCCTTGGGCACCCCTACTGGCCACCGCCTCAGCACTCTCTTCCACCCTTTTGTTAGGATCGCATTTGTATTGAATTACTTCCCTTTCAGTCTGATGCGGTATTTTTCTTGATTTTGGTTGGGATCTAAACAACATAAGGCCTTTCTCCTCTTTCTCTTCTCCCTGAGGAGTTTATACTAGAGATATATCACCATTAACAGACTGTAAATAAATCCCAAAAGCAGTATTAAAGCAGCGCTGGTTGTTCAACCAGCATCAATAAATTAATGCGCCCTGATAAAGAAGTCCTGTTACGTTGATTTTTTAAGCTTGGTCCTTGATTTCTTCCTTTTCTCAGAAATCCAGTTACTCATTCTTATTTTCCCACTGCTGATGTGAGACAGTATCTTGTATCCGTTTTGTTCTTTTAAATCATATTTATTTCCTCTATTAGATATTGTGGTGAACGTTAAGCTCCAGAGTCTTTGAAGCTGTTTTCTGACATTTTCGAGGCCTATCATAGACAGATGGAAAGATGACCAAGAACCTCTTAGATCTTTCTATTACTTGGTAATTATTTTTCTTATCTATTTTCCTGGGAAGTTCCTACTTTAAACAAGAAACCTTGCAAAGAAGGATTTTAAATTGACTGCCATGGTGACAAGGCAGACAGGTCTGCAGAAATATTCAATCTATACCCTACTGAAAGCATTTAAAAAAGGCCCTTAAAGAATGATTTTGGGAGAAGAAACAGATATTTAACAGATTTTATGGCTATTAGCCATATTAGCCTTCTTCATTTTGATGAGGGAAGGCTTCCTCTCCCCTAGCTCCTGTGCAGGCTGAGAAGTACAAAGAGAAAATTTACTGTTGTGGAATAAATATGATCTAATCATGCAGTATGAAAGTATTTTTGTGTAGTCAAACACGTCTTGGTAGTAAAAATAAAGAAAACACTCAGTAGCTACTGTGTGAGGATATATAAAATACTCTAACAAAGCCAAAGCAGTGGTTTGGAAATAATGTCTCTTGCCTGTCCTTGTGGAAGTACCTTTTGTATGCTGGAGGTACCTGAGAGTAAATTACAATAGATTCGGGAACACAACCTGTTTTCCCCATATTTGTTCACTTTGGAATTAATCTCAGATGTAACAAAATAACCTCTCAAACTGCTTATAATGTATGGACTCACCTAAATAATTGAATTATCTACACATGACATTTGAACCATACTGTATGTCTTTCAAGGAACTAAAGATGATCTGTGACAAGGAAATCCATGTAATATATCGCTTAATGGCAGAAAAAAGATATACCAGTTGGAGAAATCATCAGGGAAAAGCTGTGACAGCACAGTTGTAAAAGAGGTAAGTAATAATCACAAGGGAATACCAAGTGAGAAAATTGTCTATGAAGAAGACAGTGTTCCCTGTAGGGAAAAAAAGTCTGGCAAATTAAAGATTATAAGAATGAGGGGAAAAAAAGATTTATTATCAAACAAAAAACCCCTAACTTTACAGCCTTTGGAAGGAAGTCAGATTTTGCTGATTTCACAGATGGAATGAAAAATTCAGACCGCAGTTAGCTCACTTCAGTATTTCTGTTTGTCGGAGTTAACATTAGAAAATGACTGAGGAGGTGGAGAGACAGGAGGTCAGGCAGTGTGGGCGTCAAGACGGACGGAAAGATAAAAGAACTTGCAGCAGTCAAAGAGGCAATGAGTGTCTGATGAGGCTGCGACGTCCTTTCAAATAAAAAAAGAAGAGCAAGATTTTAAGACACCGTTTTCAAAAGACACTTGCCTCCCTTATAATAACAATTCACAAGGCAGTAGACTTAAAAAGAGTGATTTCTAAAATTTCAGAAATAGATGAAGTCTTGACCCTAGTAATAAGACTTTACTCTTGCTGCTTGCCATGGAATCCTGCATAATACAAGGCAAATCACCTAAAATTAAAGTTCTCACAGGTGGCCACTAATTGTATGCTTTTCATTTTCTAATCTTGACTTGGGAGCTGGGGATCTAGTTTGCAGAAATACTGAGTATTTACAGCTGTGGCTCATTAAAGACTCCGACGTTATTAAAGGCCAAGTACAGACAACTTTGGCCTGGAAAAGAACCACCTGAGACAGACAGACAGACTCAACCTATGAGAGAATGTTTAATCCTCCTCATAGAAATTGAACCTCAAAGACAAAAGTAACATTTGTCTAGATAATTTTTGTGCCTCTGTGTGCTACAACATCTCCACTAAAAAACTCTCCAGTGTTCAGAGTGGCATGCTTCCTCCTTTCTAACTACAGTTTTGACCAATGTCTGCCTCTAAAGATTGTCCTCTTTTGGCACCAGAACTGTTATTTATTTCTCTACATTTATTTTCCCAGCCCACGGTGGCTGTTCTTATAAATTCTACGTCCAGCTCTGGGACGGTCAGCCCTGACCTACACAAAGAAGGCACAGCTTGACTCCACCCAGAGCCTCTACACCGCATTCCTCAAAAATTAAAAAAGGATCAGATATGTGTAAGTGTTCACAAGGTATAATGATGAATGTTATAGACAAGAAAAAATAATTTTTTTCTGAGTAGCAATGAGCAATATGCCCAAAATAAGGTATCAGTCCACATGTCAAGCAACAAAGAAAAAAATATATTGTTCTTTGTGTGAGGACCTTTCATTTCACAAAATAAATGAGGCAGCACTTGTACAGAAAAAGTGCTTTTGAATGTAACTCTAGTCCTCATACACAACAATGGGAGCCATTTAAAGTTACAATTCTGGTTTGGAGATGGCAAAAGTGATTAATTACTTTCTGAAGATGCCTAAGGTACCTAAAAAGTAACTTAAATTATATTTCTAATTTTTAAACAGCTAAAAATATATATACTTGATGATACCAGAAGAAAAAGGAGTTAAGGCTAGATGCTCAACCTCAGAGAATCACAGAATGACAGGCGTTGGAAGGGACCTTTGGAGATCATCTAGTCCAACCCCCCTGCCAGAGCAGGACCACCTTAGAGCAGGTTGCACAGGAACCCATCCAGGTGGGTTTTGAATGTCTCCAGAGACGGAGACTCCACCACCTCCCTGGGCAGCCTGTTCCAGTGCTCTGTTACCCTCAAAGTAAAGAAGTTTTTCATTTTGTTCAGATGGAATTTCCTGTGTTCCAGCTTGTGCCCATTTCCCCTTGTCCTGCCACCGGGCACCAGTGAGGAGTCTGCTCTCATTTTCTTGACACCTGCCCTTTAGATACTGATAAGCATTGATGAGATCCCCTCTCAGTTTTCTCTTCTCCAGGCTAAACAGACACAGGTCTCTCAGCTTTTCCTCATAAGAGAAGNCCAGTTACAGGCCTCCAACTAGACTCTGCGCCACTCATCACAACCCTCTGAGCTCCACCATTCCGCCAATTCCCAATCCACCTCACTGTCCACTCATTTGACCCACACTTCTATATGAGGAAGTTATGGGAGATGGTGACAAAAGCCTTGCTGAAATCAAGGTAGACAAAGTCCATTGCTCTCCTCTCATCTGGCCAGTCAGTCATGGCATCATAGAAGGCTATTAGGTTGGTCAAGCACGATTTCCCTTTGGTGAATCCATATTGTTCACTCCTGAAAACCTCAAGTCTATAATTTCCTTAATTCTGTGTGCTGGACTTTTCCAACTTTAACCCATTTTTGACAGGCTTTTATGTTAATTTTATGTACTGCATATTTGACGCTTTCAAGCAACTCATATAATTCAGCTTTTCAAGAACCTAAAACTTAAGTGTTTCCGTAAACTTTATTTTTTCTTTTTAAATAATGCAGTATTCAGAGAGCAACCCAACACATGTAGAAGAAATTCGACTTTTTTACAGGCAACTTTAAAGTTAAAAACTTAGCTTTCCATATTGCAAACATTATTATGTCTCATGTCATCCTCTTCTGCTGATTTCAGGGAAAAGCTCTACTCAGTGATGCAAACAATTATATGATGTCCAATTTTCCCTGTGTTGTCTATTCCATTCATTGTTTTTCCAAAAATCATAGATAAATCACAGAATCCCAGATCTCATTAGCACAAACAAAATTTTCACAGAGTTTTTTTTTCTCCATGTCTACTGGAAACTGTAAAAATATCTGTGGTATAAAAATTTTCTCTCAAGAGGAAAAGTCAGAATGAAATACCAGTCTAGGTGAAGATCACACCCATCTTTTACTATAGTATTGATTAAATAAATAGGAAAACATCCCAAAGTCAATTTTTTAATTTAATAAAATACTATATAATGTTGAGCATATTCTCAAATAAATTTGTAACTTTTTTTTGTATCTGACACTTCTAAAAACCTTATTTTATACTTGATATCTTATAGGACCTATTTTAGGAAAATCTTTTAACACAGAGTTCTGTGATAATCAGACTTTTTATTCAGCACAGTGGCAGATTAAGCCATGTTTTGCTTTCTTATAATATCTAGTCTATTTATTTTATGTTCTGTCAAATTCAATACAGGAATAAAGGGATCCAATTTTCACTAAAGCAAAGGCTACAACTCCAGTGCTAACGTTTCCCTATCCAAAGAAACAGGGACAAAACAAAGAAATGGATGTAACAGAATCTCAGGATGTAATGGTGGTGGAGCATACAGTCAAGCCCTCAGTTCAACAGGATGTGTAAGCATATACTTATCTGTGATTTTATAAGCCATCCCAGTGACAAAAGGCTATACTGTACTTCAAGTTAATCTTGTGTTTAAGTACGTGCTGAATCAAGTGTAAAATATAATCATCAGTATTTCCCAAAGGCTGGGTAAAAAGGGTCTTTAAATCTGAGCAACAAGTCCCAGTGACCTCTTAACCCATAAAGGGTGTAAGATTCTAAGGGTAGTTCTGCCCTATACTTTAGATCTGGCCCCACACTAGTCGTTCTGGGAAAAGACAGGAGAATACAGCAAAAGCTGATGAATCACCAGTGACCTAAATCAGCCACAAGTGGCAATGCTCCTCTTAAAGCCTCCTCTGCTCTCCTGCTCTCTCACGCCCCTCTCCCCCCCAACAGTGACTCACCTCCTAACTCAGACTGCAGCCCAATAGAATAATTTGTCATCTCTCTGTCACAGTTGAAACTTGTATTTTTCATAATTCCTAACATTTTTGTTTCCCTAATTTATCTTAATGTATTTTGGTGGACTACTTTTAACCTCCTAAGTCCATTTCACACCCACTGATGCTAACTACAATTATTCATACGCATTGAAGGAACAGGCCCACGTCATGCCTGCACAGATTAACTCACCCTGGCTGCGTATCGTCGGTCACGCAATGGTACGTAAAAGTTCCAAACATCTGCACTCCCAGGATCCCATACAGGAGGAGAAAGAACAGAAGGAAAATTGAAACGCTCCAGATTTGCTCTCCAGAACGCCTGCAAAAAAGATAAAGGTGACACTGAATGCACAGGCAATGTGAAGCTCCAGAATAGAAAATATACTCACATAGAAAAGTAGTATTTCATCCTGCAGAAATTTTTCCTTAAAACTGATCTCTCACTTTGTGCAGAGATAGAAAAGGGAGCCATGATTTTTTCTAAACACTGAAGTTAGGGTAATTGAACCAGTTGTAAAGCACAAAGGGTGGAACAAAAAACCCCAAACAAATAAAATGTGCAACACCTAGCTTTTGTAAATAGTATCTAATGACTTATACAGACAAGATGTGATGATGAAGTAAAGCTGATACCAAATAAAAACCAAAAAACTCTTTCATATTACCATTGCATGGCTTTTGCCATTACATGCTGTATCAAACATACTATATGCGTTTACTTGCGCATAAGCATCTCAGTACCTATACCAATACATGTACCCTCGTACCTATAATGGTTAGGGCATGTGCTCATGTATTTTTAATTATGAATATTACCCTCCTCTAAGTGTTCACCTTGATTATTAAGTGCCCATATTAATGGAACAGAATTTCCTGCCATTGGTTGAAAATTGCTGGCTATAGGTACTAGGAAAATGCTTTAAGATTTACTTAGATATTCAAAAGTTTTTATAAGTTTCTAGGAAACATGATGATTCCTTAAATATGGAAAATAGCAAGAATTTTTTGGCCAGAACTGAAACTCGGGAAGAAAATGCTCATTAAGCATGAAGGGCCATTCTGTGAGCTGCATAGTCAGTCTTCTAAGTCGAACCTGAAATTTCCACTATTGTTCTTCAGAAAACAGACTTACTTCAAGATATTTGTTATCCTAGTTCTTGGCAGCTCAAAACGAAAATATATCCGGAATGCTCGAATCATAATGAGTGGTCGTGGAATCCGTAACATGCCCCAAGGTGACATCTGGTCAACTATTTCAGCAATTTCAAACACCTACAAACAAAAGAATCATGAGCTTTTCTTGATGACTCTGCCCTGTTCTTGTATTCATTTACAGAACTTTTAAAACTATGACCACTATACATGATTATTATTATCATTTTCAATCTTCTCTTTATTTTATGGTTCACTTTAACCATGTTTTTTAAAATAAAAGTCTTAGTAAATCCTTTAATCCATTTTGAGGTCATCCTAATGAAATTTCAAAAATATACTCTGCCTGTGTTCATAATGCTTCTGTTTCAAACATGTCAAGAAAACTGTGCAAGCCTGTGTCAGCTGCCTACTTTTGTGCTAGTCCTACCCCACAAGTTTCCTACAACTTCATTAAAAGTTAATAACTTACATTTCCAAATATGTAAATCAGTATCTGTTAATGTTGCACACCACTAAATGTACATATATACTGATTGCCTTACGATTTGCAACATACTTACACATTCTCCATTTAATTCCAAGTGCATAAGAAAACTGTACATGTTCTAGACTCCACTTACAACACAAATTTCAGTCAAGCCACAGAGCAGGGAAACATTTCCTTCATACATACGTTGCCCATTTAGGCACTCCATAAAGACTATTTAGCTTAATGATTGGGTGGAAATGTCTTGTGTTAATCCTTGTCTCTGACTCTCTGAGAGTAACTGCTTAATTTAATATTTGCTCAAAGCCCTATGAAAACAGAGGGAAAACCTGGCAATGCAGAAGCTGAGTAATCTACAGTGCTTATTTGTAGCGACTAACCTTTACTCCACATGTATACGTGAAGTACCAAAGTTTCCCCTGTGTATAAAGCAGAGAATTAACATGTATCTTAAATCTGTCAGAAGTGGATCAGTTATGCCTGACACCAATCACTACAGAACTTTTACAGCCCTTATACTATTGCAGGCCTAGTCTCTCAGTCTTCAGTCTGTTCTTACCCAAAAAATTGGCTGTAGTTAAGGACCAACTGGTTTGAGGACACAATTTGACCTGTACATTAACAGTCTATGGTTTTTTGCAACACGTCCAAGTTCCCTTTTTTAAATGAAAATTTATCAAACTGTTTCCAAACGTATTTATTATTATTTTTCCCATTGTGCTTTAACTTTGATTTTGGAAAAGGTTTTTTAGGTGTGGGCCACGTAACATGAAACCCCTCCACTCACCATTACCAACACGCCTACAGCATGGGCAAACATCTACCATTGGAATCATTCTCTCTTCAGTTGCGTAAGACGGTCACCGTGGCATCCTACCAGACTCAGTGGAAGGAGATGAGCATAACTGTCATATGGAGTAAGAGCAAAATTGCTCTCTGAAGATCCTTCTCTCTCCTTTTGACTATGCAGAGGGTTTATGGTAACAAGCTTCAGATGAATGTATAACTTCTCAGCAAGAAAAACTAAACAAGGTAAGTTCTAATACTAATGTAGGTATGCTGCGATGTGCAATTATGGAGCTACTGAATTCAGCTGAGTTTTTTAAAAACAATTTGACCTATGTACAGCCATACTTCCTCAACTCATAATTACTTGGTTGTGCCGTATATTTGTCACAATTAAGGAACTATTCACCGAAAAAAGTAAGTGTAATAATTACCTGTAAAACCAGTGACACCCAAAGACAAAAGACCATGAATCCATCAAATACACACCAACGATCCTTTACATAGGAGCTATCACCCTACAAAAGAGAGAAAAGCTAAGAGGTTAATTGTTGTTATACTGTCAGGATTTACAAATATCATAAACAAAAGGTCTTGGAGGAAGTAAAATTCTTCTCTGTACCACTTTTAAAACACCACTTTTGAAAGATTTCAAAAGCCTGGGCTAGAATATGCTGGAAACATATAAACACATCTTATTGTAGAATAATAGAATGGTTCGGGTTAGAAGGGACTTTAAAGATCATCTAGTTCCAGCCCATCTTGTGGGTGAATAAATGGTAGCTTCATTCTTGTGGGGTACTTGTCCTCAGCTTGTGTCAAAAAGAACTCATAAAGAGACCTATTATTTACACTTTGATGTATTTTTTTTTACACAAAAAAATAGCATCTAGCATTGTGCTGTTCAATTACTTCAATAATGTTTGACGGCTTCAATTTATCATTTCACATTCATTTTTTTCATAAGTTTTCAATAATTTTTCATGCTCTAGGTAAGTCTTGCCATTTCCAAAACGCTAGACAGGAACCACCATCTCAACACAGTGCAGGCTTTCAAGTTTCTTTGGATATTTCCTCAGCAAGTCTTTACCATCTCAAAATTACAATTAATTCTTAAAACTTCATTAATAATTTCAGACTCCATTATTGTCTAGCAAAAGGATTCAGATCATACCTTTGCACTACTGAATAAAAGAAACTCAGGGAAAAAAACTCAGCACGGGGTCACTGATGACCCATATGCCTTCCTACCAGTTCTCTGGCTCTGCTTCAACTAGCTCTCTAAAATAACACCAGAGCATGGGTTTGGTTATAGCTCGATCCAGAGGTCACTTCCTAAAAGGCAGCATGGAGAAGACTGCATCCAAGCTACGCTTCCTCCATAGTACACTATTCTCAACCACTGCTCCAGTTTGCATCCTTAAGGTATCCTCAGGCCTCAGGACCTGCGACGCAGTCCCTCCACTGCAAGCTGTAACAACACCTTTTCGGTGGGCTGCTAATGTCTCACACTTTACTTCAACCACTAAACTGAAAAAAAAAAAAATAATCTACATTTATTAGGTCGATTACGGCTGAGAGCTAGATATTTTTGTGTAGCACATGGAGCACAGAGAAAGTTACACATAGGCGCAGCTTGTTGAAAGGGAGATTATACAAGACTAGGCCTAAGGAAAGTGCATATCCCAGTTTCATGTTGTACAGCAGTAAAAACATATGCAGAGACACTGGCACTGTATCTCAGGGCACACAAACACCCCTTTCCAAATCAGATTTCTCCTAACAGACTGAACATACACTCCCCTGCCTTATAAGTTATCCGGTTCCTTTTCTCTCTTAGTGTTCTTCGAGACACAAACTACAGTGTTTAACATCCACTTGTCACAGGTATGACGGAGGAAAAAATTATTGTCAGGTCTCAAGAGTCTTGAAGACATTACTGGACTCTGCCCTATTTTGTGATTCCTGGCTTGATACACATTGTTTCTTATCTTAATGATAGTTATTTCTGTCAACCTGTACTTGTTTTTGAATGATTCAGCATTTTCATTGATTCTAAAAGCACAGACAAGATGTTTCAGTTTAATCTAATATTTTCAATGACATACACTATCCTAAAAATGATTTATCATTCCTCGCAGCAGGTGACAGCAAGATATATTGTGTAAATAGCGACAAAATATGGGGTTTTTAAAAAGTTTTATTTCAGTTGCAAAAATTCTTCAGGGCAGAAGTGAACACAGTAAAGATGTAAGAAAAATACAGCATGTGATTTTCGAATTAGAAATAAAGGATGGAGAACTTCAACTCTATTTTCAGAGTATTTTCTAACAAACAAGGATGTTAAAGTTCTCCACAGTCCAAGAATTAAGAGGAGGAAGACTGCAAATCAGGGAAGCAACAGAACAGGCACTTTTGTACCGTTATTTTAACCTGTTCTTCCTGAAGAAAGTAGATTTAGTTCCCTAAGTAAAGTCTGAGCTAATCAGAAACTCTTCACTCAGGGCAGAAGAAACTCAGCTGTTTCAACTCAATCTGCTGTGAAGCAGGTACGTATTATTTCTCTGGGGAGATCAGCTACCAACACCCTAAATCTCTTACCAGTCTCTCCTCTCACCCTGTTCCCTCTTCGTGAACAAAACTCCGGAGAGACTTTTATCAACATGCAACCTGAGTCCTTCAATTGTGGCTCTGAACAAAGATGCTGATTGGTCTTTCTCTCGCTGAAGAACTCTCTGAAACTTACTTTTTTTTTCTCTTAAGCACCCTTTGTCTAAAGCAAGAAGTCTTCTCTGAGTTGTGCTGTATAGATCTGAGCGTGAACTTGTGCTTTATTCACCCTCCTCTGAACAACACGTCAAGTACTCACTAAAAGCCGCATCTTTTTTTAGAAATTGCTTTTTCTTTCCACAATACGTGTGGCATGATTGAAGCAGCTCCGCTGTTTTCTTCTTACAAAGGAAGATGCCGTGACCCTTTCCACTCTTCTCACCATTCAGGCTGCTCCACCTCACTTCTCTCATTGTCATGTCAGGCCAGCGTTTCCCCCTACATCCTCCCTGTCAGGGAGGCTTTCAGTGGATCACCCACAGGAACTTAGGGCACTTGAATGTTGGCTGTAGAAACTACTCATTTTGGGGGAGGTTTTGGCCCTTTTCGCTTTCCATGTAGGGAGGCTTTGGCTAAATCCTTTTCATGTTTGTCATCTGGCTGGCAGTGGACGTGGTGGGGAATCTTTAGGGTATTTATACTGTGTATTGGCATATGGGATGTTATTTGGTGTTGGAAGCATTTTTAAGGCAGGACCAGTTTAATGTGAAAATCAGAATATACCTCTTAATATGAATCTTGATGCTGACTTACAGTGGTACTTAGATGAAAAACCTAATTCTGACTAAACACAGGCTAGCGCTCACATATTAATAGCAATGAACAGTGAGTATCATTCATGTTTAAAAAAAGCCTTGAGCTGAAATTCCACGCTCAGTCAATGGCAGCCTGTTCTTAGACTTGGAAAGGAATACAGATACATGAAATTCAAATACGTCTGGTTACATCTTACCCAAAATAGCTTAAGTATTGCAATGTGTTAATCCCTCACCTTTTTTCATCATGTCTGCTGAAATTTGAGGATCATTAATGAGGTTTGTTTTAGCATTTTCTTAGGAATGCACTACCCCAGATGTTACGGTTTATAACTCTTTGAAATGTGGTCTGAACATTTGCAAAAGGTGAAGAATTAGTACTGCAGACTAGAAGTCTCTTGCTGAGACTAATCCAAGCCTCTTCTCTTAAAGTGATTAAAATTGCTGACTGCCTACTGCCTACAATGGACGGTGAACTCTTTACTGCGCACAGCAAGTCCTGAAAGTTTCTCCAGCACCATGACTTACAGTCTACCCAGACAACAAAATTATTTGCTGCTGACAGAGTAGTGGATGCCATTCCATTTACACAGTCCGTGACTGCAGGCTTGGGACAGCCTTTGGAAGGCTTTTGAGCAGTGCACCATGCCCTCACCTAATGCCTCTCCCAGGCAAACCTAAGGGCTGCTGCTCAAACATGGTGGACTAGCTAACAGCTATTAAACACAAAGGATTTTAAGATAGATAAAACATCTGAGGTCCAAAGCAACAAGCTGCTTAGCTGTTAGATGAACCAATCTTTCCTTTCTTAAATGATTATTAATTGTTTTGTAATACCCTTCTAATGTCCCCAAAGAGTTTCTCCTAATATGCTTCCATTTTTCCCCTCAGTATTTATTTACGACAGGTCAGCATCACTGTTAGGCTAGTACACAACTACGGAAAAGACTTTTTTGGTAAACCATGCGTGTGGCATGGATTCGAAAGCCTGCCTCCCTCTTACAGATGCTAATGTGAATTAATCTGAAATTGGACATCCCAGAAGAACAGAGAAGCTTGACATAACCGTCTGTAACAAAACTATTCATGGCCCTAACAGAACTTAATTTTCTATGGCAATGTTGCCATAACTAAGTAATAATACCTCAAGTTCAGCGTAAGATCTTAGTGTTTCTTTACCTATTCAAAAACAGGACCAACAAAGAAATCTCCTCCCTTCTCCCTACGTTGCCCTTATTTCACCAGGTTTTGCCTAATTTTAGCACCATTACATTTAGTGAGTACAATGTATTAGCTCATTTCTTCATTTTTTATTTTCATGTGCAATACTAATACCCCAGTAACAGCACTGAGATGCCAGAAGATACACTTTCTCAAACGTAAACAGCCCATTAAAGATAAAACATCATTGCCAGTATTATGTGCCCTGAACAGTTGTTACACAAATTCACAGAAAAAAATCTATTTAATAAGAACTAACTCATTGGAAATGTGAGCCAGTACAAAATACAGACAGAACCATAGACAGAAGATATGACACCTGAGGTAGTCACTCCATGAGAGCCATTACAGTTTAATTTAGAACAGAAGGGAAGACTAGCCAGACTGTAATTTGCTAATAAAAGTTTATTGCATGACTAACCTTGCTGAAAACAAAATATTCCATGATATCAACATCCGAATTGCATAAAGCAATCTGCTAGAAGATTGATTATGTCTGCTGATTTTGTTAAGCAATTTCAGTATCTATCTCATTGGTAAAGTAGACAGCTTAGCTAGATGATAGCATAGTCATCTCCTAGGTCACTTTTGCCCTGCTTATCTCTTAACATCTCAGGGACACCTCAGACACTGCAAATCCCTGCAAATGAAAAGCCTCCTGTGTCTCCCTGCTTGCCTTCAGGAACTTCTTTTTCTCTCTCATTCCTGCTACAACCTGTTCTCTGAATCCTTCCCACCTGCCTCTTTCTAGCCACCTCTCTCAGAAAGCTAAATAAAAGAAGTGATATGACATTTGCTCTGAGTAATCAGATTTATCATCAGCTGCTCCGGAAAGGAGTCCTGTAGTCTTGGGTCTGTCATTAGGAGAACCTTAGTCTCCCACTTTTCCTCACAGTCCCAGATAAACAGGATAGCTCAGAAGATAATACAAATGCGAAGTAACAACCAGCTACTTAGCTATTCAATCATGGTCACTGGATTGGCCAGGCTCTTTTCAGTGTCAGGACAAGAGGGAATGGGCACAAACTTAAGCACAGGAAGTTCCACCTAAACATGAGGAGGAACTTCTTTCCCTTGAGGGTGGCAGAGCCCTGGCACAGGCTGCCCAGGGAGGTGGTGGAGTCTCCGTCTCTGGAGACATTCAAAACCCGCCTGGACGCGTTCCTGTGCAACCTGCTCTAAGGTGGCCCTGCTCTGGCAGGGGGTTGGACTAGATGATCTACAGAGGTCCCTTCCAACCCTACCATTCTGTGATTCTGTGTGATCCTGCATGAGGTGGTGGCAAATAAACCACATCAACAACTCCAGCAAATCCTTCAGATTGGCCTGTGGGCTGCTTCATGTAACACTACAAATAAGCATCAACGGGCAGAGGCTGACATTTACTAGCATTTTCAGAGCAGCACAAATGCACAGGAGGAAACAGAAGGAACAGAAGGAATCAGAATTCGGAAGTATCATTTTTTACCCCTCTGCTATGTTCATTATAATACAAAAAAAGCGAGCTAGAAGAGAGGGCACAGCTGAGTTAGGGAAACAAGACTCATCGTCCCTCCCCCATTCTCTTAATCCACACAAACACCGTATGGCATGCTGTGTGGGAACAGGACAGAAAATGAAATCAGAGCTCAAGGGAGCACCTTGTCTAACCTCTCCCTCCCCCTTGTAAATGCAGATAAAGATATACATACACACATATACAGAGGGTAGGTATCTCCTACCTGGTCACACGTGCGCATACATCCCTCACGTTTCTGGCTCAACTTCAAACTTTCCCTATTTCCTTAAAATCCTGTAGTTTACAGGTCTGCTTAGTAGCAGAATGATGTGGACAACCCAGCTCAGCTCCCAGCCTGTCAAATACTTTGAACATTTTCTTCACACAGAAAAAAGAATTAAGAGATACAGCTTAATCAAGAAGAAAAGCTGCCTCTGACTTTTGTTCTCATTTCTCCTCAAATCTGCTCATGTGTCCAACATTAGCCCCCTTTTTCCTTCTTCAGGGCTTTGCAACTCCTCAGCTGCCCTGGGAGCACGACTGAAGCACGACCTCAGACAGACAGAGGACTCTCAGCCACTCTGCCCATTTAAAATCCATCTCCTACTCTGTGTGACATTAAAAAATCAACCTGAAGCATTTTATTACGCAATGACCAGCAAATTATATACTACCCATCTTTTAATGCAAAGTACTTCTGTAACTCTAAAATGTTGATCCATGCAGGAAACAATGGAAATTGTGGATTGCTTAGCTAAGACCACGTTAATAACTAAAGAAAAAATGGCATATTCTAAAATATCTGGTCACCTCCAAGTTAGCCATCTGCAACAGTGATAGTATCACTTCAAAATGAACCAAGATACTTTTCTTTTAAAAGTCTCTATTTGAAAAAAAAAGGAAATCATAAGGGGGGGGACACAACAGGACACATACGACACAACAGCTTTTCACTTCTGTATGTCTCCCTTTTCTCATAAAGTGTCTTCATTCACAGTGAAAGAGCATTCACATAACAGCAAATGATTTGCAACAGCCAGTGGATTAGAACTGGTGTGTGAGGCTTAACTCTAAACGGTTACAGTGGGTGTAATACCACTTTATCATCACCGAGTTAAACAAGTTCAATTTGTAGCTACTCATGTATTGTAGTGAACTGCTCCATCATCAGATGCTTCCAAGTAACACGTTACACAGTGTACACAGTGCATAATTTATCTTTGTCATAATATGTAATGTAATATTTATAGTACTCTTGTAGTCTATGCTAGAAAAACTGAAAAAACACTTGATGTTACAGCACACAAAACAAAGTTACTCTATTTATAATTAAAAAAAGGAAATACAGCTTTTGCTAGTCTTTGGATTAGAGGGTGATTCCTTGCATGTTACAGACACATAACACACAGTTCCTATCTATCACTACAGAAAAGTTATAATTGCTACAGAACCACTACTTCATAGTTTACAATAATTTAAAAAATTACATTTTTCAGTGAATTTGTTGGGATTTCAGATTATTTTAGGAATTACAAATGAAGATGTAAGGCTATTTCATTCATTAAAGAACAAATGCATTTTTAAGGCACACTAGGTTTTTGTTAATTTATGTAATTGAGTTCATCAAACTTAGTATTTTGGTTTTCACATTGTAATGGGTGGGTTTTAAACTATAGTATTCACCATCTCATTGGCTGTTTCCAACAGAAAGAAAAAAAAACAAGCCACCAAAAAGCCTGTAAATAACCAAAATAGAATTCTTACTGGGCTGTTTAGAGAAAGAATAAAAAGCCACCATCTCATGTCATTTGATTCAGTGAGTTCTGTCACAAACAAAAAGTAACAGTTTTACAGAAGTTGTAAGAGTACGAAACAATCCCATCTGTGAAGTAAGAATCAAGACTTTCAAACAAACAAAGGACATTTTGCTTGCTAAAAATCCTGTAACAGTGTTTGCTGTAAAATAAGGGAGATTTGGGAGGAGTTAAAAAATGTTTCAAACCAAAACTGTCAAAGAAAACGTAAAAACAGAACAGAAACAAACATGAAAACACTGCACAACACTCCCTTTCTCAAGTATAAAAAGCGTCAAGGGGAATATCCATTTCCACAAAACGATGGAAAGGAATGCCTCAACACACCTCCCGTGGCAGCAAAATCACTGTAGANTTTGCTAGTCTTTGGATTAGAGGGAGATTCCTTGCATGTTACAGACACATAACACACAGTTCCCATCTATCACTACAGAAAAGTTATAATTGCTACAGAACCACTACTTCATAGTTTACAATAATTTAAAAAATTACATTTTTCAGTGAATTTGTTGGGATTTCAGATTATTTTAGGAATTACAAATGAAGATGTAAGGCTATTTCATTCATTAAAGAACAAATGCATTTTTAAGGCACACTAGGTTTTTGTTAATTTATGTAATTGAGTTCATCAAACTTAGTATTTTGGTTTTCACATTGTAATGGGTGGGTTTTAAACTATAGTATTCACCATCTCATTGGCTGTTTCCAACAGAAAGAAAAAAAAACAAGCCACCAAAAAGCCTGTAAATAACCAAAATAGAATTCTTACTGGGCTGTTTAGAGAAAGAATAAAAAGCCACCATCTCATGTCATTTGATTCAGTGAGTTCTGTCACAAACAAAAAGTAACAGTTTTACAGAAGTTGTAAGAGTACGAAACAATCCCATCTGTGAAGTAAGAATCAAGACTTTCAAACAAACAAAGGACATTTTGCTTGCTAAAAATCCTGTAACAGTGTTTGCTGTAAAATAAGGGAGATTTGGGAGGAGTTAAAAAATGTTTCAAACCAAAACTGTCAAAGAAAACGTAAAAACAGAACAGAAACAAACATGAAAACACTGCACAACACTCCCTTTCTCAAGTATAAAAAGCGTCAAGGGGAATATCCATTTCCACAAAACGATGGAAAGGAATGCCTCAACACACCTCCCGTGGCAGCAAAATCACTGTAGAGCATTTCAGTTCAGCTGAGTGACAAGTAATTCAGGTTGTCCACTACTCAGAGGTGCCAGGCACAGCCTTCATACACAGTCAACACCTAACAGTAGGTATGGCTACAGAACATGTGGGGAAGGGAGCTCTGCTGGTGTATTACATTACTGCTTTCTTGATACACCACTCTACTGCTGCAGTTTGGTGCCGACATGCCCTGCAGAGAGATTTTATGGGTTACTACACTGAAAGCCTGAATTTCATTTCCCTCTCCATCTGCTCATTAGCCAACTGTATTCAGTGCCATCCGTATTGCCTTACTAGCTGACTTGGCTCCCTTGGATGCCTTAAAGGTTCAGCAAATCTAAAAATGGCCGATCAGGAGGAGGATTAATAGGATCCTCCTCCCTGGAACAGCACTCAATGTTTCCAGGTAGTGTGCAGGAAAAAAATCTTCACCGTGAGATCAATTAAATATTGGAACACATGGTCCAGAGAACTGCCAGCACCTCCCTTCCTGGAAATATTCAAGACTCATCTTGATAGGACCCTGTATAACCAAATTAAGGCCCTAAGAGGTTGGTCCAGACCATCTCCATAGGTCTCTTCCAACCCAGACTTTTCTCTGGTTGTGTGCATCTAAGATAATCTCCTCGAGATGCCAGTTCCTTGGGGCAGACTCCAGTTCTACATCTAGTTCCACATGCGTGGACATCTGCTGATGCCTGGAAATACTCTGCAGCCCTGAGAAGATGATGTGTGTTAAACACCGCTGTGCTTCATCCAGCAGTATTCTGCCCACCCCAGCTCCAATGTTTATGGTGGATGCAATGGGAGGATTTGGATCCAAATGTTTCAAGGTGAAAGTTTTCACTCCGAAGCATCAAATATTGCCTGGAGATTGAACAGGGTGATTTGACAGGCAAAGAGTTTCCTCTAACATGACAGACCTCAGATTTATGATTGTCATTCACAGCTATCCTTCAGCAGAAAAATAAACCACAGTGATGAAAGTTGGAATAGATAAGAAGGAGGCACTTTTCAGAAAGAGAATTTTATTATTTGGTAATTAGCATTATTAAAAGCTGGAGAATCCATTTCATCCTACAGAGACCAGGAAAAGCTTATTGAAATAATAATCTTGTCTGTAAGAATGCAATATTTATATTAGTGGTGGAGAACAAAATACTTTGAAATGAAATTTTACATTCAGCTTACTCCCTTAAAAATGCCACACAAATTTCATCATTTTCATGAAAATACAGCTGCACAGAAATGTTCTTATTCCCTTCCACAGGGTTTTGGATGTCATTAAGACTTTTTCATCTTGATGTCTTGTTTTATTCTCTCAAATTAAGAGAGAAGACAACATGTCCATAAAATAAAATAAAATAAAATAAAATAAAATAAAATAAAATAAAATAAAATAAAATAAAATAAAATAAAATAAAATAGGAAANATAAAATAAAATAAAATAAAATAAAATAAAAGATACCATTTAATTATAGCAGATCTTCCTGAAAATACAGGTTTCAACACAGAAAGGCACATTAGGGATGAATTTCTCTCTCTTCCTACCTGAATTCATAACATGTTATGCAGTATGTTGATTTCACTACTATCCCAGTGTATGTGTCGCTTTACCCTGACGTGAAGTGATACATTAAAAATACCCCTTGATAACAGCTACTTTCATGAGGAAAAACATTAAACTGATAATTGAAAGTACTATTAGGAAGGAAACAAAATCGCCATAACTGAAATGTAAAGTTTTATTCATCTGATTGGTTGGTATGTTTAAAGAGTAATTTCTAAATACATTATGAAAGTCAATATGTTGTATATTTTTTGTTATCAACTTTAAGGTTAAATTTTGACCGCCATGGTAAGTCACTATTATATGGACACATACTTCAATCCATGCCCAAAAATACTTTCTCACGAAAAACTATGACCCATTGACTGCTTAGAAAAATTACCATTTTTATTTTAGAAGCATATGAACCATGTAAGTTCGCTAAGTAATTGAAATGCCTTTGATTTTCTAATACTCTAATGCAAAAATGGTGCAAAAAAAGCCCCACTGTGTAATATGAGTCATTACTTGCCTGTAATAAACACTCCAACAAAACCAGGCACAAGTAACCATAGAAACAGGTGCGTACATTCTGGCGCCATGGTCTCTAACCTTCCCTGGTCCACAGGCAGTAACACCCAACCAGCATCATGCTGCAGGCAACTTCGTACTTGTTTTCCTCATGATAATCAGTTGTAATTTTTTTAATTTCCTGTGACTGGAAACAGCATTGGAGCATTTCACTGGCAACATGATCCCAGTAGGCTGGGAACAGATGTCCTTGCGATGGACATACGCACTTAGCAAAACAGCAACAGACAAACACAGGAACATGGTGAGACAGAAGAATCAACTTTTTTAGAGTGAATGTCTTATTCAAGTAATGGCTATCAACACTGCCTGCTATGAAATAATATTTAAAGGTAACAATCACAGCTACCAACACCAAAAAACTCCAGCATTTTTAAAGTTAAATTTTAAGACAATTTGAAATAATACACTTTTTCCCAACACAGAATAGCATGGGGTCTGAACTACACACTTAGGTTTCCAACAGCATTATATACAGTACAGAATTGGAATTTTTTAATATAAATATGTAAAACAAATTTTCAGAGGGACAAATAATTTCTACCTTACCATCTCAAGAACTAGAGTGAAAGGGGAAACCCATATCTTAAACCAACAGAGTCTTTTTTCATGTTTGCTCTGTGAGCTTTTTACTACCACAGGTAAGTAGTTTTCTCTTTCTATTTTTTCCCTCCACATAATTACACTCTGTTTAATCATAGAATCATAGAATCATAGGGTTGAAAGGGACCCCGAAAGATCATCTAGTCCAACCCCCAAAGCAATCAAAGCATCTCAGCATTTTCTCATCTTTGCCACTGATTCTGCTGCTTATGCCCCTGCCCTCCAGGTCGAGGTTCTTGCTCCTGTTTGTGACTTGCACATTCTGAGACTGAGCTTTTGCCACCGGGCATCAGGAGCACATGAGAGCATGCTGACACAGGATGACAGGAGCCACATATTCTGTTTTACTACCTGACCTTTGAAAACAACACAACTTGCTGATCCTTAACTCATTTATATGCCATGGGGTATACAGCGTATCATTTCAGTCACTTCAGAATTTCCGTCTTTTGTTTTCAGTCTGTAACACAGCAGAAACTCCCTCAACAAAATTATTAAAAGCTGGTGAGCCAGCTGACAGTGTTTCACCACAATTCAGTTAATATTTCCATTATTTATAAGAAGGATTAAACTATTTTTGCAGTTTCTACATTCCTGTTAGCTGAAGGTGGAATGTTTAATATTAAAAGTACTGAAACGAAGGCAAAACAGATACTTGTAATAAGGTACAGTAAAAAACACATCTGTAATCCGTAACTCAAGACAAACTTCTGAATTAGGATGATTATGAAAGAAACTCATTTAAGCATAAATGACTCAATACCATAAGTGTGAAAGAAACTGCTGGCATACAGATGTCTGTATACTTTCTGTAGTGCCCACTGTCCACTGACAACAAATCTATAAGAAAGGAGTTAAGGGTAGTTGCTCACTGTGAGATACCTAAAGGCTAGGTGTCCCCATCCAGCCTGGGTACTTTAAGGTTCCATTTTAGTCAATGGCGAAAAACTGGCCAAAGAAATTACCTTTTGGAAGAGCCTACTTTAGACACAAACAACTGATTACAGACAATTGCAGACCTTCAAATTAGTGCTGATGAATCCTAGTAAAACTGTTTCTATTTAAACACAGAAATCTGTAGAGTGCAAGCAAAGATAAAAAAGCTTCAGAATATGCAGACGGCCATCAGCTGCCACTGGAAACAGCTGCAGACACCAGTTTATCATGGCAACCAGAGTATTTCATTACAGCATGAAAAGCCCGTCTCCACCACACATTGCTTGCACTACAGATGCAAAGTTCCTTATATTGGCAGAGTAGAGAGTTACGCCCATATGGCTCAGGTAAGGCTCCAGCCAGCACCATCCTCAACTCTCTCTCCTCTTGAGAAGGTGAACAGCAACTACAGCAACCGAAGCACCCACCAGAAAAACGAGGAGGAAAATGTGCTCTCCGCACATGGCTACCTCTGCCTGGGAACACCCTCTAGAAGGCCACTGATTTCAGTTAACCGGCCTTTAGCTGGGGACAGAAGGAAAGGAAACGGCTCCCATTGATCTGCGACTGTGGCGGTAGAAGATGAAGCTTTGTTTCAGTTCCCGCATGAATTCTCCGAGAGAGCGCTGAAAGCTACTTGGTGCAACCATTCACTGTGTGGTCCCTTGCAGGAGTGCTGAAGTCAGTGGGTAGCGCTCAGTGCTACTGAAATGAAGTCTGACAAAGCCCCTCACAACCACTACAGTCAGTACAAAAGTTTTACTGTGAATGTAATTGACTTAACAATGGGAGAAATGTCAAGGACCTTTACTTCTGAATTCCTCTAATCTCCTTCGTTAGCTGACGTGTCACAACTGCACAGTGAAAAGAAAGATATTTCTATTAAATTCAGTGCACTACTTGTGCTATATAAAAAAAATTCTAATTTTCAGCATGATGATACTAAAGTAAGTGTTAACTAGGCTTTTTTAACAGACAGGAGAAAGAACTCTCACACTTTTTATATTAGTGATACTCTTTTAATAAAGGAACAGGATAAACATGCCTCCTTTTCGCAACATGGTTTCAATGTAAGTTTTCTAATACCATCATGACTGTGATTAGAAGCCACAACAAGAATGCATTATAATGAAGATAATTTCACATATCCTCACGGTGTCCACAGAGTGAACTGGTAACTTTTCATCTCTCATTCCCTAAAGGCTGAATTTTCACCTGAGATACCTGTTACTTAGTTCCTTTTTGTTGAACGTGAATTCTTTCGTATCATGGACACAGTTCGCTGAAAGTTTCTCAGATTTTGGCAGCGCATTTTCTGCTTTGGTTATTTTATTTTATATAATGCCACCAGTGCCATTGTGTCTAAGACGAGCAATCTACCTGGAATATTTCTCTATCTCTTTATTCCAACTCCTAATACAAAAGCTGAAAGTAGAAATTTCTAATAAATATAAGGTACCTTTAACGTATGGTATCCCTACCTTGCTCATAGCCATGTGAGATCACTTTCAGAAGACACCTTATTAGAAAGCAGAAGATAATTTTTGCATTACACTGATTAAAAGAAATACAAAGTCCTTCCATCACAGGTTAGGCTCCCTGCTTTCTTCCAGAAGTCTGCTGCTCATCTAATATCACATCTGTTTTAGGCTTGAGAGTTACTTTTCCTTTCTCTAATTCCACTCCACCTCCTTTTTTCAATGAGGAGATCATTTTGGAAACTTTCCTTGAATCAGTGAACAGACCTGTGTCAAACACATACAGTCATGTTCAGGGGTGACACGTGAGTGAGCACGTAAATGTGAGCTTTGATTCTGAGGGACTGCAAGTCTCGTCAGTTGGGTTAGAAGCTGACTCATGAACTATTTCAACAGACACAAACATTAGCTTATTCATGGTGCTCTCAGAAGCCTGCCAATCAGTCAGTAAGTTCTGCAGTAGACATATAGTGCATGTAATTGGCAGACCAATTTAAATCTTATTCAAGATACAGTGAGGAAGATTGATCTGCTTTCATTTAAACAGACTTAGTACTTCCTTGATGCAGATGATTATAGCAAAGCTCTTTCTGACCAAGGAGCCCGAGACATGAAAGAAATCAGAACCAAAGACTCACTGAACTCTATTTACACAGCGGGAAATAAAGATCACGTAAACAAATCTACGATCAGTTGAAGAAACTGTAATTCTAAACTAAGGAGTTCATAAAAATACTAATGTCAAATTGAATTCAGTAACTTGCACTAAATTTATTATATTTTGTACACTTGGTACCTGGTGTGGTACTGTGGTGGCCAAAATTGCATTTATTTCTTAGAAGGCTGTATATTCATTCACAGAACCAATGAAGTATATTATGGTTGTACACAATGTTAAACTTTTAGATTCTTTATAGAAATATAAATCACCAGTAGCAGGCAGGAAAATCAAGATCGTTTCAGCTAAATGTGGAAGTTCCAGTTTAATGATCCCAATGAAACAGAGGTTAGTCACTTACCTAGACTTTGCCTATGTCTGCAAATCCTCATGTTCCAGGTATTCTGGCAAGCATCTTATTATATGTTTCCTGAAAAACTCCAAGTAACACAGAGTATTTCTGACCTAATAAAATATTACTTAGAGCATAAAAAAGGGATTGCCAAAGAAGTAAATGTATTCTTTGAGAGGTTAGTTGATAACAAACCCGTAACTGTTCCCTGTACCAACATAAAAGAGATCCCTGACTTCTGCTGATCCCTGACTGAGTCTATGCTGCACTATTCAGCCACCCTGGTACCAGTGGGGCTTTGTGTTTTAGGATACTATAATTCAACCTCTACCTGCTGAAGAGATATACCCTAAATATAGCTAGGGAAAACACTGCATCATGAGGATGATATAAGTTAATGCATTTCCATTTTACATGAGAGAATAATAAATCAAATTAAACTAAGCAATCTCTTGAAACCCCTCTCAATTATTGTTGGCCGTTACTTTTGAACTGAGAGACTTTTAAGTCCATGACAGTGATGGATGCTGCTCGTGCTCTATTGTCAACAATAATTAAAAATGGAAGTTGGATTTTGTTCAGTTAAAACATTCCTGTTCCTAAAATCCACGCTATTCTGGTGTCATTAAATCTCATGTAAATTTTGTGTCAACACATAGCCTTTCCCCACACACCATGTTTTGAAGTTCTAACGAGTCAAGCGATCTCCTAGCCTTTAAACTTACTTTCAATCACCCCTGAAGTAGAGCTGTATTTTATATGTAATGTTTTTAGGTCTGAGTCAAAGAAATAACATGCGTGTTGTAACGTTAAAAGAACCTCATTCACCATTTCATTAAAATGGCCTTTTTTATTTTACATACTCCACAGCTTTTTTAATGTGTAGAAAGTCTGTTAAATTTACCATTAATCTTTTAATTTTTTTTCAACTACATTGAAAGAGATCAGAATTTCTAATGTCTAAAACATTAGGTCTTTTTTAGATGTGTCTGTAACAAAATTTAGTAGACATCTGCTAACATGCTTCATAAGCTATTCCTACAAAAATATTGATGTGGCTAAGTCACATCATCCATTAATTCATGCACTACTCTGCGAACAGAATTTGTAATGCTTTGAAATCGTTAAAATGTGTGAGCTACATAGAAATCCGCACACCTAGGAATCCAACACTTTTTAAAAATAATATTAAAATACTGGTGCACTTATTACAGCATATTTTCATGACTGAAATACATATTCAAAATTATTTGCTTATAAAACCCTAATAGATTAAATGTAAATCAAAATAGTAAGCCATGACAGTTTCTCTTATAACTACTTGAATAACTTGCTTGATGAAATAATTAACACCTAACTTTTAATGGCATCAAACTATTCAGTTGGAGGCCAGGTGTTATTCATGAGAGTTATTCTCTACTCGGTGATGTTATGTGTTTACTGACTTTATCTATTTGAAATAGATTTAATACTCTGTACACAGTATTTTCCTGAGATACTCTATCATTTCACAGTGAGTTCTAGCACAGGCCATCATTCTTCAGTTTAGAAGACAGTTTATTACAAGCATAAAAATAAGTCATAAGAAACAAACTGATTTAGCCTAATTCTCTACCTCATATAAAACTTCACAAAGCATTACAAGTTGTCTTACTGTACTGTACATATATTTTCTATAATGCAGCCAGTCAACATAAGGAAGACCATCCTAGATTGAGGTAGACCTCAATCACTAAGAAATTATAGCCTGTATTTCATTTTTCAGAGATGCGTTCAAGGTAAAGAGACACACATTATTAGCACTAGTTCACTTGTTTATGACAAGTAACAAGAGCCTGCAATACCAAAGCCTGCAATCCGATTATCATACTTTCAGTACTTTCTTCCCAGGTAGTGCCTATATATGAATAGAATCCATCAGACTGCACATGTATTCCCATTTCAATTCTTCCCGAGGAGACAATCTACCGTAACACCTATTAGAAGCAAACATTGTATCATAGCAATAGTAAGGAATATCAATATACTGTTTTGAAAACAAAAGAACCTACAACCCTGTAGTAGATATATCCTATACTGTGACCTTCTAGTTTCTTTAATATTTCTATTTTCTGCTCCTTGCCAAAACACATCAGTGTCTATTTTCTTTGTAGGTGGTGGATATCAATATGAGCAGTGCCCTTGTAATGCAAAGAGTCCTCTCTATCGATTGTCTTTGCAAATGGAACAAGCAACAAACAACACTCACAAGGCACAGGCAGACCAAATTTTGAATAGATTTTACTAGCACTGGAACAATTATTCAGAAGGAAACATGAGTAAAAAAAGGCACAATCTCACAACAACATTTCAGTTTAACTTTCCTTCTGGGGTAACAAAGTACTTGGATGGATGTATTTATTTTGTCACTGAGGTTACCAAGGAAAAGGGAAACTTTTTACAGGCAAGAGGCTACGATTTTCAGAAACTACTTTCCTTTTCTAAAAAGCCCTGGGAACCAAAGGAAGTAAATTTCTCATTTGTCCTCAGGAGGTGTTAATTAGACATGACTTAACATTTTCAAAGTCTTCTTAGCTCAGCTATACATACATTGTTATTAATTGGGACTTAAGTGGATGGTGCCTACCTTCTCCATAAATGAGATTTCTCTCTGGACTAAAATTTTGCATTAATCATGGTTCAAAAGTTTATCAGCATGTCAATTCCTAAGGCATTTACAGAAATACTGATTTATGGTAAAGTTCAGTAGAACCATATGGCAATACATTCAATGATCCTATGTTCACTAAAAGTCTTGAATGCACTTAAATTAGGACTACAGTTCATAAACAAATTTCCTTATATAAAGATGTTTCACATACAAAAATCTTTAATAAATGCTAATAGGTTTCTAAACAGTGCCATATTTTACTTTGATTGCCACTATCTTTGGAAGTCCATGGATCATTGTGTTCCTGGCAGAGTTGTAATATTCAACCAATATTTTCCCTAGTATCCAAAGAGTAAGTCAAATAGTTCACTAAAAAAGGATTATTCATTGATTATCATTCAAAGAAACATTTTGATAACATTCAAAAAGCTCTGATTTAATAGTTGAAAAAGGTTAATCCAGTTCTAACATTGTTTTATGAAAGCTGCTACACATGACACAACCCCACATCCTTTTCCTACAGTTCTGTCTTATTCACATGAGTTATGTGTAGGCACCAGGTTCAGTGAAGCCACCCTTCCCCTTTATTCAGCAATTGTGAGACCACATCCACAAGTCTAATTTTGAGCCAATTAGCCAAAAAGTTCTGAGAGTGGAGTACATGACGAAGAAGGAGAGAGTGAGAGACATGCCTCTCTTCGGCCTTCAGAAGAGAAGGCAAAGGGCAGACCTTGTTGCCATCTACAGCTACCTAATCAGAAGATACAGTGAAGATGGAGACAAACCTTCCTTGGAAGTGCATAGTGGTAAGACAGGACACAAGCTGGAACATGGAAAATTCTGATTAAACATCAGGAAAAAAAGTTTTTTCATGAGGTTGGTCAAGCACTGGAACAGCTCTCTAGAGACCTTGTGGCGTTTTCATCCTCAGAGGAGTCTGAGATGCACCTGGACAACCCAAGCCAGAGGCAACCTCATCTAACTGGACCTGCTTTGGGCAGCAGCTCAGACTAGATGACCCCTGGAGGTCCGTTCCAATCTAAGTTATTCTATGACTACATGAATTGCACCAATTAAAGCACTTTATTTTAGTGTAACTATATTCACTGATGAACGCTACAAGACATTAAGCTGTAAGCAAATCCTCAGTTGTTAAAATAACAATAAATGCAGCCATTTTCTACTTAGAACATCTTTGCATAACAGTGGTTATGTCTCATCTATTCTACTGTCTTTAGCGTAAAACAACAATGTGCAAACGAAATAATCCCTGTTGTCATCTATACATGTATAGCATGAATTATGGCAAGGAAACAACTCCAGAGAGCTATTCCTTCTGTGTGGACAGACTCATGAGACACGCTTCAAAGATAAGTTCATCTTACGATGATCAAAGATAAGTTCATCTGTGAGAAGCGGCTAAGGACTCTGAGTCCGTCTAGTTTGGAGGAAGCTGAGGGGTGACCTCATTGCTCTCTGCAGCTTCCTGAGGAGGGAAGTTGGAGAGGGAGGTGCTGAGCTGTTCTCCCTAGTATCCAGTGATAGGACACGTGGGAATGGTTTAAAGACGCACCAAGGGAGGTTTAGACTGGACATTAGGAAGCATTTCTTTACCAAGGGAGTGGGTCAAACACTGGAACAGGCTTCATAGTTTAAGAGGTCAGTGTTTAAGAGGCATTTGGACAATGCCCTTACAAAAACACCTTAACTGTTGGTCAGCCCTGAAATGGCCAGGCAGATGGACTAGATGATCAATGTAGGTCCCTTGCAACTGCCCCTTCCAACTATTCTAGTCTATTCTAGTGTAGTCTATATCCACAAACCCACAAATTTAAACAGCACAGTGAAAGATGATTAAAACATGCAGCAATGTATTATTCATAGTCCCTAGGTTCAACTGTGAATGAAGATGGTACTTCCACACACAAAAGCTGAGAAATCAAGCTTGATACAAGTCAACCTGGTGGCCACTCCTCCCTCTCTCTGCATTAATATCTAGGTGCCCATTTCTTTGCAAAGAAGGCTGTACTGTCTATAATAATAACTTGTTCTTCCCATGCTGTTCAAATGCGCATGCTGGTGATTAATTCCCTATTCATGACCCTGTGTTCTCATCTTCACATGTTTAATGGACATCTCTCAATAAGAAAATACAGGTAGTGGCCCATAATAGCACTTCACAAAGGATTACTTTGGCCTTATGCAACACATGAAGATTTTTATCAAAATCATCTTATTTCAGAAAATTTTCTTAATATTACTATTGCTGATGAGACTTTATTTCTTACTATTAACATTCATTAAGTATGATGACATAATAGCTTCATCTGGCAGTGAACAAAAAACTGCAAATTCAGAACAAACTGAAGACCCAAGCACAACCTCAGATATCCCCAGAGTCACCAGACCTTTCGAGACTGAAAAGGAAGAATAACACATTGATGATCTATTCTGTGCAATAGTGACATAGTTGTAGTGTCAATAACATCTCCAGATGGATTTTCTGTATGTAAGCTGAATTTGTATCTTTTTGTAGAAGACTGGAAACAATCAGTAAAATAATGCTACAAAATAATGATTCCTGGAAAATCCTGCAGTTTTATACTCTCCAGTGTATCTACTTACAAAAATTAGTCCAGCAACAAGAGTAAACATATCGTAACAGAAGTATTTGTTTACCAACATGCATTATATTAAGGAAAGAAATTCAGTAAAGCAAGATAACTTTCTCATTTAGCTCACAGTAAGACATATGTTCATATTTAAATAAAGTAACCACACAACACATCCAGCCTTCTGAAATCCAAATCAAAGTTCTAAGTTCATATGTGGGTCTCTAGACATTTACAATATATTCTTGCTAATGTGTATGTAACTTATTTTTCCTTTCATTCTTTATATTAATACAATGAAACTACCTATTTCCTTAGCAGAAAACCATTATTATGAATGTTGGTATTATATTTGGGGGGATTAATGTACAGTAAAGCTGCATCTTTGTCACTCTGTCTTTTCAGTTTATACGCCATGGTGTTGCGCACAGTAAAAAACAATCTAAGCAAAAAGAGTTCTGAAGTTAAAAAACAAAGATCACATGTCACCAACATACATTCAGATAATTTTCTTAAGCACATGTAGAATACTGTTTAAATGCTTACCTTAACTATCCCACGGATATGCATTTTTGCTATCATCTCTGCAGTGTAAAGAAACATCAATAAAGTATCAAGAGCAAATGTCACATATTGGAGAGGAGGATAATGCTCAAAGGTCTTTGGAGTGTTCATACAAACAGAAATAACACTGATGATGGCACAGATTCGTAGTAAAGAGTGCACCCACTGAAAAAAAAAAACACAAGATAACGAGAGATTGCTTTGATGTTCAAAAAAACCTCAAATATTGAACCTCCATAACTTGTACTGGCACTTTTTCTAAACACACATTTGCATTTTTCTTTTACATCATGCTCCACATATTAAAGGTCTTAATCCAAAAATAAGTCCTCCTGACTTTATTTTACTTAGATATATGTATACACTCATACATAATTTTATTATTTCATTTGGGAGATTCTATAATTCAGAAACCAAGAATTAAGAGCCAGGAAACTGAGAGTTAGGATTCTATCATTTCTACTTTGCAGCTTTTGTAATCCATTTCTTTTCAAATGGTAACTTGGCACATTTATGTGCAAACAATACGTGGAATCAGTTGATGTTATAAATTGGGTGAATACATTAAATTAAAAGATCTGTGGAAAGTTTTAGTTCCACATTTAGATGAACTGATTTTTAAATCAAGTTGCAATTCCAAAAATTACGTAAGAGGCATGAGGATTAAAAGCATCCTTCCATTTATGAAAAGAATAAATATAAAAGAGACCATGTCACAGAAAGATACTTCTTAATATCGGGATTCACTTTTGTTCCAAACAAGTTTTGTTCCTATAAGAGAACAGTTCCTTTCTCTGACTACATAGGTCTTGGTCTTACTACAATCATTATTAATAAGGCTGATACTCAGTGCCATTCACAGCTAGAGGTCTAACCTAAGTCTATGTCTAAGTAGAATGTATCAACACAAGGGCTTAAGGCTGGATTTTTTTTTATTAAAGCAAAACACCACTGAAACATCTTAAAGCCAGACAAGTGAAATGAATCAGAGTTGGTAAGATCGTATCTATCAAAACAAGAAGCAAAAAAAGACACTTCAGCAAGAAAAAAAAAATTCCAAACAAAAAGCCCTGAAGTGTATTTACAGCAATTTTTCATCTGAGGAAAAATTCCACACTCATTTATATCACCTCAGACCTTCTGATAACGAGAAGACTTAAGAACGCTCACCTAATTTAATACTCACTGTACACTCACCTAAGTGTAATGATATTTGACCTGAATTGACTAGCTCTATCATTTGCATACTCTGAGCCCAAATTAATAATTCGGAAGTGGAAGGCACCTGATGAACGATCTCTTATGTCTCGTTAATACCCACTTTGTTTTAAACCTTGTTTCAACTGAAAGATTTAACATAAATATTAAAGCGTGGCTGATACAAAAAATGTTGTCTGCCACAGTAAAATGTTGATATTATACATGCTAGGCAATATACAACTAGTCCATCAGCATGACAAGAAAAAAATTATTCCACCAGAAAGTCATGTACAGCGTGCTGAAAAACATAGGTAAATAATTCAGTATATATTTCTGCAATGACATTTTGAGCTTATTACAGCAGTCAATATATAAATTCTATTTAAAACTACTTAACATGAATTAATACATGGATGTTGTCTTGTAAATGATTTAGGTGTTAAAACTCAGCAGCGAAGCTGAGGGGATCTAGCATCCACACCAGAAATGAGATGGCAGCTCCATTAAACGAATGTAACGCTAACAACGTGTATTATTTCAGAATATTTTACTTTCATGAGGTAAAAATTTATACACTTTAAGAGAAACGCCAAAATGCCTTCTCTGCAAAAGTATGAGTCACTCAAAATACAGAAATCTTGGATGCACACTGACTGCTGAATAAACAAGTTAATCATGACAAACATATTTACATGGTAAAGGCTTTTTCTTAATATCGCACATTCTATTAATAAGCCCGCTCCCAAAGAAGCTTTCCCTAGTTTCAAGTTGCCAGACACTTTTACACCCATCTATTGCTTAGGGCAGGTTGTAGCTTAAATGATACCAGAAAAAATGTGAGCTGTACTTCAAAATAACCAGTCAAAATACACTTTTGTATTAATAAGTGATGCAAAAGGAGAGACTGGAAAGTCAAAAGTGCTGACTGCTGGCTACCACTTTAACAATATTCCTTTTGACATCCTTTTCAAAAGCTCAATTTATGAACTTAACTTCTAATTTCAATAAACGCGTTAGGAACCAGAGACATTGAAAGGATGGCTGTTTAAAAAACAATCAGCAGACGAACTGGTTGGCAAACACTGCTTGATCATCCTCATCAGTCTGCAACAACCAAAAGAAATGTTTTTATTTAGTTTTGGACTTTTTGCAAAAAATGAACTGGTAGTTTAGGAAGTGTGGCTCAATACTTGTTTCTGACCAACACCTATTTCAAAATACTTTGTGGAATTCATGTTTCAACAATACAAGCTACATTTAACTTAAAATTAGTAACTACGGAAAGAGATACCTACTGGTTTGTTAATCCACAGAATATCTGCATTGTCTGACAAAGATTCATCAGGACCAAAATCTGTAACTGGCTGGGCTTCCACCCTTGAACTTTGTTTCCTTTTTAGCATCCTGAAGTTAGCTTTTGTTATCTATAATCATGAAACCTCCTTGGGGAGAAAAAAAAAAAGAGAAAACATTAATTCACTAAAACCATTTTATAATGCATTTTGAACAGTTTTATAAATAACCTGAAGCGTTTTTATTTTCATGGAAACTGCTTTTGTACTTACTGATTAACAGGATCTTAATTTTATTAAAAAGCTTTGCCTATATAAATCACTGACATGACTCTTGTTAGTTTACAAAAATTTGCATAAAGGTACACATTGCAAACAATTACCAGAAATTCAGCAACGCTGGCAGAAAAATTTGCAATATGGAAAGAATGCTATTGCTGTGAACTTAAACCTAGAGTAATCATTGGATGGATTTGACCTGGAGCCATTTAATTTAATCGTGACATTTCCATTTATTACACTAGGCTAAGATAAAGCCTAACAAGCCAAAGGCAAACAGGCGATGTTAAGCAGACAACAGATGTTAATGTTCTTTACTGAAATCAGAAAAGCCTTTTTGCTATATACTGCTATTAACGTGTATTTTTCTATCACTTTTTTTTATGTTAGCAATTATCTATCCAATAGCCATTTAGTTAGCTGTCTCTGAGGCTTGTGTTGGCGAATGGAAACTCTGAGGAAAACGTGTTGTTTCAACACGGTCAGGCCGAATCTGGACATTCCTGTGTGGGTGGCAAAGACTGAGCCTTCTATATGCTCAACAATGTGAGCCACAACTAGCAGACACACCATGGGAGAAGGCTAGAGCTTACTATTGACTTTCCCGAAGACGTGCTCTCCCAGGGAGGAACGGTCTGCCCAGGTGGAAGCACAGGACATGCACAAGAGCTGTCATTCATGAAATACAATCCCTTAGGGATTATTTTTCAGGAAAGCGAAGAAGGGGAGAGCTGGGTCTTGGGACCTTGTTCTGTACCTTTACTCTGGATCAAGTGTGGTTTGTAAGTGACAGTAAATTTTAAAAAGCTTGTTAAAACTAGTATAAAGTAGAATCAAAGAATGGTTATGGTTGGAAGGGACCTTTAAAGACCATCTAATCTAATCCCCCTGCCATGGGCAGGGACATCTTTCAGTAGATCAAGTTGCTCAAAGCCCTGTCCAACCTGACATTGCATGCTATCAATGATGGGACATCCTCTGCCTCTCTGGGCAGCCTGTTCCACTATCTCACCACCCTCATTGTAAAGAATTTCTTCCTTATGTCCAACATAAATCTCTCAGTTTAAAACTGTTGCTGTCTTGTCCTGTCACTACAGGCCCTGGTAACTACAGGCCTAAGTATCACAGTGACAAGGGCAGGGTGAATGCAACTGTCCCCCGTTAGCTGGAAGCTCAGGACTGCAGAAGAGCCCATGTGCTGGGTCTCAGCTGGCCTTTACACCACACAGCCTGCTGCTTCATGTCAAAACATTATGCAGCTATGCATCCTCGTCTGTCTCTTCTTTTAGCTATTACGGCAAACACAACCTATTAATCTTCTTCCAAGTCCCTCAGAGTCTACTCCTACGTGGTCTATTTTCACTCTTTCAGATTCAAGAGGTCAGCTCCTATCTCTGTAATTCCCTTGCTACAGAAGCGTGCTTCTGTGGTTTCTCCCATGGTGCCTCTCCATACGTGATGAGCTCCCTATGTGAGCTCCTTGCCAGCTTCTACAAACTTTTTGCAGTACCTTCTTTTGTATCTATCTTTAAATTAAAACTGATCATGATGTTAGTACGACCTTGTGTTTTCCTGCCTATGCACACCTATCTCGTATCTCCTGTCTAATATTTAAAAACAAGTCTGAACCACTGGTCTGTCTTTGGTTAGTCTTTTGGACCATAAAGCAACAGGGTCAAGGTCTTGGACTGATGGTCCCTGCCAGAGGAGCTGACATTATGCAATAATTGATTTTTTTAATATAAACAGAAATTACATAAAGGCACAAAATATGGAAAAACTTCTGGCACCTTTGTGTTGACTGGTCACAGCAAGCTCAGCACACGTGAAACTGCCAAGCTGTCACTAAAAATATCCAAATATTTTAAAACAAACAATATAAATTAATAGTCTTTCTCTAACAAATGAAGACCAAAATAATATCCATACAAGTTGTATGCTCTCCTAATCCTCATGCTCAAGCTTCTTTCAACTTCTTTCTTATAACTCAATTCACCACTTCCTCCTCTTAACAATTTTTCCTGCTTTCTCCTATTTATTTCTAAGCCTAATATATTGACCTATTTTCTCTGCTTGGACCAAAGCATAACTAGAAATGCTTGAAGCCTCAGAGATGTTGGTGTACTTTTTGAGGTCATGAAGCCTTAAAACGGCTACATTTAGCACAGCGGTAAGAAATTTACTGCAGTGTCTGGGGAGCTGCATATCCTAAGAACTTCAGAAAAAAAAAAGACACTTTCTAAAATGTTCCTTGCAAATATCTTCCTTTGGAAACTGTTACTCAAAAGCTAATCAGTGAATTAGCAAAATTATAATTTTATCTTTACTGTTTCTGGTAATGGCTCTGACAGTACTCCTAGTAAACTCTTAAGAAAATATGTAGCAATAAATAGAGATAAGTAAGACAAGTACAATCAATAAATATGAGAAAAGTCTCAGAATATGAAACACTCACAAGCCATTACTGATCTTTTTTTTTTAATAAATGACACTCTAATTAACAAGCTATGGCCATTTGGGGAAGAAAGCAGATAATTATCAACTGGCTATTAGAGAGGCTCTGTTATTTTATGCTTTTCTCTGTATTGCTTATTTCTACATCTGATGTGTAGGAAGATTAGCCATATCCTTCTAATGAAATTCCCATTTACCCTATTACCCAGTGCTTCTTTTTTTTCTTTTTTAATTGATTCTGGCACAGAAAATATAATGAACTTTAGATGTCCATAATAGATTCAGTTCACATACTTAAAATGTTGTGACTAAAGAGATCAGAATTCTTATTTTTAAGAGGAGGCCCTGAATAAACAGATCACCATGTATATAAATCCAGTGGAAGGGAGGAAATGTTTACGGAATATAAAAACTAGCTTGTTTACTCTACTTGAAATAAGCAGAAATGCCCACAAAAAAAAAAATGCAGAATAAAGTCCAGAAGACAAGAATCTTCTGGAAATGTTGCTTAGCAAGATTATTCAAAGTGTAGCACAATTGCTCTCAAGCTTTTAGGCAATTTTTTATTGTTCTGACTACTTTTATTTTCCCAGGGAACACACATATGTGTCTGTTCTATAGAGCAACACAAAACCCAGTGCAGCTTCAGGACTCTGCCATGTGTGTAAAGAATTTTAACTCTTGGATTGCAATCCCTTTTGCACCTGTTCCTGCAAGGGGGAACCGGCTGAAAGATGAAGAGGAGGAAAGTAGCTGTGACACGGACTCCTTCCAGCCTGTGACACGCAGCGAGTGCCACACCAAGCTGTGCTAGTGGGAGGGCTGCAGCCCTCCCCAACCCCGACTACAAACCCACTCCTGCAGCTCCCACATTGATTCTGACACACGTCATTAAGTCTTTCTTTGATCACAACCTGTTATTAACATGAAAGGCGTAATACATTCTCTAGGATATATTTCCAGCTCCAGAGTTTTTAAGAAATATTGGGTGCAGGGCAAAGACAGGTTTTGAGAGAGGAAAATACCACAGGGTTCTGGGGCTACTTCCACCACACATTTCTTTGCAGCATTTTCTTTACAGTAGCAATGAAAATCCACAGCACAGGTATCAACTCTCTCAGGGAGGAATGCAGTGTCTCTGCTTTTAAATCTCTCCTCTGTTTTTAGAAGCAAAGACAAAAGACAAAAGAAAACAACTAAATAGAAAATTACTCACACACTGAGCCCCTTCAGATCCGTTCAGTCAGCCTTTTCTATCCCTCTCTCTCCCTGAACTTGCACGTATGTTCAGCAATGACTACACTGTCTAAACCCCCACCAACCACTAAATTTGCAGCTTCTGCTGAAACTGAAGTATAACACCACAATAGTTGGAGAAGTTAAGACCCGCTGTGCACTTGGGAAAAAAAAATCTGAAGAAGGTCTAATCCCAGTTTGTGATATCCATGCTAACTACCAAGACACTCCTGCTGATGGAAGTTTGCACTTCCTACAAGAATCAAAAGACAAATTTTAAAAAGTGGCTGATCCTACACATCAGAAGCGGACAAATCTGTATCTCATTTATAAACCAAGATCAGTGTTTACAGCATAATCTGCTCAATAAATCTCTATCACAAAGTCAGGAAAACGTGCTTATAAATGCTCTAGTAGACAAAGAAAGCAGCTGAAAAATGACTTCACAGGAAAATAAAGCTGCCAATGTAAGAACATCTTGTCTGAAAACAGCGAGGTGTCCAGACTTTAGCTCTTTGCTCACAATATGTCTCCTTTGTGTTGTCTTATTATCAGCTAAGGACAATGCTCACACAATATTTCTTAAATGTAAATTTTTCCTCTCAGACCTAGCCAAAATAATTCAGACCTGCTAAGCAGACAGAATCAAGTATCACATTTCATACAAAAGCAGATCTTATGTGAGCCAGATACACACCCTACCACTACTATCACATAATGTCATACCACAAGTTCTTTTTACTGTAAGCCTCCTAACATTCAGAAAACACAATTTTGAAGAAGCTACGCATATACCTGGTGCTGTGATGCAGCCAGATAATGAACTTACTCATTTTAAATAAAGTCAGTTTGATTTTTGACATTTTTTAATTAAGAAATTGGATTGAGTCAAAGGAAAAAACAACTGAAGATGATTTTTCAAATGGCACTGTCAGACCACACCATGGCCCATTCCACCACACCACTTCTTTTACATGCAAAGCAGAGATCAAGGTACTCGAAAGCTACTTCGCTAGTAGAGTAGGCACTCTCTCACATTCACAGTCCCAGATCCCCACGTATCCTGAAAGGAGGGACACATCTGAGCGTGGAGCGGATACTTTCCTGCACAAGTAACCAGCTTTTTCTTTCAGTGGAAACCAAAGCACAAGAGCAGTGAGCACCCTCGGTCTACTTCCAACATGTTGTCTATTGGCATGACTGGACAACAGGACAGCTTTCTGAGCCCTGCTATTCAAATATAGCCTTAGACATTACTCTGTTAGAATGGTTGATGAAAATGCTAAAATTTAATGATGGACACTGAATGCACAGTACTTATATGTAGAAAATATACTGATGGCAATGTATTCCCTTTATGGATACATAGCACAGTTTAACACTAGATTTCTACAAAAGTTCACTTTGACTGTGGGCCACCTACCCGCCACTTGCATTTCTAAGATTAGTCTACTGCAATGTAGTCTATATGAAATCCTTAAGAGCCCACAGCTGACAAAGATGTGCGGCAAGATGCTTAGTAAGAATCATGTCGGGAAAAATATGAGAGCAATATTCTGGAATTTGTTTTTTGTGGTTTACTCATCTCCAGATCAAAACTGTATTGTAGCTCTCCATGAAAGCAAGGGGGCAGGCAAAAGCAGGTCATTCTTTGCGAGGATTTAGGGAGCACCCCGTCTGCTCTCTAAAATACCCCAGTAACCTGCTATGAATACTGCAGATCTATTTTTTCAGTGTTTTAAAGAGAGGGTTGAGGGCATCCGTCCCAGAATGATGCAGGGGTGGAAAGGAGCTTCTCTGTAGGCAGATGGCTGGCAGCATGCCTGCTTAAGTGATTATTTTAATGTTGCTGGGATGTTCTTGAACCACTAATTACATGTTAGTGTGCCTAGAACCTTGTATACACATCTTTTCATAATTTAAATTGAAATACATTAATAAGTAAAATAAATACTGGTTATATGCTTTTAGCATTGTTAAAATTCCTGAAAACAAAATTAGGACTCTTCCTTCTTATCCTCTTATCTTTCCTTTACAACAAACAGATTGACATGCCATACACATGCTCTAGGGCAGTTCCTAGAAGTTGCAGCCATAACCTTTGGTACTGTACTACCACCTTCATAAACACAATGATTGAATGTAATGGCCTAGGAAGAAAAGGCCAAATCCAAAGTCTTTATTTTGGGGAAAAAAAATAAATGGAAAACTGAGATCAGAGAATCGGAAGCTAACTCAGGTTGGAAGGACCTCAGGAGGTCTCTACTCCTGTCTCCTCTCAAGCAGGGTCAACTCTGGTGTCAGAGTTGCAGTTTACTCAGGTTACTCCAGTCTGGTCTTGAAAACCTCCAGCAATGGAGACTAAAATTTGAGCATCTTGTTCCACTGCTTGACTGTCCTCATGGTGGGGGAAAAAAAATAAAAATGGAAGATGCAAGTATCACAGAAAATAAAGAAAGGAAAAAGAAAAAGAAATTACCTAGCAGAACTAAGACAATTTGCAGTTTTAGTCTAGAAGTGGTGTCTCCCAAAGCAAGACAAATTTATCAATACTTAACCAATACAGGAAACTTCAAATGAAATAAAAGAGGCTATGGAGTTAAAGAAGAGTAAAACAGAAAAAGACTGAAAGGGAAGTAAAATATGATTCAACTCATAATGCCCATATTAGGCTGACTTTGCTCTTTACCTCCAAAAAGATTTCATGCTCAAACTCTACAAAACACCCAAGCCACTTTCCAACGATGGAAGTATTCTATTAGTGACACAGTAAAATAATTTGTGAATGCAACACCTCTGTTTTACTCATAAACACATCAAAAATCTAGTTACATCAAAAATCTTGTTTTCAACTGCCTGAATTCCTAAATACCAAATCCCCAGAAGCCATTAACAGTTCTATCTCATCATGAGATGTTCATGCCTTAAGAAGATATTCTTATCCATAGAAATCTGAGATTCTCCACCTCTTCCAAAGCTTGCTCCAGCAGCCCTTGTACTCCCTGCAACATAGATCGATACTGCTTATCTCCTGTGGCGAAGGTTTAAGACCTGAAACCTCTGTGACTCAAGACCTGGGCTGGATGAATGCCACATAGGTCTACATGGTGTTCGCAGTACCAGCAATGTCCAGAAGCTGGAAATAAATCAAAACAGAGTAAGGTGTATTTCCAGCAGGTATAGCTTAAATGGGAATGAACTACAATGGGCCAAATTTCAGATTAAAAAACAGACACATCAAACAAAAAGACTATGGGTCTACATTTATAACGCACAAATGACATGCTGTTACAGCTTTAAAATTTAATTTTAAAACACAGTATCAAGCTCAAATGGTTCAACAAAAATTACCCTAACTGTTCCTAAAAGTCTCCAAAGTTATAGGCATGAATTTGCAGAGAGCTGGAGTCTTCTGGGAGGCAGAAAGACTAACTCAAAGAAATGTAAATTTTTTCTCCTTCCATTAAAGTTTCTTAACTTTGTGATTTATGCAGCAAAACTTAGCTCATTATTAATATGTATTATTTCTCTGTTGGTCACTTAGAGGGCAGGTGGGATGCGGCTGCTGTGGAAGGAAATGAAAAGAGAAAGGGACAATGAAACGAAACAGGAAATTGAAGATGCTTGAGACAAAACCCCAAAAAGCTCAAATAGCATTTAGTTAGTATTTTCTCACTGTGAATATCTCCCTTGTGAGTGACTCAGAGAGCAACAATGGGTAAACGACCAAATCACAGCTGACTTAAAAGCTACATCTGCACATAAAGCCCATCAGAAACCTCCATCCTTCCCAGAAACGTGCCTCTGACATATGCGGGAGTGCTAAAAAAAAAAAAAAAGCCAAAACAACAACAAAAAATAAAGTTAAGCACCTCTCTCCCCACTCAATGAACAGCGCTGAAACCCCTGAAATGGCAGGCCAAGGATGACCGACCTCAGGCCGAGGTTCGCAGCTCTCTCCAACCACCCCAGCCCCTGCCAAGCTGCGAAACCTCCCTGAGGGGAGGAAGCAGCTCCCCACAGGGCCTCGGCCCCCCCAAGCACCACCACCCCCCCGTTAAAATGAGTGCACCCCCGGCCTATGATAAAGGTCAGAGGCCTCTGCGCCCCACGGGCCCTGCTCTGCCTCAGCGACGAGGCGAGGCGCTTTTGGGCCCCACTGAGGGATGCTGAAGGGGGTGGCAGGGA
>VXBO01002397.1:158932-186119 GCA_013400135.1 Rhinoptilus africanus
CAGTAAGGTTTCGTTTTGGGGTGTTTTGTGTTTGCTTTTTTGCTTTTTTTTCCCCCCCCCTCATGTTGGTCAAGCGCTCGGGTGGTTTTCTTATTTTTTAGTATCTTACTTTGTGCATCTCGAGGCTTTTTTAGTACTTCTGCACTTCTTTGCCGCTGCAGAGCGTTCGCTTCGCTGGTAGCATCAGCCGTAATTAGGTCTGGTTAATTTTCAAACTGCTGAAGAGTCAAACAAAAGCTTAGTCTTGAGCTCCATGGTGAAGTAAACCCATAAAATAGCCTCACCTGTTGTTAAGAGATACCATGAATAAATGAATAAATAAATAAAGGGGGCAATACTTGGAAAATCGTTTCCATAAATGAATTCCCCATGTTCAAGGCCAGGCTGGATGGGGCTTTGAGCAGCCTGGTCTAGTGGGAGGTGTCCCTGCCCAGGGCAGGGGGTTGGAACTTGATAGTCTTTAAGGTCCCTTCCAATCCAAACCATTCTATAATTCCATGTTCCAATCTGTATTTTTATCTTCTTGGGCAAAGAAAAGTAAATTATTGTAAATTATACTCTGTCTTGAAATGGTACCAGTTGATGGGAAATAACATGAGCCCCTAGCCTTCTGGAGTTTGCAAAATTAGCAAAATTAAAGATGTAATCCTCTAAATGCAGTTGTTGCTTCGATGGCATTAAAGACATGGAATAGGATTTGAAAAACAAAACCCTTAGCAAAATACCCCGGAAAGCAGAAGGAAAGTGTATGGCATAAATTGCATTAGGTTGCCTCAGATTATATCTATTTGACACAACAAAAAGTAATAAACCAGTTAGGGAGCTGGCCTGAGGATTATGGATGCAGTCCTGCCAGCGCTTACGTATGTGCATTACCAGCATTAGCAATTACAGTAAATTTAAGCACCTAATTTTAGTGTTTGCAGGACTAGAGTCTTTCATAGTAATCAGCCAGCTGATATTAAAAAAAAAAAAAAAGAGGAAAAAAAATCAATTTAAGAATAAATTTGCTTACAAATAATACTCTTCACGGTTTGTCTTTTCCCACCCCAGTTATATGTATTACTTGGGATAAGTTGCTAGGCAGCATTATGCTGTTGGTGATAGCGTCTCATCAATGAAAACTGGCAGTTGCAAATAATGAAACTTTGCAGCTATATCTAAGTATAAAAACTCAGCCTTTGCCTTTGTGACTTTGTGCAACAGTTTTTCTGTGGATACACTGGCCTAGGAAAAATAATTCTTGATGGAACAAGTCAGGTTGGAAGGGACTTTGGGAAGCCATCCAGTCTTGAGTGGAGCTGAAACTGGGGTCTGCTGTGAGATCACACCAGCTTGCTTAGGGCTTTATCCAGTTGGGTCTTGAAAACCTCCCAAGACAGAGAGTGCACAGCCTCCATGGGCAACCTGCTCTAGGGCTTGACTGTCCTCATGATGAAGGAGTTTTTCCTGACATGCAGTTGGACCCTCTCTTGTCTGCTGTCTCTCCTCCTCCAGCTATGCACCCTTGGGAAGATCACAGCTCCATCCTCTCATCAGCTTCCTCATAGACCCTGGCATACTGCTCTTAGGTGCCCCCAAAGCCATCCCTTCGCCAGGCTGAACAAGCCCAGCTCCTTCAGCCTCTCCTGATGGAGCAAGTTCTCCAGCCCCAACCACCTTGGTGGCCTGCTGCTGAACTCGCATATTAACATCTTTCATGTACTGGAGCGGGGCTCTAAATTGGATGCGGTATTTTCAATACCATTTAATGAGTTCCAAATGAAAGGGGATTAATTTCCTCATATGTGGTTTGTATTCTAGAATAGGTAATTCCTTATGTATTTCAAACTTCTGATTTTACCTAGTATCACATTTGATAACACACTGTTAAATTTTTCCCTGCCTGTCCATACTGAGCCTTTATGAACTGCAGGCTACTAACGGGACCCACACTTTCAGGAGAAAGTTGGATTCTCCTGGACAACCTTTCCATGAGCACGTTCTTTGTTGCTGTCTGAGGCCAAACCACAACAACAACTTGCATCAGATGGTGCTAATGCTGGAAGAAGGTTTTAGCCCTTGATGCCCTGATGTACCTGCCTATGCGCAAAGGAAAAATAGTAGTGTCTTTCATTTAAATAATTGTACAGTCAGTGAAGGTTTGCTGTTTGCAAGAAAAAGCCCTTTCTTACTTTGCTATTTCACCACAAATTTATCTTCATGTCTGCCACGTGAAAAACAATTAAGAACATTTGGGAACTTGAGCAGCATATATCATGTATGTGAGGATAAAGTGGAAAACTTAGATATTTATAAAATTGCTGATACACTTTTGCAAATAGTCTGTCAGTCATTTAAAGTCCATGCTGATGTTTAATATTTAGGGGCAAAGTTTGGTTTTATTCTGGTTTAGGAAATTCCCATTGACCTAAAGAGCAAGCCATAAACACACAGGTAAGGACGGCATTTAGGAGCTAATGTTAAGATGTTACTTTATGGTAGTTTGAAATAGGTCAAAAGAAAAGATATGTCTCAGTAAATACTTACCCCTCATCTCTATAAATCTAGAACAGATAAAGGGATTTCCTTATTCGGTCTTCAAACTTCAACACATGGTTGAAACTGGCCATGGGGAAACTTCCATTTAAAAGGAAATTTTGGAAAATTTCAGAAGGCTGACATTGAGAAATAAAGGGGACAATTCTCAGCCTTACCTATCATTTTAATTTCTGTAAAATGATCCACAAACACAGTTTTATCTCTATAGAGATAAAAGGTAATTAACAAACCAAAGTTTCCTATACCTGCTCACTCAGTAACGTCTGAAGAAAAATGGGGAATGCAAAGCATCTACTTAGTTTTGCATGGTTTGTTGCAGAATTTGGATAGCCTTCAAGCTCTGTGTTGTTTTTTTCTTCTGGGATGCAGTTAACTCAAGCAATTAAAAGGATAAAAATTAGAGTGAAGTGTTTCTAGTGTGTGCCAAAGCAGGCAAGTAATAACATCCTCATCTTTCCCATTTTCAGTGAGGAAGAACAAAAGTTAAGAGGGAAAGCATTAGCAGGTCCCCAGTACAAGTTGGGGACCAACTGTTCCATCTTATAAAATCCTATTGCTACTCTCCTGTTTGCTGATATCTGCACAAACATGCATGTTTACATAGCAATACATGTATTTTAATTATCCTGCTGTGATTCAAAGGAAGTAAATCCACATTAGAAATAGTGAGATTATGGACTTTTATTTCTGTATTTGAGCTTTATTTGTAGCTCTTTTGTCCTTACTTTCCTTAAGTACCTGTTAAGGAGTTGAAGCGTAATATAAACAAATTTTTAAAACATACCAAGGAGCTGAGCTTTTTGAAAATGCCATTGTTGGAATTTAATTTACCACTTAGGAAAGTATTCACTGCTTGATCAGATTTCATATATTCCATAATGAGTAAAAGAATTCATGAAATATTCATTTTGAAATGATGCTTGAGCTTTTAAAAAAGGTCAGAAAATGTCACTTAGAAATTCAGAATTCAAGGTCAGACCCAAAGGAAGATTTAATCATTTAGGCTTAGGATACAAGTCAAAAACTGCTCTGTTCCTGCTTCGTTGCTGTCTAGCTCCGGGGTGTCCAGAGTCCTTAGTCATCTTAATGGTGGTTACCACTGAGTTCTCACATGGTCTGAAGTCCTGCTCTGCACAAGCTGAGCAGCACCCTGGTCTTGCCAGGGCTCTGCTTGATTCAAACCAGGCCAGCAACCCAGCTTTCTTCCATCCGTCTCCTCTGGGTGACTGAGGCTGAGAGGTGGTCTTGTTCTGAAGCCTAGAACCATAAGAGAAATGGTCACGGAGCAACATCAGACTAACGGCTGCAAGAGAAGGTTGGTTAATGTTCATGAGTAATTTTGATGAAAATTCTATGAACTGCTGTTCCTGAGTGTCTGTAACTGGTGTCAACACTGACGAACCAGAATAAAGGACATGGAGTGTGGTTTTCAAACTTTCAAACCTTAAGGAGGGTCCTAAGTCTACAATTAATTATGAGTGTATTTGGTTTGCTTCCAAAAAGTACTGAGTACTCAAAGAAGGGTGATAATGGCATTACCCCTGCCTGTCTTTCTTAATTTCTGTCTCTCCTTCATTTTCAGTGCAGCAGGACCCAGTGCAAGACAGAGCATTCAAACCATACGAGAGTAGTTGCTGTTGCCTGGAGAATCTGGTGTGCATATGTTCAACTCAGGCACTTTATCAGAGTTACTCCAGTTTTGCCTCTAAGAAGTCAGCAGTGCCTGGTTTTTAATTTACCATCAATCACTAGACAACTCTTTGATCAAAAATATGAGAATGATCTTTCATTGTAACTCATTCAGGTAAACTAGTTAGAAGAAGACAAAAATCACAAACATTCTTGATGGTATTTGCCCCTATTTTAGATTTTTCAAGATTCCCAGCAGGAAGGAACGTTGTCCCTTTGAGAAGTAAGGCACAGTTTGACTGCAGAGTGAGAATTTATGTTGGAACGTGACATGCCCATTTATTTCCTTGCTTGGCCTCTTCAGCGATACCGTTAGCTTGGATTACAACACACCTTTACTCACTTTCTGAAATAAATGCTAAATGGTTAGGAACACAGTAGTAAGTTTTTTAAAACATACTGTTATTGCTGCCATTCTGAGCTGCCTTGCAAGCTCATGCTTAAAAATCTCATGCTGCCTTAAGGCCTCTGAAAAAGCAGAGTATTATTCCTATTTCGGGGAATTAACTAGTAAACATTAAACAAACAAAAGGCCTACCTACTATTTAAAGTTTCAACTGGGACCCAAAAGAGGAAGCTAAGGTTTTACACTGGAGTATAACACAGTAACATCTTGATTAATGTTGGCCCCTGAGCTGTTTGGGTAGCTTATATTCACTACTATTCAGTCCAGCCACATTCGGGCCAGCTCAGCTTTAATCTTGTTCTAGCCTTGATCCTGTAACTCCAAAAGCTATTTCTGTTCCCTGTGCGATAGCATCAGCTGTCCCAGATTCCATGTCATGCCAGCAAAACGAACACGAGATTTTCTGTGCCGCACAGCTCTGGAATACTTTGTCTCTTGCTCCCTTCCAAGGCTGACCATCGGCTCGCACAGCAGTGACTCTCAACAGCTGCATGCACTTCTGAACTGTTTCACTTGGAGAGATTTTATTTAACTCCATCAAGCACCATGGTCCGTGGGTTTTAAAGTGGTTTGTCGTAGACCTTTACAGCTGTCTCATTCAGTGATTGCATATCCTTGGAAGAAGTGGTGAAGAAGCGCTGGAAGCTTTCAACTCTCCTCATTCTGCATTTTATGATGAAATAATAACTTGTGTGATGTATGGGATTTTCAACTTCTGTTTAATTTTAGAAAATTGCTATGTAAGTGAATGTTTCCACATTGTCTCCACTGATACAAAACCGTGGTGCCACTAAAATAGATTCAGTGGAAACCCAGGAGGATTATTTGGCAATTTTTGGTGGTCTTCAGTTATTTTTTAAGCTTAGACTGTTCAGTGGACATGCATTTTTCTTTGTTTTGGTAAAAAAATAAATTCTTAAAAATAGCATGGAATATGGTTTGCAAAGCTAATGGCTTCGTTAAAGTGACAACAAAATTTGGCTGGCCACTAAGAGGCTGTAATAAAAGAGTAGGCAGATTCCGTCTGCCTCCCCACACCAAATGAAACCTTGTTCAGTAGCACAGCATGTCATCAGAGTCATAGAATTATGGAATATTTGAGGTTGGAAGGGATCTCTGGAGATCATCTAGTCCAACCCGCCTGCTTAGAGCAGGGTTGCCTAGAGCCGGTTGCCCAGAACCCTGTCCAGATGGCTTTTGAATATCTCCAAGGGTGGAGACTCCACAACCTCTCTGGACAGTCTGATCCAGTGTTAGACCACTCTTACAGTAAAAAAAGCTTTTTCTCATGTTTTAATATAATTCTAATTTGTTTTACTGCAAAAACAATTCTGGCAAAGTTAAAATAAAGATATTGATTGCCTTTAGAAAAAAATTATCACTGCCTATGAATGACCTAGTCTATTCCAGGGTTTGCAACTTGGTTTTCACACATAATGTTACATCCCACCTCTTCACAGTTCAGAAGGCTATGAAACCACAAAATAGCCATCAGCAGTTTGGATAGGAAGTTACCCTATCGGTTCCTCTCCTGGTAAATAAAATTGCAGGAGAAAGGCTTATCCCAATTTTCTGACCATAACAAATCTTGCAGACTTTTAATAAGAACACTAGTAGCGATACACTTAGACTGAGGTTCAGGTGTAGGTGTGTGTAGCAGCACTTATTTATTTTCTTGATTCCACATGTTTATTTGAAGACATTTCTTGTCTGACAAGTATTATTTAAACCTATTGCCTACTTTTCAAAAGGCTCTTCAGTATTAGCAGTATGTTCCAGCTCCTCCTCAGCATTGTGTTGACTTTCTCTTCTCTACCTTTACTCTGCAGGCAGTGGCATTACAATATGTAAAGTGTATATCTATCCAAGCACCTACAGGTCTGAAACCTTAGTCTGAAACTCCAATATGTAGGAAAAGTAGCATTTCACGAGTGCTCTACTTCGTGTAGGTGTATGTTATCCAGTAGAGAACAAAGCTCATTAAGATTATATACAGAAGTGGTTGAAAGGTAGTGAGCAGTCCTCAAGACAGCATGTTAGGTTCTCATTTGGAAAGAGACAGGCTCCTTTTAAATTGAATGTACAGTCTGTTTGGGAGCCACATAGCTCCCAAATATAAGCATATCTAGTGTGCCTAATATGTATACATGCATATATATATATACACACACACACATGCATGCATAAAAATATTCTAGGCTTAAGTGATTAAATAATAGATCTGAGCAAAGGTTAAAATCCAGGAAGGGAGCACTGAGATATTGTATTAGAGGCACTTACATGTGATAGCAATTATTGAACTTAAACTCTGGGTGCACTTTTTAAATACTGCACCCTTAGGCTATGTAACTGCGCCTTGTACATATTCAGAAGGTCCACAGCCAAAAGATGTGTATTACTTAAAACCTTGACACATGTAAATAGAGAGTGATAAGGTCAACATAGCATGATGGATGTCTTCTCCTCATACATTTGAAGTTATAGTTTGCAGGCTGCTGCAGATCTTGTGAATACCTATCAGCACCAGTCTGCACAGGGAGGAAGATGAACAGATGGCAATATTTTAGTGTGTGGATTAAAGGTAAATTTAGAGCCAAAAGGGAATTACTATTGTTTAAAATGCAAAGCTTTCTGTTTATTCTTCTCTCACTCCAGACTTCAGGCAGTGCAATTCCTGACAATCATATCGTTCTTAAAAGGGCTTCTTTTCTGACTCTTAGGGGGTTTAATTTTTTTTTTTATTGTAGCACTATAAATAAGTTTGAAAAACTGTCATAAAGATAGCACATAGTGCTATATTAAGCATGGACTTCAAAATTCAAGGACTGTCAAAAATAAAGGCCTGCCAATATTACTTAGCTTTTCACTAGATCCATCAGTCAAATGCATGAGATTAGCACAACTGTAAACATTCGCAGGACTGAAGCCAACAGAATTTAATGCAGGATTTTTACCAGCTGCATTGCCTGGCAATATTCTGTAACATATTTGCAATGTAAAATATACTTTAAAGGGCAGCAAAACTGTTAAAAATTTAGTATACAATGTGCAACAGCTATATGCAGGGGTTTGAGATTCTCTTCCCCTAATTTTCCTTATTCGTGTTTTAGGGAAAAATAATGTGCCATGTAGAGGACAGCACACTACAAGTAGAGAGTAAATTTTTACACTTCACAACTTCAAGATGACCTGTTAAAATAAGACAGAACTTTTATGTTTTAATAGACCATTGGAATCGTGTTTGGTTTTAACCTGTATATCTTCAGGGAATAAGATTGTCTCTTTACAAATATGCTATAACAGATTTGGTCCAAGCTCCTCTTCTGTCATTCAGTTAAAGTTTATATTTCAATTGAATGGCTACTTGACTGAAAACTGGGTTTTACAAGCCCCAAACTGGACTTTAGAGGTTCATTTTGCATCTGCATGACCAGCAGTTAAATGCTTGATGTACTGATTTTTTCAGGAAGATCGCTATCAGAACTAGTTCTGTTAGCAGGAATCCTGGGAATTGTACCCTTGAGTTCACCATGTTAAACATAAGACACCTAATTACACTGTTGGGAAAGGCACTATCTGAGTCAAAGGAGTTTTAACCAAATCTTAAAATGTTATCATCTAGAACAGTATAATCTGTGGTTTACCAGGTATTTAATATGAAAATAAAACAAGAGTTATTCATTTTGAGAAAACTACCGAGGGCTTTGATCTCCAGTATAGGCTGTGGAACCAGTGAATATTTTCTGTCAGCTGGCTGCTTTACAAATGCGCACATGTGTGTGTAGACTAGGACATCCGTATCCTACCATCTTTTGTGGTGGCAGTTTGTTTTGTAAAGAGCTTTCCATCCCAGGGAGGTATTGGGCAATCAGCAATTTCCCAGGACAGCCTGGGGGATAAAAAAGTGTGGCAGCTTTTCCCTAGCATAAAGAAATGCACATGGCCATTCCTAACCAGTTTCACTTATTTAGAGAAACTATCCCTTATTTTAGCTTAATTTTAAAGCACTTACAAAAACTTCGCTGTTCAGGTGAAGTACTGTACTGTGTGTTTTAACGAGGCAACAGGAAGTGTCTAACTGTCGTGCTTTGGGCTGGACTGGCCACTGAAACCAACGACAGATGCTCTCACCAACCTCTCTCTCCAAGGAGAGGAGGGAGAGAGAAAAAGAGATGAGTTTAGAAGAAACTAAGCTATTTTAACAAACTATTAAAATAATAAAAAGTAAAGTAATGAAATATATGCAATATATACAAAACCGTATGAAGCTCCCAGGATGACGATCACGTCACCGGCAGGCACTGGGGAAGTCCTGGACTGGACTCAGCAATGGACAGGAACTGAATTCCGCATCTAGAGTCAGGAACGCTTGGATCAGGATCAAAGGGACATGAACAGAGTCCTCCTTGGACACTGGCCATTGAAGAAGGAGGCTGACCCCTTTGATCCCTCACCTTTATACTGAGCATGGGGCAGATGGGATGGAATACCCTGTGGGTCAGTTTGGGGTCACCTGTCCTGTCCGCTCCTCCCCGCAGGTACGACCCCTCTGCGCTTTTCTGTTTCCCACCTTCCAATGGGGCAAGTAACGAAGTGATCTCACCGTGATTGTTATAGTAGTAAGTATAAGCAAGAGCCTCTCTGCACACCATTCCTTGGCATAATTATAAATAATCAAGTCTTACGTCTCTGAGAACGCGCAGTGTATTTACAATATGCTGTTAATTTCGGAGAGTTCAGTTAGTTAGAAGAGGCTTAGCTAAAAAGTAAAATTACTGACCAGAAAATTGGCTCAGTTTTACCTCGAACCAGGACATAACCTCAGGTTGGCGTAGGTTGGCAGCTGGCGATGTCATACAGTGCCATGGTGTCAGCAGGTGACCCTGGGGAAAGGAGGGGAAAGGAGGGAGGGACGTGGAGTGGGAGGCGGGAGGGAGGCGCTCCAGCAGCCGGGCAGGGATGCTGCAGCTGGGGAGCACTAGTCCTGTCTCCTCAGCCGTGCACATCTCCCCCACCACGTTACACAACTTATCCCCAAGCAGCCATCCATCAAAGGACGGGGGGATACACATACCTCAAATATTTACGGTGCCTGCGCTTTGAGAGTGAGACGGTTCGTTCACATCTGCGAACGGGCCACTTTTAAAACATCAAAATAAACCATCTGGCTGCGCGACTGTTTCTAATTACTTCCCTGCCTAGACTGTAAACTTGGGGGTTTGGCACCGGCCTCCCTCCCAGCGCGCTGCCCAAATCCCTGCTCCCAGGCAGCTAATCAGAGCCACGGGGGGAGCAGCCCTGGAGCTGGGCTGGTCCAGCTCGCAGCTCTCCTCACGCCCGGACGGTCTGTCTGGACGTCTGTCCATCCATCCCATCGGCCGGAGCGCGCTCCAGGTGCGGCGTAGCCCAGTTCCCACCATGTACGCACAGGGGTTGCCGGGGCTGGTGGTGCTGCTGCTGGTCACCTCGCTGCCGGCCGGTCACCCCGCGCCACCGGCCGCCCCCCCGGCCCTGCGGTAAGTGCAGCTCTGAAGCCTCCCCCTGGGGCGGTTGCGACTGATTTATGAGGCGTCGGGAGCGTGGAGGTTGGGGCTGCGGAGGGAGCGGTGGAGCGGTTTGCAAGCTCTTCTTCTGCCTGCTTAAAAGTGACACCGGGGGAAGCGCTCCGGGTCGCCAGCCACCTAAATCGGTGGTGTGCCAACTGCGAGGGGCTATTTGCAGTGGTGTATGTCACGCCTGAGAGGCAGGCTTTTAAAGCAGGGAAAGGGGAAGAGCTGGGTAGTGATGACACCCAAACCTCTAAATTCTGCTGCCGAGTGGAGCAGGCGCCGAACCACAAGACCCGGTGTCCTCCTGCTCTTCAGCACAGCGAGGCAGACTGCCCTTGGCTCTTCCTCTCCTGCAGGGTCAGCACCTGTCTGCTCTTAGAGCCAAGCGGCTCCAGAGCCTCCAAAATCTTGCGTCTGAGAAGCGCAGGTACTAGTCACCTGAATCCTTAGTATTCCCTAGCCTTTCAAACACCTATTTTTGGCTTGGCCAGTGCTTTTTTCTCTTTCCCGACAGTCCAGCTCCTGGTGAAAAAACGTGTGGTTTTCCCTCTGCATGTCCTGAACGTCCTGATCTCTGTGTGCTGCAGTGCATGGTACAATTGCATGGCAGAGCTGCAAATCTTCAGATCTAGCATCCAGATTCTGCTGACTTTACCAAAACCACAGCCACAAACTACACTGTTGCATGGAAAGCAGTGGTTATTTTGGTTTCCTTTTCTGATGAAAGCATGGATCCTATATATTATAGAATCTATGATTCTATCTGACAACCAGAGGGATTACTTTGGCAAATATATATTATTAGAATGATCCATAGGCTTGCTTTTTTGGTATCATATATTCCTCTTATGCTACCTAGAGATTTGGATGTCTATGTCTTTTCTACACCTTTTGGAAAAATTCAAATCAAAATGTTTCATGACAGATAATTAAACTATACATGTATAGTATGCGTATGTACCAGGTACGCATAATGAAAAAGAAGATGTGCGTAATGCAGTTAACAAGGTAAGTAAAATACTATATAGGCATTCCCACAGGTAGCAGTGAGATTTCTGATGAAAGAGAGGGAAATGGGGTGATTTTACATCAGTGGCATTAGAAACAATATTCTGGGGATCAGCTGAAGCCATGGCAGGAGGGTAGTTTCCCATGAGCCAAGTTCTCATTGTCCTTGAGCTGCAGCCCCTGGCTCTGACCGTGGCTTGTTCTGTTTGCTGTCCTCCACAGGAGCGGTTTGGGTAGTCCTACTTCGTGCCGGCTGTCCCGGACCGAGTCAGAGCTCAGATGCCGCATCCCAGGGGGGAAGCTGTGCAGTGGCAGGGGCATGTGCGAGTGTGGAGTCTGCGTCTGCCAAGTGACCGAAACAGGCAAATACTACGGTCCACTCTGCGAGTGCCACGACTGGGTGTGCGAGACCTATGATGGGAAGATCTGCGCAGGTAAGGAAGCCGCTATGGTGACAGGAGCTTAGAAAATTTAGAGTATATATTATAATCAGAAATGTGTTGGGAACACAGCACACTGATACAGTAGAGACACGGTTATGTATGTGTCCCGGAATCGTCATTCTAACCAGGATTGTGGGCACATCCAAGGATTTCACCAGATTAAAGCGTGCAAGTCCAAGGCACCGTCTCTGCCATAAAACAGGACGTTGCCCAGAGCAAGCTTCATCTGCAGCGGGGGCAAAAGCAGGAGTTGTGTTGGGTTGGAGGCTCTGCGAACTGTGTTTTCAGTCTAACGCAGGACACACTATTGCTTGTGTTTTTCATATAATATTGCTGCATTTGAACTGCTTGCCTAGTGACAGCGTATGATATCTACCATGACTTTAAGCTATCTCTGAACAATCAACTTTTTCCTATAATTTATTTTTTTTTCTTCCCTTGCTATGAGAAAGGTGGGCTGCTGTAACAGGTCCCACACTGAGGATGTATAAATATGAAAACTGTTTTTCTCTAAGTAATGATAATTCTTTCCAAATAGAGACATATAACAATGTAATTGTATTGTGGTTTCAGAGATTTACCCACTGACACTGTATTCTTTAATGTCAGATGAAATTACATATATTTCTGGGGCAGAATTTAGTCCCTGCCAGTTGTTGGAACATGTCACTTGGTTTGCATCTAAACATTATCACTCTTTCATCTTTCCAGCTGTCTTTACTTAAGTTTCTGGGCTATTTCAGTCAGATTTTGGACTTTTTTTTTTTTTTTTAAGCAGCTTAGAATAGGATTTTAGAAAAAAAGCAGGGCGAAGAAATGCCATCACATTCCTAAGGGGATTCAGCCTGGAGCTTGATGAAAGGGGCCAGAAGGGTACTTCATTTCTAGCATCCCTGCTTCAACAGCTTTACCAGATTCACACAAACGTGTCATCTTTTCAGGCCAAAAACTGCAATTAGGTCAATGGGAATGCTACAGGAATTCTCCTAGTAAGAGGACAGTACAAATGCATTCCAGCAGTGGGTTTGGCAAATTTTCTAGGAAAAAAAGAGCAACTTATTTTATCAACAATGTAGCTAAGAATAAGAGGTCCAATAATAACATTAAAAATCAAGGATGGGATTATGAGAAAAATATTTGTGTTTGGCACTTATGACTTGAAAATTTTGTGGACAAACTGCTTTATAGACTCTGTAGTTAGCAGTATTAAGTCCAGTTACCTGAGAAATATCAGGGGTCTGCTGATCATTTCAGTGCTTTGCTGACCCAAATGTGAATTTTCTGATTTGTGGTGGTTTTTCAAAATGCTTGCTGTTGTTGCTGGGGTAGTTGTATATAGTGAAACCAAAAACTTCAATTTTAATATTTTGCTACAAACTCCACTATTATGTTCCTGTTAATGTCATGAGCAGTGGCTGCAAGTTTTGTCACTGCTTTGGTGGAAAGGGCTGCTGTCAGGATAAACAAACCCAAGAGGCTGCTAACAGTATTTAGCTTTTGTGTAGTGCTTCATGCAGCAGTTCAAACACGTGACTGTTAAGTGGTTAAACATTTTTTAAAAAACAATTTTTTGTAGTTGTCACCTTTTGTAGCTGGAGTATTGAAGCAGTGTTACCACTGAGATGTCAAATAATTTAAGTTCACTCTTCTGGAAAAAAAAAAAAAAGAAGTAGTAAAAAAATCAGCACAAAGACATGGGGAGGGAAACAGCTGTGAAGGGCCTAGAAGTTTTGCTTGTTTGGGTTGGTTTTTTTGGGAAGGTTGCTGAAAGTCCAGCTGACTTTGTTGGAGTCCTGGGCTGCCCAGCACTGCAGGAGAGTGGCCCTGTGTAGCCCTTCAGGACTGGGACACGGGACCTGGATCCAGGCAGTGAAACTCCTCTTTTCAGGCTGTGCTTGCTGCCCTCTTCGTTTTCCCCCCATATATCTTTAAATTGTGTCTATTGCGGGAGGAGGGGAGCATAGAGAAGATGGTCAGATGTAGTATAAGGAGCAGGAGGCTGGTCCTTATGTTGTATGAATAACATCCACCTGCCCCAACCGTTCAACATACCACATCTGATATTCCTTAACATTATGCCACCAAACGGATTTCCCATGTATGGCATTACATCTCTATCTTTGCATTTTTGGGCACATTTTTTGACTCAGTGATTAAATTGGTTTCCCTCTAGGTGGATAGCCAAAATGTCTTACTTCAGTTCTATTCCTGTTTCCTGCTTTGTTTTTCTTTTCCCTATTTTTATTTTGGTATTTGCTGTCCTATTTCATTGCGGGTCTCTCCTGATGAGGACAACAACAATAACTGCTGACTGGTACCACATGCGGAACTTCTAGACGTTAATTGAATATTCCTCTAGAGAGCTGTGGTACTTGAGATTAATGCTGTTTCAGATAAGCTTCTTTTCAAGCTGCCAGTGTGATGCCTGTTTCAAGTGACTGATGTCTAATCACCAGCGATGTTCATATTCAGAGTTGGACAGGCAGAGTTTGAGTCAGGAGCGCCACAGAGAACTGTTTCTCCGCCAATCAGTTCAGACATACCTTTGCTTCCCTCTCCTGTCCCCAGCTGAACAAAATACTTAGTTGCTCAATATGCAGCTCATTATCTTCAAGGCACTTTCTGGATCAGATCCACCTTCTGGACCAGCTGTTGGAGGCCCATATTCTGAAGCGGGAAGGGCTGAAGACAGAGAAAAAGTCCATCTGTTTATGATTTGCTTTTTCTTATCACCTTGTATAAGCAATTTGAAAGAGATTATGCCATGAGTAATGAAGAAAAGCAGAAGCAAATGTGTCTGTCCTTGTACTCTCCCTTGAGACCTCCCTGCTGTATTTCCCTTCCATGATGTTTCCAGGTGCTTTAGAGCGAATTCTGATAATTTTTTTGCCTTTTATCCCACTGAGAGTGATAAAACAATAGGTGATCTCTCATGGCATCAGAAACAAAGAAGAAGAGAGAGGAGAAATGAAGTGCTGTAGTCTGAGTCACTGAGTCTCCTGTCCCCCTCAGTGGCCTTTTTGTCTGCCTGTCATATCATAGAGCGTAGAGGAAAGATGAGTAGAGTCCCAATACTGTCATTCTCTTTGCAATGTCGGTGACATCTTTATTTTGTCATTTGCTGCTGGTCTTCAAGGAGGTGAGCTACGAGGAGGAAGACTGAATCAAACTAAATCAAATTAAAACCCCAAAGGATTTATGCTTCATTCAGAGCAGACAATATATTTGTTGCTGTTTATTTGCAAATAGTAGTTCCAACTTCAGACAGTTTCATATTGCCCCAGGCTTTGTTAGCACAAGTGGAGCCTGTGTTGTGTGTAAAGGAAAGTCGAACGTAGCACTAATTCCTATCACATCGCTGCTTGATACCTATTTTTCTGTGGTTTTGCAGTATAGAGGGTAATCAATTTTAGTGATTTTTTTTTTTTTAGTTCATCTTTTTTACTGTGCCTATGATTAATGAAGATAGAAAAAGTAAACTATGCGTAGACTTCCGTGACCAACTGGTGTGGGAACACTCTAGATGCTCCTAGAGAGCAAACCATGGAAATTGCCAGCCGGGACATGAGATGGTATGATTGCACTGCTCATAGCACGTGAGATTAAGGGATTGATATGATGCGGTGACAGCATAGAGGGTGACATATGAAGAAGGTTCCTCTTTGCTCAGAACTATATTAATTGTCTTTGGGTTTCTGTAGTTATCAAGATTTTATAAATGATTTTTCTCCAAGCTGAAATACCTTTTACACCTGCTGAATAACAGTGGCACTGCGTGCTTTGCCACTGCCACAAGCAGTTGCTGGGGAACTTTCATTGTCACTGTTCAGGCCAGTGAAAGATTTTTTGTTTCTTTCTCTAAAGCTGTACTTGCTGTAAGTGCTGTACCTATTTTAAGACTAGCTCAGCAATGTAATGGTAGTGTTAGTCGTAGGATTTCACAGCCAGAAGTGTTATCATAGTTATGTGAGGGACAGGAAGGTATCAGTGCCATTATTTTCCACTCTGTGAGGCTTTAAACTGTGCAGACAGTACAAGTGAAAAATTAAATTGACAAGGAGTGGATGTAGAAATGCAAGACAAATCCGAATTAAAGTATTGAAGTAATACGTAGTCATACATCCATGTGAGTTTATTGGATACATGTCCCTGTATATCAGTTGCGGAGAGTTAGGAAATTGAGAATGGAATTTTGAGAACGTTTTGAGTTGAGCACTGCTCTTTGCACAAAAGCTGAATAATGTTTTTAGGCAGAGCTATCTTAGTTGAGTTGGAACTGCTCTTACAGCTGCACCTTTGTATTCGTACTGAAGGGAGGTCTGACACGCTGATTTTTCATTGAGCAGCATTTCTTGCTAGAAGAGTGAATGAAAAGCCAGTCTGTGACCTGCATTGATTGCCATTTGATCTGAAGTGAAATTCAAAGCCCTGGATGTTGAGAACAGGTGTAAGCCTCTTCTCTGTCAGAGGCCACGTTTGTGAAGATTCAGCTGTGGCACACGTGGCCAATGGAGACACAGCCTCCTAAAAAGACCAAGTTAAAAATAGGGCAGGAGGCTACTGATGAAAATAGGGCTTGCAGTTCTTCTCTGACCTGGTTTGCTTTAGTCTGGATTTCAGAACTTGGCTTAAGTGACATTTCCTCCTGGAGCAGGGGTTTGCAGGTGATAATAGCATACACATTCATCTCAAAACAGGTCCCCCAGATCCTAGTAGAAGTGAAACTGTGACAGCATAGACCTCATTGCGGGCTCATTGCCTTGCTGAGTGCACGAGATCCTGGCAAACTTACAAAGCACATGCTAAAGCCTGTATTATTCTCAGCTTTATGCTGTTGGTACCTGATGGAGGTAAACTCAAGCAGCCTTTGATACATCTACAGTTGCTGTTGTTCCCAATGCAGCGTGTGCGTTCGTAGCAGTGATGAGCAAGGCACAAGGAGGAAGCTCAGAGGGAGGCACTGACAAGGAGACTAATGGAAAGGAAGTGTTTTAAAAATATCTTGTTAAATGATTTGTAGAGAAATGCCTAGTCTTCATTTTGAGCACCTTTATCTGCAGATACTACTTTTGGAAAATAGATGCTAGTTTATAAACGAAAAGTGAGTGCACTGGGCATGTGGAAGGAGAGGCTTTTTAGGCTTTTTGCAGCACCACAAAGGGCTGGAATGCAGCCCCTCAGGCCACCACCAACAGCAAGGCAGGGGAGGGAGCAGCATCTCCCTCACCTTTTGCCCTTCTTTAGACTGGGGTGACAAGCTTATCTGTTGCAGAGAAAAAAAAAAAAGCAAAGCTTCATGGAAGTTTTGACAAGGTAAATAAGTGTTCTGAAGTGGGTTTGAATTTTTACGCTATTCACAGCCTGAATATGAACCAAAATCTTTTTTTTTATTTATTTGAAAGCATGCCCTCTGTGACAAAATGTCTTTCACAGATTGAGTCCTTTTATAAATGTTTGTGTTTCATTGTCATTAATATGGAAAAGATATGGATGACAGAAAATAGATGGTGTACTTAATCACAGAATCATAGGGTTGGAAGGGACCTTAGTAGATCATCTAGTCCAACCCCCCTGCCAGAGCAGGGCCACCTTAGAGCAGGTTGCACAGGAACCCGTCCAGGCGGGTTTTGAATGTTACAGAAGAGTGTATTAATGGCCTTACCTGCTTCATCGGTGAATGGGTTTCAGTAAGTGTTCTTATGACAGCCTTTGTCAGACAAACTGACAGGCTTGGTAAGATTTTCTATGCTTATTTAAAGTTTTTTTTTGTTGATAGCTGGTCCTCTGAAGGGCTTCAAACCATCCATCACGTCTGCCACTGGATTTTAGATCTTTCAGTGTAGGTGTTCCTAGGTAGTTTGTCCTGACAAGGACCATGTCACTAATTTTAAAAGTTGCCGTAAGCTTTTTTTAGGAGGAAAGAATATATTTCTAGTGCTGTACCAGGAAAAAGGGCAATTTGGGCTTAAAAAGGACTTGGTGCTTGGCTTCCATGCAAAGAAATACCTCAAAGTATGTATGTGGTACTGGAATTTATCAGTGTTTTAACTGGAGTATATGTTGGTGGAGGGAGGCCATTTTATTTGGCCTCCTGTACCACAGTTGTATCGCTGGAGTCAAATTTCCTTTGGAGCTGGAATGACTATGAAGAACAAGGCAAAGGTGAAGGAGCTGGAATTTGAGGTTTTTTCTTAGAGTTTTTTTCTTTGAGGTTTTTTACTTTTCCCTAGAAAGAGAGGATTGTTTTGGCTCAAACCACTTGCAAGCCCTTCTCATAGCAGTAATTTTAGATTGAAAAGACACAGATCCAGGCCTAGCGAGGTATTTTCCCTCCACTCCTCTGTTCCAAGTCTGAGTATGTAGTGAAAAAATGTTCTTTTAAACAATATTTGGAGAGACTATTTAAAAGCTTCCTTTCCTAGTGATGGAGTGAGACTGTATTCGCAGATAGGGGTTTGTGAGTTGGGACATAGGGAGTGGGCTGGAACACCAAATCAAGCAGTTTAGATTCTCATACGAAGAGGAATAAAGATTCAAGAGAGTTTAATTGTAGTCGCACCTGTCCCCTTTCTTGAAAGAGCAGTTACATTCCTAACACTTCTAAGACCTGGTTCACCCTTCTGTCTGTCCATCTGAGTAGCAGCAGTGATATCATGTGGGGCATTTTCTTGCTAGTGGCTTAAAGAGTGGCAGTCGGAGTCTTTGGAGCCGTATCTGGGGCATTTTATGGGGAAGGTGACTGGGAGTGCCAACTCTGACACTAGCAGGGGTGAGCTAACTAATAACTTTGTGATTTGGAAAACACTGCAGTCCAGTGCTATTGCCTTGGCAGCCTCATGCGGCATGCTCCAGATGTTGTATTTGGGGCAGCTGGTCACAGTGTTGTGTTCCTGAGGGCGATGCTGGGGATGGGCAGAGGTGTGAGCGGGCTGCAGGAGAATCCTCCCATGCCCCAAACAGACTGCCACAGTCCACCTTCCTCAGTTGTGCTTTTTCCAGTCCTCTGGTCCCAGCAGTTCCAGTTCGGTCTTTTAAACCAGGTGATGGTTTAGTACTGGGCATGTTAGCTTTCAGCTTCCACACCACAGTTAGAGGCTACTGAATGCAAAAATAGCTCCTGTTAAGTATTTTTCCTGGTTTTGCCTTTAATTAAAAGGATGTATTAAAGTTATTTGAATCTCGAAGTTGCATGGTTGAAAGTTAAGAAGTGTTAAATCTGACTCTCTGTCTCTAATGAAGAGTCCTGTGCATTTGCACCATGATCCATCTTTTAATTTTATATTCGTTATGGTTTTCTCCAGTGGACTTATGCTTCAGTGGCTGGAGGGAAATAAATGGTTGCTTCCTACTATTTGAAATGGTTTAGTTTGCAATCTTGATAACACATTTAAAGCAAGATGTGTGTTTATCCTTTACCGTAGTCCATTCATTTGTTTGAAATGTGGGGAACACATATGGCAAAGTAGTTTGTTGTCATGTAACACAGGTTTCTTCACGCCCTGCTTCTTCACTCCAGATGTTTTAAACTATGATTTTCAGAAAGTAACTGGATATTTGCTAGACTCAATGGTGCAAGCTGATTGAGCCTGAGAAGCCAGAAGCCCCAATTCTTACGAAAACTCTCTTCCTCTCTACTTCCTGAAACACCCAGACTCATTTCTTGTCTGTCCTTTCCCCTTCAGAAATTCTGGGATAAGAGTAGAGCTGGCATATGGTTTGAATGGCTTTTCAGCAGATGAAGGTACAGGTGTTTCTTTTAGAGGTGAATAATGAATGTCATTTGTGGGTGAACAACATACCTAACTTACCTAGTTACCTTACTTACCCAGTAAAGTTAAACTTACCTAATGCAGTCCAGTTCTATGTCTGTGTGTCCTCGTGAGTATGTGCTCTAAAAATATTAGTTGAGGGATTTTCTTTGTCTTTTCATTTGTACACAGTTTTTGACTTGTCCTGGGAGCAATGTCTGTGACTTTTAAACTAGTAACAAATCTGTATGTCTAAAATACATTTTTGTGCGCAATAACCTATTTTCCAAGGGCACAGTTCAGAAGCTAAATTTAACCACTTTCCCTTTCTTTCTCATATGGTGATTATCTTGTTTACTTTGGGGAATCTTTGAGACACTCAACTGTAATCTCTCTGCTGCTGAACAAGGTTTACTGGATTCTTAGGGACCACAAACTGATGGTAAAATCAGCTGGTAGTGCCACGCTCATGCAAGCAGGATAGATTCCTCCCCTCCAGGAAACAACGCAAGCCCAGTTGCGTTGAAGGAAAACAACTTCAGACGGTATGAGCAAGTCCACTGTATGGCACTGGACTGTAATGAACACAGCATGGGGGTCTTTCTTTGCAGTTCTTGCAATACACCTTTCATTGCAGTTCTTGCAGTAATATACTAGAGGGTATATATTTTTCTTCTGATGGGAAGCTGAGGGTCAGAGATCAAAAAAAATGCCTCCTGATCATCTTAGGCCAATGGTGAGACTCAGAAGAGAGACCAAGTATCTGAGTCCCTCTCAGGGACTCTCAAACCACTGCATCAGGTGCAAGAATAAAATGCAGTAGTATAAAAATTATCAATTAAGGCTGTGTCAAAATTCCTTGGTTTTTGTTTAGGTGCCAAAAATACTATTACATACAAATAATAGTCATGTATTCCTTTTCCAAAGAACCATCTGTACATTACACACTACTAAATTGTTGATTCCTACGTAGTAGATTATCGAAGTGAGAGCAGCTTTAATTTATGATAACATCCAGTGTGTTTCCATGTTACAAGTGTTCCAACTATAAATAAGGAATTGAATTTGTAGCAGGTCAATCCCACAGAGAATCAGTCAGACAAACAGTTTGCTCATTCGGAATATTCTTAAATAACTTTGATTAATCAAGCTAAGAGTAACCACTTTCAAAGCTATTCCAGAGTGATAGGCTTTTAAACAGAAAGAAGGTTTTAAGTTCATATCCTTTTAAGCTTACCATGAAAGGATTATAAAGAAATGCTGACAACTGCAGGTGCGGTGATGTGCCTGGTAGACTCTATCCCAAAGAAGAGTCTTCAGAATGGTAGTTTGTAAAGTCATGCTTTGAAGGATTACTGGAGAAGTTCTGACCTCTCCCTTCAGGAGCAAGGAAGAAATTAAATGGAGAGCAACCAATTTCATCTCATGGGCATACTTGCAGAAGGTCCAAATCGCGCTGAACAGTGGTGATGCCATGACAAAAAGCCATGTAAGAACACGTTGCAGTGTGGTTCTTCTGAACATTTTTGCAGAATTGTGCCTTTAAATCACCATGTGCTTTACATGTGAAAAAACACACGGGCTCTCAGAACATACAGCACTTTTGCCCTAGTGATCTGCACTGACTTGGTTCTTTCTCAAGAAGTTTTTATACTGGAAAGAATAGAGGCAATGAATTAATTGTACAACTGTAGACTGACTTGCAGTGATAAGGGTGAGACCTTTCTTCACAGAATCATAGAAGTCAGTATTGCAAATTTACTTAGCTTTTTGTCTGTTGCCTTTATAGTCAGGTAAATTCTGTGGTAAGCAGATAATCAGGAAGAAATTTATTTAAAATCAGAAAATGATCTTGCAACATTTCATTAGAGTGCTATTGTAGGACTGATAGTTCTAATGACTGTCTTTTGAAAGAATTTCATTTCATTCTTGCTTCTGTTTCAAGTCACTGATACTTTTAATCACAAACACAGCATACAGCATCACAGAATCACAGAATCATAGGGTTGGAAGGGATCATCTAGTCCAACCCCCCTGCCGGAGCAGGGCCACCTTAGAGCAGGTTGCACAGGAACGCGTCCAGGCGGGTTTGGAATGTCTCCAGAGACGGAGACTCCACCACCTCCCTGGGCAGCCTGTGCCAGGGCTCTGCCACCCTCAAGGGAAAGAAGTTCCTCCTCATGTTTAGGTGGAACTTCCTGTGCTCAAGTTTGTGCCCGTTACCTCTTGTCCTGTCACTGGGCACCACTGAAAAGAGTCTGGCCCCGTCCTCATGACACCCATCCTTTAAGTATTTATAAGTGTTGATAAGATCCCTCGTCAGTGGTCTTTTTTCCAGGCTGAAGAGACCCAAATTCTTCAGCCTTTCTTCATAAAAGAGGTGTTCCAATCCCCTAATCATCTTTGTAGCCCTTGAAGTCATGAAGCACAACTCCCAGTTTGTGCTTAGGAAGAGATCCAAGCACCAGTTATCACTGAAAGAAAATTGCCCATCACCTCCAGGAAGGGGAGTTTCTCTATATGGGAACTGAGAATATAGGAGCAATTGCAATTGAATACAACTACTCTCCGTTTATGTAGGTTTGCCTACAGCCTATTTGTGTAAAGCTTTTATTTAAGGCAGAAAGCCCAAGTTTAATTTTTAAAGTTATCATTTATGAAAGAAAAAAAAAAATCTGTTTTAGCTGGCCCAGCTCTCATTTAGCTCCTTAACCCTAGCTGATTCAGCCACTGCAGCTTAACCTAAGGCTGTCATGCCCTGGAGATCTCTTGGAGCAGTGTCTTTCTGCTTCCATTGCTGAAAATCAATCTGAGAACTTCCCAGAATGAGCCACTCTGTGTAACCTGTTTCTCTATCAACCCAGGTGGAGGAAATTTTCTTCTCTTTCCTAAATGAATTCCTTTCTCATTACCAGGGCTTTAGGACATCATCTTACAGTGAGAGGGACTGGTGCATTTCCTACTGCCTTTTTTTCCCAAGACTGCTTCATTAATTGGAGCATGGAGGAGAAATGTTAGAGCATACCATTGGCAGTGGTTGTAAACTGCTTTCCTTTGTATGTTGCCTCTTCTAAACAGAGAGGCTTAACTGTGGCATAAATTTGTGTAGCACAATAAAAAATAATTGTGCAAGGTCTTTTCAAGATTTATAATGCTTAACTTCCTACTAGCTTTCTGTATATGACACACAAAAGAAAAAAATTGACTGGAGATGGGATGGGCAAAATTACCAAACCCCAGTCATGTACTTTGTTAGATTTAGGAGTGGATCCTGTCACTCATCTCTACTCTTAAGGTTAAAAAATGTTTTAATAAAAGCAGATGGTGTGGCTTTAAAAAAAAAAATCTAAAGAGAAGGCTATGTTTTCTGCAGACATAAGTCTAAGGAAATCAATACAGTTATGCCAACAGAGAATTGGTCTCACAGCATTTCCTTCCCTTGCTTGACCGGAATCTTCAGTTAATAGCAGACAAAAGTATAACAGCATCATACAGACCCTGTAATTTACCTGCAAATGATAATGGTAAAACAATAATAACAACAAGGAAATCTCCAAAGTTTAGAATGCTTTTAAGCTTGACAACACTTTATGTGATTTTCTGTTTTGTTTTTCTTTTGTGTATTGCACTACTTTAAAGAGTTACATGTTACTCAGTGGTAGTTTGACAGGACATTTACCAAAATAATTTTTCTCCAGACTGACGGAGTTGGACTCAGAAGAAATGAGACTTTTGTGTGAAAACATTCTTATATATGAAAACCAATCTTTCAAAGATTTAGACTCTGCTGTATTATTTAAGGAGTTGGTTACACTGACAGAACTATTCCAAGTTTTATTAAATGGTCTGCTGGTTTGGAAAGTCACAATAAGATTAAGATTTTTTAATTGGATGAGCAGTGTAAGTAAGTGTCAATCCGCTCTCCCCTCACCATCTCAGTGCTGTTGTATATGAGTTCTGTGGGATTTTGTTTTGTAAATAAGAAAATTCCATTTTAAATGCAACTGTAAATTGCTTAAATGTATGTCTGCTACACTTGCATGCAGGTTGTAAGAGAGATTTTATTTACAGATATTATCCTGAAAATATAGCATGATTTCTCTCTAGGTGGTTTCAAAGAAACGTGTCACATGAGAATTTTCTGTATGAAGTTCTTGCAGGATAATATCTTGGAGGCTATATCTAAGTAATACAGTGACTGCAGACTTCATTTTATTTCGTGGATGCCTATCAAAGGAACTCACAGTTAGAGGTTTTTAAAATAATCTTACTTTGCCTGGGACATAATTTATCAAGCTCTTTCAAAACAAGCTCATAGTTCCTCTGGCCCTTTGTATGGGCTTCTAGTCTTCTGTCTTTCAGGGTTTCAGATGTCGTCTTGGCTTTTCCTCCATCTTTTTCAGTATGAGCAGTGGTTGCCAGCTCCAATTCTGAACATTATGGTTATCTCTAATTGCCAAATTATTTTCTGCTTTTTGGGTGGTCTCTATCTGGCCCAATTCCTTGGCACTGCTCTTCACAAGTTTCCTATTCCATTCCTCTGGCTCATCAACGAACAGCTTCCATGAGGATGTGGGTGGAAGTTAGACCCACCTCGTCTCTCTTTACATTTCCTGGTGGCTCTTTCTCAAACCCATGACCTCTGCTCTCACACTTGTGTCCCAGAGGTCCCTTCCAACCCTACGATTCTGTGATTATCTTAGAGGAGACATGCCTTCAAGAGGACCTGAACTGCCTTGTGTATTCACTGACCTTGTAGAAGCTAACCACAGTTCTGTGAAATTAAATACTGTTTCTTAGCTCATACTTTATTCATGTGGGTGTTGTTCAGTTGTAGAGGCTCCTGGTAGGATATGAACCTAAACCATGGAATCTTAATTTTAGGCATAAATCAGGTGTACACTGCTGTATCATAATTTCTCCCTGCTTCACCTCTTTCTCTTTCCTGGAGTAAGTGGCACAGCAGATATTTTATTTTAGTTACTCCGAATTATCTGTGCATTGCTTTTCTTATTGCTAAGAGAGGGAATGTCTTTGACCATAGTAAAAAAGCTTGCCTTAGGGAGACTGCGTAATCTCTGTCACTGAAGGGTTCAAGAACAGGTTGGACAAATATCTGTCAGGAAGGATCAACACACACTTTTTTGTGCCTCCAGGCACAGAAGTGGACCAGATGATCTCTTCCAGAGATCTCTTTGAGGCTGATTTTCTTTGTTGCTTCTGTGAAACCCATTCTTGTCCTGGTATTCAGCCCGAGTGAGGAGGATCTGTGGTAGTATAATCATAGTTTCTGCTGTGGTATTATGTTTCTAAATATAATAATGTATTGAAAGGGATACATGACCAATGATTTTAGTCTGTTAAGATGAAGAACTTTCATTTTTTGCAATATATATAAAATATGAATGTCTGTTCCGAGTTTCTATATGAACACATTTTGAAATGACCACTACCAAGTCTCTAAGCAGGAATGATCCTAGGAACAATCTTGCTTGTTGAAAGTTCAAGCATCTTTTCAACAGAGAGGCATAAATCAATTATTTCTGGAGGTAAGTAAGTGGTTGATTGACTTCTGTTACAAGCTCAGAGTCTTGGAAAACATTTTTTTCTTTAACCCTTGCAATTTGATGGAAAGTTTGCAGTGGAAGCATTAAAGAGAAACATTTCTAATTTTTTATTTGCTTTGTTTAAACAAGTGGATTCTTAGTCAACCACTGACCTTATAGATAACTGGCAAAATGTACAAAAAATCAAGGCAAAGTGAATGGTTACTCTGCAGTTTAATGTAGGATAAAACAGACCATCACAAAAATGATATTCTAGAAGCTCCTTGTCCTTGTTGGCACCATTAAACAGCATATAATACAATTCTTACTTAAACAGGAACCACATCTGTTCTGCATTTTTCACTGGAAGTAAACGTGAAAATGTTTTGACAGATAACGAAAAAAGGGTAGCAAGTAGTGTTACATTGCTAATAAACCTATAGAAATAGGCCAGTTTTTAAGTGCTGCTGTGGGTCTATGCATTCCCTATATTGTCTCAATGCAATATTATACCCTCCAGAAAGTTAATTATTCTTGGATGGCAATGAACTGAACTCTGTGTTGATAGCTGAAAACATTGCCTAAATTGATGACAAGTTAAAAGATGTTGCCATTGTGGCAGTGCAACACTTCTATAAACCTGATTTCTTTCATATTAGAGGGAATTGGGATATTGCCCCTACTATTCCCTTCTTCACCTTAAAAATACCCACCTATACACAGAGTAATGCTATATATGCAGCATAAAGCACAAGCCTGTATGAATGTTTCTTCCTTCTTTCCCTCTGTTGGTCTTCCTGCATTGCCTGGGCACATGGTCTTCATCACACTTGTGCACGTTTGTAGGAAGGAAATGGGGCATTCCACCCCCAAAGAAAGCTTTCCCTATCTTCTCCTCTTCTCTTGCATCCAAAAAATATGAAATTATTTGCTTAAATTTTCCTTTAGCCCAGTGTCCTCCACATCCCTTCAGACCAGCCCTCCATGGAGTTGTGGTTTTGGTCTTGCTGATTTAGTGTCCTTCAATTGTTTGTTGCTGCGGCTGTAAGGGAAAAGTCTACATTTCTGGACTGTGTATTTTATAAAACCAAATAACTCTGTGGTTCTTAAAATTTGTTTTTAAGTTAGCCTCAGAAGAAAAGACAGTACTTTTAGAGGGTGATGTTACTCCTTCTGTACTATGTAACAGAATTGTCACCTGGCAAGTGTAGTGACAGAGGCCAGTGTTGAAGAATCCTATAGTGTCTTGGCATAATGGACATCCCCCCTGTACACTAGTCTTCCCCTTTTGTTCTGTCTTTCCTCCCCATGTGAGTCACATAAGTGGCTTTAAATGTCTTTCAGTGAGTCACATAGTATTGCTGATGGATAGTTCTGCTAATTCTATCCCTACTTTAATGTTACTATATAGAGGGTCTCTTTGCTACCTAAAAACTAACATTTCAGGTGGTCATCTACTTGACACCTTTATAATAAGTACTTGCTTCCCTTAAGCACACAGTTTATTTGTCATAGCAATGTCAAAACCTCAAGCTTTTGTTTGTATTCTGAACTGTCAGTTTGAATTTTTAAATCCTTTTTCAAAAATGGATCAGACTGAGTTTTACGTTGGCTGCATACCTCCTAACACCTTCTGGCAAGCACCAGAAGCCAAGAGTTCCACTCTGCCATGGCTTATTGCTTGGCTGAAAAAGAATCAGAACGCACGTAGGAAATTTAATGTGGTGAAAATGAGAAGAAGAAAAGGATTGAAGGTTGGAAACAAATGTAAAGACTTCTTATGCAAGTGGCAGCTGGAATATATGAGACTACATGCAGTACAAAGTGTTCCTCGGAAAAAGAAAATGTAGTTCTGTTACAGCAGCCACAGTTTTTAAACAGTGAATTAATTTTGTGATGCTAAAATTCACAAAATTCATAACCCAGTGGTTTCATTCAGCCTGCAAATGAAAGAGACAAATGCCTGAAGACACTGTGCATGTGGTATAGGAAGGGGAGCCTAAGCTGGCAGATGCCGAAAACTGATAGGGAAATACTAACACCTTTCCAGGCAAACAGCTAGGCAGGAAAATCCTATTTTAGACACTTGGATAAGCAACATATATTTCTGGAAAAAATGTGGGAGAGAGCCAAAAAAGATGATTTGTTTGACTGCTGTGCTGAAATATATTGTACTGGCATTACAAGGTACGTTTTGGCGTTAAAATGAAATGAGCAGGGAAATTAACATAGTTCAATGTCTTCATTGCTTCGTGTC
>VXBO01002397.1:186240-211061 GCA_013400135.1 Rhinoptilus africanus
CGGTCTTTTTGATAATAAGTGTACTTAGAAATGCAATTTACATAAAATTGGAGCCCCTCTTTTATGAGGAAAATGGGAGAGACCTGGGTCTCTTCAGCCTGAACTAAAGAAGACTGAGAGGAGATCTCGTAAATTCTTATAAATATCTAAAGGGCAGGTGTCAAGAGGATGGGGCCAGACTCTTCTCGGTGGTGACCAGCAACAGGACAAGGGGAAATGGGCACAAGCTGGAACACAGGAAATTCCATCTGAACATGAGGAAAAACTTCTTTACCTTGAGGGTGGCAGAGCCCTGGAACAGGCTGCCCAGGGAGGTGGCGAAGTCTCCGTCTCTGGAGACATTCAAAACCCGTCTGGACGGGTTTCTGTGCAACCTGCTCTAAGGTGGCCCTGCTCTGGCAGGGGGGTTGGACTAGATGATCTCCAGAGGTCCCTTCCAACCCTACCATTCTGTGATTCTGTGATTTTTAAAAATATTATTTCATTCCTTCTCAAAATACTGGAACATGTGAAATAAGCAGTTAAAAAATAATACTAGCATCATAGCTTTGAAACTTCTAAGTTTGAAAACTAAAACAGATGCTGTCCAAATGCAGTGGAGTGACTTGGTGAGCAAAGCATCACCATCTAAGCAGTAAGAGTCACACTTCGGGTTTCTGTAGAGACAAATCAATGCAAAGTCGTGTTGAATTTTTTGTTGTTTTAAGATGTAAACCTGAAACACAAATATTCCTTGTATTGTAAATAGAATATAACCATCCATAATGCTTTTAAGTACCATCTGTTCTCCTGTTCTTGTATGTAGTTTTTCTGTTCGTATAGCATGTATGTTGGCCAAGGCTGCGCTTTGATATATCTGGCTTTCAAACAATTCCAGAGGTAATATAACAAGATTAGGTCTGTCGGGAGTTACTTGGTCTATAAATATGTCTTGAAACTACTTTTTTTCTTTTCTGTGCAAGATGTCTTAGTGGTGTATTCAGATTTCAGTTCATCTTTTGTGCTACTTCCCAAACACCTAATGTTAGGGTGTTCTACAGAAGCCTCTCTGAAGACAGTATATTGCATACCATAAGTATCATTCCTACTCTCAGTTTCTGTGTTTTCTCTTAAATATATTTCCAGCTGTGTTTTAACATGGGTGGGAAATTTGATCACTTTTGCTATTTTGTAAAAGAGCCTTAGAACACTCTCTGATTTACAAATCCTGAGGAATGAAGAGTGATACGGAGCTGTGCAGTCTGCTGAGTAGACTTGTGGGCTTCCCTCTGTAAATGTTTTAAACCAGAATTGTCGTGATCTTTCAAGACATATTTTTTGTTTCCTGAGTAATGAGCCATGGTCGTCAGAATCCCATAAAGAATTGTGCAGTTGGTAAATGAACGCGGAACTGACAGGACCATTGGTGTTGGAATAAATACTCTAGAGGATGGCTAGAGGCAACAGTTCATCCTAGAGGATAAGCAGGAAGATTTCATCCTAGACAATGAAATGAGGGAGAAGTAAATAGGCATAGATACAGCTGTTAATAACTATTAGAAACAACAGTCATTTTGCTTCATTATTTTGCCTGCCTGCAAAACTTCAATTATTTTGCCTTCAGTGTTTGTAGTGGTTGTAGTGACATTAGAACATGCAAAATGGATTTAGGTACAAGTAGCAGAGAGTACATAGGCATTTGTTTTTCAAGCAGCAGAAATGACAGGGTTAGGAAAATTAAACTTCAGGAATATTAATATCAGCTGTGCTAAGACAGCATTTTCAGGCTCTTCTTACCACTGCTATTGACCATAGCTGTCTTTGTGTCACAATTTTGATTATGTTGCACACTCGACATTACAGGCAGACTTACCTTCATGATAAAAGAGGAATTTTAGTGCTCCTTTCTGCAATTCATCTGTACGCATCCAGCTGTACTCCCCACCAGGAATCCATCACGTCAGAATTTGCCAGTTAATTTTTTTCACTTTCATGAAAAGTGCTAGTTTTAATGGTCAAGCAAAAATTTTGACAGGAAAATGAGTACATGACTTAAAAACCCTTCTGAAGCACATTGCTGTTTCTGTATACCTCTTGTTATAAACATACGATAATATATTTTGCCAAAGTAAGGCTTGTCCAGTTTCAGAGCTCTTACTTTTTACCATCTTTTTCAGCAGTATTGGTTAACTTGTGAAAACAGAAAGAATGGGTTAGTTCGTAGCCAGTCTCAGAATAGCATCAGAAAATGATTTAGGTTGGAAGGGACTTGTCGAGGTTGGCTGGTCCAGCTTCCTGCTGAAGGAGGGCCAGCTTTGGAGTGAGATCAGTTGCTGAGGGTCATCACAGACATGAAGTCAAAACATGTCTATGTGACAGGATAAAAAAAAAATCAAAAGAGGTACAAATGAACTTCTGCTGAAATAGCGCTTAATTCATCTGACTCATTTGACAAAAATTAGAAACAGTTTGAAATAATTTTTGACACGAGGAGAGATGGGTTATGGAACTAAACAATTTATTTTATTTTCTTCATATCTTTTTTTTACTATACCAAAGTATAACACTTTTATCCTGAGAGTTGTTTTTTAAAGCTCTGTAGTTTGAATCAGAAACAAAAGCAAGCCTTGAGATAAACACAGAGGCAAGAAAGAAAAATTTTGTCTTGGATTGTCTTTTAGGGAAGGGCTGTTAATTACGCTAGTTCTGCCTTCCTCGCTAGCAGACATTCAGTCCGTCTGCCCCAGGTTACTTTCCATTTCTCAAGTTTCTCTGACCTCTTAAGGATCTAGCAGACTTGACTTTCTATTGAATATCTGCTAACCGGTTGGGTTGATTATTCCTGGGTTTCTCTATGAAGTGTGTGATGAACTGTTGGGCGTTTCCTGTTGGAAGACAAGTGGAAGGTGGTATATGATACAAGCCAGAAAGCAGAGGGATAGACTTGCTTAGTCCTGCAATTGAGCATTTTTGAGGTCGCAAGACCTTGAAAGTTCATCAGTCAAAGCTACCCAGAAGGAACGAACATAAAAATTTCCTTTTTCCAATTTAAAAAAAAAAAGAAAAGAAGAGAAATTTGGCGTTTATTGCTTGGGTCCAAGCATCTCTTTGTTAATGTAGGATGCAGTCATAAAGCTACTGTCTGTGTCTCAGACTTTGTGCCTAGTAAGAGGCCGTTAATAATCAAACGCAGTAGCATGGTTCATCATGGCTATGTCAAGTTGCGTTGTCACTGGTAACTGAAAGCTTAGTGACTCCAAGACACACAATTTCTATTAGCTTCAGATGAAGGTTTTTTTCTAGCGCTTGATTACAGCCTTGCAAAGCCATCAGTTTGACGCTGGCTAAACACTGGATTGAGAATTGGAAGGTCTTACTGCCGTGGCTCAATTTGACTATGGGACAGGTTAACTTAAATTCCCTGCATCTCATCCTCCCTTCTGTAAATGGAACATAATGTTTTCCATCCTTCCATAAAAGAGTATTTCAGATGGTGGTTGAAAACATTCACAGAGCTGTTTGGTGTTAAAAATATCTTGTATATTGCTACCAAATAGTTGGTCTGGTCTTGTCTGTTAAGTGTGACATCAAGAATAAATCTACCAGCAAAAAGTTAAATAAAAAACCCCACCTAGGTGACCCTTTGCTCTATTCATCCATCATCAGGGAAGTAAACAGTTTGTCTATGATTGCCTGTCTCACTTATCTATTACAGTCTATTTGTTCTTCCTACCCTGTAATTACTCCATTGGATGTGCTGAAATATCCTCTGATTCACATTCAAACTATTTTCAGAAACACCCTTTAATTCTGGCGTGATATTTCATTGCTCAGTAAATATGAAGAGGTGCTCAAGATTTGCTTCATTACAAAGTTCTGGGTAGCACTGTGAACTTACTGCTATGTGAGGTTCCAGTTTGGCAGCAACTAAAAACTGATTTCCTGCATAATCCAAATGCCAAGAGATGGAGGCAGCAACAGTGGGAGGCACAAACTTGCCTCTCCCTAGTACCAAGAAACTAAATCAAAGCAGTCCCCTTTCAGTGGGATACTCTCACCTCTTCTGACATTGTCTCTTTATTATGAGTTTCAATTTGATTTTTAACTTTAAAAAAAACCAACCCACCACACTTAAACTTTTTAAATTTTTTGTTTCTATAGTTTTGATCATTTCAAACTTTGTCCTTGTGCCTTAAGTCTGAGGAAGGGAGACCTAGCTGCCTGCCCCAGGTGGGACAGACCTTAAGACCACTAACAAAGTTCCCTTGCAAGGAAGTTAATGGAGGTGACCCAAAAGGCTGGCTCATTGCCTGGCTGCATCACACACTCTGAAGCGAAGGTGGTGAGCATATGAATGCAGCCCACCTTGGGAAATGGAGCAACTGTACCTGCTCTCTCTAGAGAAGCGTATTGCTCGTGTATGCCTGTGGTTTCCTGGGTGTATGTCTAACTTGTTTGTGTGACCACACGGTTTTATTCCCTATCCCCAAATAGCAAGTGATAAACAAGGAGACTCACGGGTTTCCTGGATGTCAGAAAGTGTGTAGCATCTACTGGAGGGTTTAGGAGGACAGTGCTGGTTTCTGGGCGTAAGCAAGCTGAACCAAGGAGTCTCTGCTGCCAGAAGAAATACACATGTGCTTCCATATCTGGACCAAGAGCTGGAGAGACAGGCTTTGCACAAGAATACAAGAGCATACCATATCCAGATTGTTGGCCTAATACACTATCCTGGTACAAAACAGCAAATTTTGTGATACTCCATGCTTTTTGTTCTGCTAAGAAGCAAGGACTTGTGCTACTCTTTCTACACATGCAGGAATGATCAAGTTGGAAGAGGAACAAGATCTCAGTGTAAGATGTTGGGTTCATTTTTTAGTTCTCAGCGATATACTTCCATTGGGAAGGTAGTGGCTTAATGACTTTCCCTTTTTATTCTTTTTTTTTTTAATATAGTGCTAACCTTGCTTTAGCATTATTGGGTGTATGCTTTAATTTACTACTAGAACTGACAGGTTGCTCCCGGGGATTTCTGTGTACAGAGTTTTGATTTAAAAGTAGTGTAGTGAAAGGTTAGAGGAAAAAAAGCATAGTAAACCCCTTGCTCATTACTTTGAGGACCAGCTCTTTTCCTTACCCTAGTGTTCTTTCAGAAAAAAGATTTTAAAAAATGTTGAGTGTACATATGAATCAGTTGAGTAACACAAAAGTACAATTTCCCCGATTTTGATGAGAAAAGTAAAACTTCTGTAGTGCTCCAATACTCAGAAATCCACATAATAAGAAAAAAAATGAAAAAAAAAAATACTTACTGGTATTAACTTTAGAAGAAGCAGTACTTTGAGAAAGTCAACAATATGCTTTACAAAATTATCACTGCAGGCTCTTGAATGAAGGGTAATGACATTATATGCAGGTGTGAGTTGCTTATCACACTTTCAGTGATGTGTCAGACTGAAAAGTATGAATAAACATTACAAATTTTTTAAAGGACTACAACAGAGTTTGAAACTGTTAGGAGAAATTTGGATTTTACTTCCCTTTAAGTAACGTATTTTCCTTGGATGCTGCTTTGTTTTTATGAGCATTGACATTTAAGGAGCATTTTATTGTCCTGACTGCTGTCAGTCTATTCTCATGAAACATGCTTAAGTTGAAATTCTGACTCTTGCCAGTTATAATTCACCTTGTTTTCTTAGGAAAAGATGTTTTCCATCTTACTTGGGACCTGTGATCTTATTTGTTTGAAAGTTGCCCTTTTTCCCGGGAACATACTTTGAGTTATTATGGCTAAGGTAATGAAAGGAATTGCGTATCATGCCTGTTTTCACTAGATTACTCAAATAAAGACCACTAAAAATATATCCAACTTAGACTTTAACTTTTCAAGGGTTGTTTGTTTATTTTTTTTAAGGTTACATTTCTAATTCTTTTTTGCTTATTGATTTAGGATTAGGGGCTTCTAATGCTGATTAAGGCTAGGTTGCTTATATTGGTTAAAGCTTTCTTCCATTTATCTCCTCGGATGTTTCTGTAATCTGAAGTGAAATGTAGTCCTGTTTAGAAAAGTTGGTCTAAAATAATATTCTCTACTAATTACTTTTCAGTCAGATTAGATACCAGTAGAAATGAATGGAAAAAGGAAAATTGGTCAACAGTCTAATTAAAACAGATGTAGTGTACAATGTTATTAATATTAAAATGTCAAATACAAAATGCTTGGCAATTATGAGAAAAATGAGTTCAAGAGTCAAACAGTACCTTGGGAATGAAAGACATTTTAAGGCTCTTCACTGCTATATATTTCCTCTTCCCCTCATCCACCTCTTTCCCCTTAATTAAAAGCTATTACTTCTTACAGACTTTAGTCAGGAGAGGCAGAGATGAAACATAAATACTGAAAGACTTATTACCTGCAAGCTTAAAACAGCTTTGATGTTTTAAATTCTCTATTAACAATAAATTAAAGTACCTGAAGTAAAAAATAAAGTATGTAAATAGTATACAAGACTACAGATTTAGGCAGTTTAATTTGTAAGATTTTGTGGCTTTGGTTTGGATTTTTTTTTCCATATCTCTTTGATGTCAAGAAGCGTCCAAAGGAAAGACAAGTAACACCCTATTCCTACACTATTTTATATCCATTACGTATTGTGTTTCTGCCCCACTAATACAAGCTATTATATAAATAAACAGAACACTACCACTGTGACCACCACCTTGGGAAACTGTTTGAAAATAACATATTTTTCAAGTATTGTGCCCCATTCTTGGACTGTGGTAGTTAAAAAATTCTCTTATTAAGAACACAGTGGCAGTACTTAGCACTGCTGAGTACTTTGGCAGAAAAGGTGATGATTTAAAAAGGCATTGGACATTGATTACAATTTACAAGGCACAGATACTGGCAGAATTGTCAGTAAAGATATTTGTTAACATTAGTATTAATAGATAAGCAGGGAAGCAATAAATAGAACTGTAGGAATTTATAATTTAAAAAGAATGTGCAGTAAAGGAGAGGCTGAGTAGAAGGACCAAGAATGAAGTACATGGTGGAGGGTAAAGACTGATTCCCTGGAGAAACTCAAATTTGTTTAAATGATCAAGATATGACTTGTTTATGTTAAAGTATATTCACACCTTTTAAAAAAAAAACCAACTTTCCCATGTAGGTAAGTGATGACCACAGTTGAATACTGGAAATAAGTACATGGTTTTTAATTGGGATGGTGTCACGTGGCTCAAAAATTATATATATTTTCCTTTTGAGGAACTGAGATGGTTTTCTTCTTCAGAGGAGCACCACTTTTATGGGTTTAATTGTCTCCAGTCGTAGACCCTAGGTCTGAGCTGGCATTTAAGGCAGCATCTGGAAATGAGTATGAAACTACCTGGGACAAGAGTTCACAATTCCAGATCTTGCCTGCACCACTTTGTCCACCCTTAGCTAGATTTATTATTTGCAGTTGCTATCCTGGCCTTTTTGGTCTTGTGGCTGAAATACCTGACATTCCTGCTTCCTTACCACTGTGTTAAATGAGGCATCCTACTATCTGCAGTCAGGTTCAAAGGACCACATCACAAGGTGTTAGCAACTGAAATAAGCCGCCTGTGAAAATGATGTATTTTATTTTTCAGTGTCTTTAGCAAAGGTATATTTCTGGGGCATAGTGTCAGCATTTTACCAATCCAGAGCCATGAGTTCACACCATCAGCGGGGATGTGCCTTACACACAGTAGCTTGATAGGTTATTCTGGCTCAAGTGACCCGACCCTTCAGTCCTTGGGCTCAGTGGATGGACAACTGCATCTGGCCTGTGCAGGTCAGGCTGAACAGTCTCCACTATAAATCTCTGAGTCTACTGAGCCTTTTCCTTTTACAAGGGAAAAGCAGCTTTACAGTGTGTGCCTGGAGACAGCCAGGTTTCTTTATGCTTTATTTGCTGTCATGGGATGCTTAAGTTTTTTGAGTCAATATTAGGGTGATAATCAGGGCATGTAACACTAGAACAGTGGTATGTCTGACACCACTGATGCTTACGTGATTCATCTTCTGCTAATGAATCTGGCCTTTGATGGTTAGGTGAAATAGGTCCAAGGGGCTGGGAAAGCTCAAGAATATTAAAAGAAGTGGAAAAAGCACCAGAATTTTCTTTTCATCACTAAATTTGTAATATTGACTTAGGGTAGGGAGGAGGGAATGTCCAGCTTTTACCACCCAGACTTCTCTTTTCAGAGATATACATAGAATAAAGATGTATATCTCAAGGCTGTAATGGAAAACATCCAATGTGAATGTTACTTTGATTAACTCATAAAAGGACCCCTGAAAAAATAGTATTTAACAACAAGTATTGTTGTAACATGAAAAGACGATTGCATCTCACTGATGTGCTGTCTGTGGATTCTTTGAGAAAGTTACTGGCTGTATGAGCAGAAAGGAAAATTGTCACTGATTGAAATTAGCACTGACCATTCACAGTAGGCAGCCTGTGTGCATCTAGAAAGGTTTCACGTTGGAAATCAATTATGAATACAGTGAACTACTGAATATGAAAATTGGAAGTGAATGTAACACTGAATTAAAATGAACAAAATTAGCCTTAAATTGAATGTCTTAAATGAGAAAAATAATATTGAGATAATAGAATTCATTATTTGTGAACAAGATTATTATTTATTTCTCCATGGTTTCGTTATGCACTTTAATTAGTTTGACAAGGCTAATAGATACACTCTCCAATTTTTGAGATACTGTTCAATTAGATTCAGTAGCAAACAGTGAAAAACCAAGCAATCTGACAGATTATAGAAGGATTTAAATAAATTAATTGGATGGGTTAATAGATGGCAAATGCTATTCAATCCACTTAAATGTGAAAGAATATGTAAGAATGCAGAGTGAAATAGGGTGGTATCTGTTTCTAGGAAGATTTTTTCAGAGCACAGGCCAGGAGGGACAATACAAGTGATGTACTATAGAAACAAATAATTAAGTCATAAATGGAGTTAATGAGAGTGGTGGAAAACACTGTCTGGGGAGATATTTCCTGCTGTGGCAAGAAGCCATCGCTTCCCTTCCTGACCAAGGGGAGGATGGCTAGTGGGCCAGCCACAGGGAGGGAATTTATGGACTGCCAGGAATGTTCACTGTATCATTATCATATCGCTTTCTCCTGTGTTTCAGCTCAGACTTTAAATGATCCTAGAGGTTTGTCCTCTGCAATAGGAAAAACAGGTGTATTGTAAAGGTCACGAGCGGCGGCATTTTCACCTATAGGTGATGTTACAGCCTTGCCTCAGTGCAAATTTGGGGTTTCTGATTGGGGAAGTGAGAAGGAAGTTAAATCCTACTTGTGCAAATCGGAATTATTTGCTGAGTCCAGGCAGCACTTGATGTTCCTAGGGATAAAAGCCTGTGGCACTGGCTTTAAAACAGTGGCGAAAGCATTTTGCTTGAGGAAAATGTGTGCTGGTTGTTTAGGAGACAAGAGTTTGTTAGTGCTTAGCAGACCCCTGTCTCCTTTGGCAAGTAGATTTACAGGAAAACACAATACCGGGTAATGGGTTTCCATGGCAATGCTCAGGCCTTTTGTCAGCATTTTGAAAAGTGAGGATTGCGAGGTGTGGTGCCGGGCAGTACAGGGCAAATGCTTTTGTTTCCAAGCACCAAGAGGAAACTGACCCTTCTGAACTACGGAGAGGCATGAAAAGGCGAGAGCCAACAAGGTGGTGGCTGCGGGAGGCTTTTTGTAGGATTGTCCCTATACGGTTCCAGCTGGGAAATAGTTTGGGACTGCCTTTTGAGGGAGTTCAAACAGGACCCTTGATGCTGATGCAAGGAGGGAAGCCACAGAAGGAAAGCTAAAAGCTGCTGATGCAAAAGAATAACTGTTCAAGCAATGGATGTGAGTAGTTACCCAGTTAACAATTTAGCCAGATGGTTATTGGGCTGTTGGACTTGAGACTTGAACAAAGTCTGATCCATAGAATTGCAGGGGTGATTATTACACTCAAATGCATGCAGATAACTGGAGAAATCCAGCTCCTATTTAAATGGATTTCTTTCTTGTTGTGAGGAGTAATATTTCCAGGGCAGTTGGATGAGGAATGAATTTTGCTTAAAGCCCTATGTAGAGCTCTGAGATGTTATTTTTTCTTTTTTCCTTTTCAAGACTGAGCTTGCCAGTAGTCCTCTCCCTGAGGGAGGCAGAAGAAAGGATGTATCCTGGAGGATGGGGGGGAAGAAGGACCCCTGGGTCCTATGGAGGTGATTGCACCATTCACAGTTCTGCAGACTTTTTGGATTTGCACAAAATTTCTCATAACAGGCATTCTTGCAATACTGTTGTCTGAGAGCATCTTTGTATGGGTGATGGGACATGAACAAGCCTTTAAGGTACTGAAAGAGAGAAGGTGTGTCTTCATGCTCTCTCTAAATGCACAATTTGGAATCCCTCTTAGTTGAACGAGTTGATGACATCAGTAGGTGCAAACTTAGGGAAGCCACAAGTTAAACGGGAAACGCTTGCACGAAGTTATGTTTTCAGATGCTGTGTGTATTTTTATAGTTACCAGGTATGTACTTTGACCACTGGCCTTCCAGTAGATTTTCGTGTTATTTTGAGTTACGGTTATGTAAAAATGGATATGCAAATAAACTTTTCACACAAGCTGAGAAGACAAACTACAGTAGCAGATGCTGTCATGGCAAGATGGTGTCAATGAGACTGTGAATGAATGAGGGACACCATTTAAAAGAACAGGCGAGGAACTGTGACTTTCTTCAAGGTGCTCACAGGCATTCTGCTAATGAATATACAGGATATACTCAGTGTTTTCAATGCAACTCATGAATTTATTGATTCAGTTATCAAGCTACCGCTGAATGATGGTAATAGGACTGCTTTTGCAGCAAGCCTGCAGAGAATGGTAAGCACACCTTGTCATGATAATTAGCCATCAGCAAACTGCAATGAAAAGCAAGCAGTAGAAAGAAGGATGGGCAGAACTTTTGCTGGGAAGTGTCCATGGGCTGAGCACAGGGCACAATCGCCCCTCAACATCAACTGGAGCAACTATTTCTGGAACATCAGAAGCCTGAAGTCAGACAATGCTCCCAAGAGAGGATGCAGCTCTCCAGGTCTGGGCATGCAGGGGGTACCCAGAGCCTCTTGCCAAGGCAGGGGCTGGAGGAGAAGGTGTCTTGGGTGCAGGTTGAGGGTCTCTGTCACCAAATAAAGGAGCTGCAGGGGAAGGTCAGGAGACTGCACGGCATCAGAGATTATCAAAAGGAGATTGGCCAGATCTTCTCCAAGACCATGTGGCTACAGGAGCCTGACTGCCCAGCTGTACTGAAGGAGGGGCAGAGTCTGTGCTTTCCAGGCTGGGAAATGATGACAAAAGCTGGAAATTTGTGCTTTCAGGTATCCACGGAAGAGGGTCAGTGCCCTGGTATCAGATGAGAGACTGGGAGCTATGTTCAACAAAGAACCAGAGCTGGCTGATCCTGAGCCACACAGCAGCACCAGGAGGAAGCAGCAAGGGATTGCTGTGGTGGGGAATAGAGGCCATGGTCTGGTGTCCTAATCTGCTGCATAGGGCAGTTTGTTACTGGCAAGGGGCACGAGCCTGAGACATGGAGAGACTGCTGAGCCTGGTCCAGCCTTCAGACTATTAACACTTCTGCTCTTCCATGTGATACAGGCAGGAGACCTGGAGCATATCAAGCGTGGCTACATGGCTCTGGAGGAGAAGGTCAAGACCTTGGGAGCCCAGGTGGTTTTCTTCTTGATCTTAGTTGTGGAGAAGGAAGGGCTTTTACTTTTAAACAAAGGTCTCAATTATTTTTAAAGACATACTCAGTTATTCCTCTGCCTTTTATGAACCCCTTTAGAAATGAAATAAATAAAATGCCTGAAAGTGCTTTTGAAGACAAAATGCACTCCATTGAAAGTGTTTACATTTTGAATAGTATTAGCTTTAGTAATATTCTAGTTTAGGTCTCCAAAATGTGTGGAAATAACTTTCAGTAATCCTTTTCTTTGTTTTGATTTGAACTGCAACCTTCAATGTTTGGGAGTATTTCTGTAACTGGTAGAATCCTTGTAAATGGAATAAACTTCATTAAGTTTTTAAAATCTTTTAAACTTAAGTTTAATGTATAAATCTTGTATGCTAAGGTGCTGCACTCTTATAAGAGCAAAGTCCTGGTCTGAGCTTTGAAAACCCATACTTCTTTTCCTTTCAGTGCTAGGAGAGATTTTATTCACATAGACCTTCAGAGTTTATGCCAAAGGTTGGTTTTTAATTTTTTGTATGGTCATTGGGGATCCAAATGAATGTTTATATTTACTTCAACTCACTTCTGTTGTACTTACTACCATTTAAATTTTGTCTCTTTTCCCATGGAAAACAGTAACAAATTGAAACATTAAAGAAAGAAAAACCTCATAATTGGTGTCTGGTAATTAGAGACATAGGAACTCAAGCTAGGCTCTAGGCTGTCTTAGCATTATTAGTTATATTTTGTCAACAAAAGATATTCAGCATGTACTGCTGAGGAGATCACTGAAAGAATCACATCAATGACCACTAGAAGTTTTAATTTTTTTAATGCCTCTGCTGTTTCAGTGCAGACAAAAAGAAGAATGAAAATTAAAGACAGTGCTTACAATTTTGCTCCATTGGGATGGCTGTAGGAGGGTCTCTTGCAATTTTGTCAAAGAAGCAATTCCCATTGATATCACTAAATGCTGTGGTTTTGTAAAGGATATAAAGTCATACTCTGTCATCAGCCTCTTAACTACTTTTCTACTCTTAATAGGCAAATGTTGTGACCTAGACTTCATTCAAACATCCTGTTACTCTACAGAAACAATGGTGAACTTGGTTTAGTTTTTTTATAACTAATCTCAGAAATCTTTATGAAAATATTGGATTTCTGTTTCAATTACTTCATGCAGGGTGGCAGTAGTTAAAATGAATTAGATATACATGTATCAATTAGTTGCTTGGTAAATTTCTTCCTACTGTGATTATTCTAAACTTCCTTGTAAACAACTGCTGAAAGCATGGTCTGAAAGAAACATTTTTCCCTAAAGTAAGCTTCAGTCATTAGTTTTATACTGTAGTTATCTCTGGTAGGATTCCTATGCTGAGCTCTGGATGTGCTTGTGTAGAGAAACATCTGGTTATTTGGCAGATTCTGCAGACAAATGTGTTGCCAGCTTCAGAGTTGTCTCCTCATTTGCCTCATGATTTGGCTTTTCTTGGCAGATTGACTCAAATTCCTAATGCCATGTTTTTTTCTGATTTTATGGTAAAGGCAATAATTAAAAGGTTTTAAGTTTATTAGCGAATGTTGGAATATGATAGAAGTTCTGCTTGGAATATCACTAAAAAAGCGTAGGTGACAGGAAATAAAAGTTTGGAGGTAGTATAAATTGTTCACTGAAAAATCAAAATAACCTCTTTGTGTTTTCATGTAGCACATAAAATAGCCGAAAATCCAAGTCAGGACAATGACAGGTGCTGTCCAAACACTGCTAACCATGATACTTAATGCCACAGGGAGAATTATGCTCTGGCAGTATTTGCACAAAATGTATCTCAGCGTACTCAATGTACGCCCATGAGAAAGCCCCAACGTATCTGGCATTTCTCATGGCATCCTGTATGCTGAAAACGTAAAATATCTTTTCAGGAAAAATAAATGACTCGATGTGGAGAAGTCCTGATAGCAAAACTTTGTATAAAGCTGTTCAAGAACGAACATCATGATAATATAGAATCATAGAACGTTTAGAGTTGGAAGGGACCTTGAAGATCATCTAGTTCCTACCCCCCTGCCCTGGGCAGGGACACCTCCCACCAGACCAGGCTGATCAAAGCCCCATCCAGCCTGGCCTTCAACACTTCCAAGGATGAGGCAGCCACATATACATATACGTATACGGATACACATATACAATGCCTGTAAAGCTCAGTCAATAGCATCATCTACTCTGTGCACACTGCAAGGAATGATGGATATGTTTATGCATTTTCAACATTGCAGACCATTATAATTTGCTAATGTTTTCCAACCAACTGCCCTGTGAATAGATCATTTACCTATTGACAGAATGCTCTAAATAATTTTGTTCTGTGCACCTACACTCTTCTGTTATGTGGCTGCTCTTGGAAAAACACTGGGAGTTGGGTGCCTAATGCCCACATTTGCCTTTACAAATTCAGTGTGTTTATAGTGAGATATGATTATGGCATTTTAGGTTGTGCTTACTTTCATACTTTTTTATTATTATGATTTCTGTAGTGAGTTTTTCTTTCCCTAGACATTAGATGAGTAACATAATCCTGTTGGTTATTTAAATTTTGATCTCTTTCATCTCATTCATATAAATGCTATTCGGGAGGGTTATTTGCTTCACATTAGTTTGCTAGAATAAATTTGACTAGCCTCAGAGGCAATGTTAATCTCTTTTGATGCAAATTCTACTTCATATGCCACGACTAGGTGGCAAGGCTAGGTATTAATGGGATCATAAGGGTTTTAGGCAGCTTCTTCACGATGTAATTCTTTAGCCTGTTTTATTACAGCGGGACCATTCATCCGGTTACATCCACTGAAGTCAGTCTTCATGACTGCACCTGCTACTTCTCTCTAATTTTGCTATATAGTGCATGCAGAGATTCTAGGTGTATCAGGGCTGTGTGGTGCACAGGCTGTCTGCCTGGTTCATCTGAGATCCCTAAATCCTGGTTTGCCTGTGGATGAAACTGCTAAATAGGAGACAACTTCTGAACTGCAGTAACTGAAGGTTCATGTAAATGCTACCTAGTGAAAAAGCAGAAAATTTGGAAGAGGTTTTGTGAGGACCTACAGACTTGTTACAGAATTTTAAAGTGAATCTCATTCTAGTGTTTTGAAGCTGATCAGCCTTTAAAATGAATCCATATTAAAAATTTAAAGATAAGTTGTCTGAATGGTATCATATTTGGCAGCACTCCCATGTCTGTGTTCGTAAACATGTGCTATGCTGCTGTGCTATTGAACTATCAATGAAAAGAAAAGCAATGCTGGGGCAGGGTCTGACATACTCAGATTTGGGAAAGATGAAACTAACACTGTGTAGCCACTTCTGAATAGTTTTATTCCCAATACACTGGAGCAATTATTCAAGAACGTGTCACTCAGGTGAAAATATGTTCCATGTGGTGCTATCAAAATAACTGTGGCCTTAGCATAGCTACTGCAAAAAGTGATGGCCAAACAAGAAAATGCAGTTTTAATTTACTTTCCTCTCTTTTAAAAACAGTACACAAATACCTTTATGATATCTTTCTCTTTTTTTCAGCCTAATTTTCTTCTTTTTTAAAAAAAAATCTTTTTCCACTTCTAGGCATAAGCACTTCAGTATAAATGAATACTGATGATGAATTAATTCAGTCTACACTAGATCTGCATAGGCAAAAAGTAGGTTATGGTAGAAAACTCCAGTTTCTCGCCAAAGTGATAATTTGCGGCCAGCAGAGGTACATAAGAGTGAATGATTTCAGTCATCTTGGGTTTTTCACAAAAAAGCGGTATGACACTAGAAATTAATCTGAATTTTGAAAACTGACTATAAAATGTCACTGTAGCATTCTACTTTTATTTCCTAATTGTGTATCGCTATCTTGTTTACATGTTTTCAGTAATTATCTTATTTAAGCTTAATATTGCTCTTTACAGATACTGATTTTGATTTAATTTTCTTCTTTTGAAATAAATCATATTTTTTTCTATGCCTCCTTTGTGTCAGCTGTGATTTTCTCTTTCATCCTACCAAAACTGTAGTGGGGGGCCTCTTGTGCTGTAGCTGGAGGGGTTTCCACAAATGTGGGTGGGTTTATTTTTTTCCACCCTTCCAAAAAAAATAGGCTGGCACAGCCTTGTAGAAGAAGGCTGTCATGTTTAGCTTATATTTTCTATTGTTGTAAAGGAATTGTGAGGATTTTGGATACATCTCTTTTCTTCAACAGGCAACCAAATAAAGCCAGAGAAACCTGACAATCACACAATGGCTTTTTGTCTTTGACTTTCCAAATAGAATCACAAAATTGTTTTGATTGAAAGGGACCTTTAAGATCATGAAGTCCAGATGTGAACCTAACACTGCCAAGTTACTACTAAACCATGTCTCTCAACACCACGTCTACACGTCTTTTAAATACCTCCAGGGATGGTGACTCAACCGGTTCCCTGGGGGGCCTGTTCCAATGCTTGACAACCCTTTTGGTGAAGAAATTTTTCCTAATATCCAAACTAAACCTCCCCTGGTGCAACTTGAGACTGTTTCCTCTTGTCCTATCCCTGTTACTTTGGGTAAGAGACCGATCCCCACCTCTCCACGATCTCCTTTCAGGTAGTTGTGGAGAGCGATAAGCTCTCCCCTCAGCCTCCTTTTCTCCAGGCTAAACAACCCCAGCCCCCTCAGCTGCTCCTCGTAATTCTTGTGTTTGAGACACATCACCAGCTTTATTGCTCTTCTCTGGACACACTCCAGCACGTCAGTGTCCCTCCTGTAGTGGGGGGTTTCAAAACTGAACACAGTATTTGAGTACCAGTGCCGAGTACAGGGGGGCAGTCACTTCCTCAGTCCTGCTGGCCACACTATTTCTAAATAGATGAATCAGAAAGAATTTGTCTCCAGATTTTGAAAGATACTGCAGCATGAGTACTCAGGATTCATTCCTGGTAGGTCAGTTCTGCAGATACTGGTTGGATGGAGTTTCTGAAAGCTGAAGAAAAGGAATGAGGTTTTGTGGCTTTCAAGGCAATGAATAGGGAGCCAGAACCACTGCGTGGAGCTTGCAGTAGAAGTATTTCGGGAAACCAGAGAAGCCACTTTAAGTGACTCCTTCTTACAAATCTAGTTTCTCTCTTTGTTGTGCAGAAAACATGCACATACATTTTTTCTGTCCCATGCAGTCAAATTATACAGGTATGTGTATATTTTAACCGGTAGGAAACTTTCTTGCATAATCTGTATCGCACTGAAATTTAGGGACTTCATTGATCCTCTTACAGTACGTGAACCTAACAAAATTCTAAATGTTGGAAAAAATTTGCTAAATTATGTAACTGTTTGTGATAATGTGGGTATGTTAAACTTGATGTCACTGTAACTACCACCTTTTTCCCCACTGAGTCCTTACAAAAATGAATTATCCTGTCTGGCAGTTTAAAAAAAACACTGAAATTGAATTTACCTAGTAGTTTTTCTGATCAGGTGGCCACTTTTAATCTCTGTTTAAGGAGAAGCTGTGTGCTTGAAGACACTTGTCCTACCATGAGTAACTATATTTTAAGCTGTCATGATTCCACTTCTGCATTTCATACACAGCTCACACATTGACTACAATGGGAACAGAATTGAACCAATAGGTACAGTGTGTTTCTGCCCGGGAAATTTTTACACTTTAGGTGAAGTGAGGCAAGCACAAAAATAGATCTTAGGTGAAGAAATGTGACACTCTATCCTTAGGGACCAAAAAAAGCATACAGTACCAACTACAAAAACTTGAGATGCACAGACTTGTATGGTCTACCTCACTAATTGCTCTAAAGTTCCTCACTGGCTGCTACATTTTTAAAATATGAAGAGAAAATTAGTGTGCCATTGCACTTTATAAATAATTCTTGCACATTTAAGTCATCATTTTCATTATTATTCAGGAAGCAATTAACATTTTAAATGCTAATTTTTAGACTATTAGGGAAATATCCGCTGATGTTAGACTGCTGATACAGGAGCATGCCATGGTAGGTTATTATAGCATGAAGACTGTATGGAGGAATACTATATGTTTCAATTCGGTATCAGCAAGAAGTGATACTATACAGTTCCATAGCAAGGAAGGGAAATTTATTTTAACCTGTGGAGGAAAAATAACAAAGCAGAGGAATAATGAAAGCCTTACTAGAGAAAAAAATAAAAATTAAAACAAACAAGAAAGGTTTTTTTGAATGTCAGGGTTGTATTGTTTTTTAAGTAGAACTTGATTGGTGCATTTTTGCACATCTAGCATTACAAATTTTTTGCTGGTTAGCCTCTTCCTGTTGTAATCTCACCGGGATCATTTTAAAACAATGACACCTGGAGAGCTCTGGCACTCAAAGGCTGGAAATTATATGCAAGTAGACATGCCCAGTGATGGGAGATGCAAAGGATTAGGTTTCCAGTTTACTCTCCATTCTGTTGTTCAATCCAGTCAGCAGAGGAGATTCTGAAATTATATGGGACATAAGAAACTCACGTATGACTGCTGGTTTTAGAGAAAGAGAGAGATCAAGTCAGAATATCATGCTTAGGAGACAGAGAACTGGAGCAAGCCTGGAGACCTGCTTTTGGGTCCTTGCTTTTCCAGTGATGTTCAGTCAGGGGTTCTGCTTCCAGAAAAACAGGGTAATGATACTGCCTTCCTTCTCTGGGCACTTGGAGCTTTGTGTCTTCTCAGCTCTGTCATAATTCCTGTTTATTTTAAATAATAACTAGTTGCATACTTGTTTCCCTCTAGACAAAGAGAACTAGATGAGATTTAGACAAGTTATGGAAATGTATGTAGTTTCTGTTGTCCTTCGTCCCTCCCATCCCTTTGAATGCTGACATACTCAGTTTTAGAAGATCCTCGTGTTAGCTATATAGACATGGAAGTGTGAGAGAGACTTTGTTCTTCCATTTTGTCATGATAATTGGCAGAGTCATGTTTTATTAACTACAGAAGCAAAACTGCTAGATCCATCGAATGTCAACCACTGTTGGTTAGGACATAACATTTTCCCCTAAGACACTTCTCATTTGCATTTTGCCAACATCTGTGTAACAGCTAGCCTCATAACAAGTCAATGGTTTGATGAATTGGCTGAATGGTATGGGCTTTATTAGCCCTCAGCTCTCTCCTAGATGGGCAATAGAGTCTGAAGTCATTCATCTCAAACTCCTGCCTTAACAGCAAGTTTACTAGTAATAAACCAAATGCAGTAATGAAATTTGGTTATGTCTTCTCAAGTTGACTGGTTATACATTCAGAGAGATGCACCTGTGTAGCAAACTGCTGGCAAATGTCCATCTAAACGAGCTTGTTTTTGCACACACATCTATTTTGCACTTTCCAGCAGGTAGCTTCTCAGAGCTCACTGACAGCGTTCACTGGGCTCCGTCAGTGAACATTTGTTTACATCATGATTTATATCTGATAGGACTATCTTTGTTTGATCCAAGTACTTTCACTTAAAACCGCTAATAACTTTTAAGAACTGTGAAATCGTTCATTTTCTGCCTCTCACATAGGACATATTAATTACGTGCAAAACCGTAGTCAAACTGGAGTTAATGGGAAAGTGAGCAGGGGCTAGCAGTGAGCACTTCATCAAAGTTGCATGACTGTTTCTACAAAGCCAGTTACAAAGGTTATCAGGTTCCTAACAGGATCATTCAGAAGATTCTGCAAAAGAAATAAATAATACAATATTCTAAGTAAGCTGTCTAAAAATAATCATTCTGTAATAAGTATTTATGTTAAAAGTTTAGTAGGAAAAAACCAAAGACAAAATTATGACAAAACCAGTACCAACAAACAATAACAACTAGAAGGTTAGCAAACTAAAAGAAAAAACAACTACACAGAAATTGAAACTCGCTTTACTGGAGCAATTTCCCTGTCTAAAACACATGCATAATGTTGTATTTACCTGATATCCATGGCATGTTGCAGTGGAATTATTTCACTTGTTCAACATTTGTAAAATTAAATGTTCTCTAAAATTGAGAATTATTACTAAAAAGTTAAGAAAGCCAATGAAGGGTCATAGCAAGTCTTAGATCCATGTGTACGGTTGCAAGATTTTGCAAGGGCAAGAAAGGACTTACAGCTACAGTTTTTTGTACAAGAATCCGTGATTGATATATACAATAAACACCTACCTTAAAAAAAAATATTTGTAGAAAGCCACAAATACAGATGATGGGTCAAATCAGTGTGTACAGCCCCACTAGCTTTTCTTACTGGTGTAAGATCACAGTAACCTCTCATGTTTTCATTCCAGGCAAAAATTTCCTGGCTTTTGCAGAGGAAGAGGCTCTGTAGAATGTCCTCTTCCTGTCCTGTCTTTCTTATAGGAGTCTGTAAAGTTACTGTGCATTAATTAACACCCATGGCAGTTTCAGACCATCGGATAAGTCAATTCTTGAAACAGAGGTGCGAAGCGTGAGATGCTTCTATCCTGCACTTTTGAAATTAGGGTGGAAACTGCTACTGAAAATAGCATGAATTTTGTTCCCTGGTTCTTTTTCCTTTCTGTCTACTTCAGAAAGGCCAAGTTAGAGTACCAGGACAGACTGTGCTGGGACCACGGCTGACACAAGATCTTGAGGAGGAAATCCAATTTCACCAAGACTATTTTTCATTTTGATAGTTTTCACTGCAAATTAAAGCCCTGGTATGAGAAATATGACTGCCCCTTGGCTTTATAGCTTAATAGCATGTGGGAAGTCTTCTGTGTTCAGGTCAGCTCAAGATCATGCGGATATCTAGCTTTTCAGCTTTACTCAAGTCCTGAAGTTCCACCAGGAACCCTTCTGCAAAGTGGGTTAATCTGTTTGGAAGACTTTTCTCACTGATCTATTTTTGACATAAATAGTGAAAAGGAGACTCCGGCTGTGAAGTAGGGGAGGGAAAATGCATACTTAAACAACTTAAAGCCTGCAGAAAAAAGTATTATAACTTCACTAAGTCTCAATTAGCTTCTACAAATATAGTGTATTGGCTTTTCCTGGAAGTATTGGTTGCTGCACCTCAGTTTCTCCTTGAACTGACTTTGAAGGAAACTGAGTGGTCAACATTTTACAGTCTGATAAATATCATAATGATATTATGATTACTAAAAAAAAGAGAAAAAGAGTTCTAGATTTCTTACCCCTACACGCATTCCTATGTGTAATCCAACTTAAAACATCCTGATCTGGTGTATGTTATTGCTGGAAGGTCTGGAGGTATTTTGCAAGACTGTTCATACTAACATAGAGGAAAAGGAATTCCAAAGAGGCAAAGAATATAGGAGTTTAGCAGCTGTTGAAGGCTTTGTCCAAATCCTGTTGAGGTGAAAGAAAGAAATTGGTAGACATTGAAATGAAATAATTGTCCTATTCATAGATCTTGTAATCTCAATATGAGAACACCAGACATGTGAGGATGAAATCACAGAATCATGGAATTTCGAGTTGGACGAAACCTCTAGAGATCATCTAGTCCAACTCCCCTGCCAAAGCAGGATTGCCCAGAGCACATTACTCAGGGCTGCATCCAGGCGGGTCTTGAAAGTCTCCAGAGAAGGGGACTCCACAGCCTCCCTGGGCAGCCTGTTCTAGTGCTCTGTCACCCTCACTGTAAAGAAGTTTTTCCACATATTTGAACGGAACTTCCTATGTTCCAGCTTGTGCCCATTGCCCCTCATCCTCTTACTGTGAACCACTGAGAAGAGCCTGGCTCCATCTTCCTTAAACCCACCCTTTAGATACTTGTACGCCATAATAAGGTCTCCCCTCAGCCTTCTCCAGGCTAAAGAGTCCCAGCTCTCTCAGCCCTTCCTCGTAAGGGGGATGCTCCAATCCCTCAGTCATCTTTGTTGCCCTATGCTGGACTCTCTCCAGTAGTTCCCTGCCCCTCTTGAAGTGGGAAGCCCAGAACTGGACACAGTGTTCCAGTTGTGTCCCCATCAGTGCAGAGTAGAGGGGAAGAATGACCTCCCTTGACCTGCTGGCCACACTCTTCCCTATGCAGTCCAGAATTCCGTTGGCCTTCTTGGCAACAAGGGCACATTGCTGGCTCATGAATAATTTACTGTCCACCAAGACCCCCAGATCTTTTTCCTCCAGAACTGCTCTCCAACAGGTCTACCCCTAACCTATATTGGTGCCTGACATTCTTCCTCCCCAGGTGCAGGACACTACACTTTTCCTTCTTGAACCTCATTAGGTTCTTCTCTGCCCAGCTCTCCAGCCTGTCCAGGTCATGCTGGATGGCAGCACGGCCCTATACTATTCATAGTATAATCTGCATTATGCATACAGGTCGAATACTGGAGAGATGTCATCTTTGCTGACATATGCTTCATGTATTTTGGGGGGCAGTTGTCCTGGTGTGGTCACAGAGCAGTGAAGGTAGGATAGATTTTAAAGAATTTTATGTCATTTCGTTACTTGTAATAGTAGTGTTGAATTGTGCCTCGAGTCACCCGTGTACTCCATTTGAAAGTAGCAAATTTGACAAATGGTGGTGAGAGCAGGCTATGTTCCAGAAGGACAGATGGAAACTGGAAGAGCTAAGAAGAAATATATGATTTACAGAAGACTGTAGAGAACTTTTTGGAAAAAAATAGCATAAAATCTGTTCCATTCTGTGGTATTGTATTCCTGGGAACCCAAATAACTTCCCAGTTGGCCTTTTTCTTTCACTTTCTTTTCCCCTCTTGTACTGAATAGCATTGTTGTGTGGTCCTCATCCAAAACCAGAGCAAAGGGCTAGCTAGAAATTGTTCCTTGTTTCACACCTGTGCTAAGTGCGTGTGCCTGAAACACAGGGAACGTTTCCAATTCAAGCAGTTCTCTGTGATGTGCAGAGCCCTGCTACCTGTGAGGCCTAACTACAGGATCAAATATTCCTGAGCTTTCGATGGAGCTCTCTTTTGGAGGATGTAGCGGCAGAAAAATCAGTATAAAACCCAAGTTAACAAAACCAAAGTGCTCTTCCAAGGCTGCTGTTCTGTATGAAAAAGGAAAAGAGGATACTTTGCTTCTTATATTCGATTAAGAAGTAAAAAAATATGCATAATAAGAGCCTGTTGCCATTAGTATTTGATCTCTCATTTTCCTTCAGAAGAAAAGCTGGTTTAAGAAAAACCATTACAAAAGTGAAAGACTGAAAGAAAGGGTGCATGAAGAAAAAGAACAAAAGCCAGTTTGATCTAATTGCCTGTCCTGAAATCTTGTTCCTAGCATTTGATGATTTGTACTGAAAAAATGGTGATCCTGCTCCATTATAGGTCCCATTGGAGCTACCAGCTCTTAAATGCAAGAGAAATGTCACAGCATTATCTGGGATAGTAAAATGAATTTAAATTCTTTTAGGACCTTTGTTTTACTACTTTTGATTTCACATAATATTCCTGACAAAAAGTTGAGTATGGAAGGCAAAATTCTAATCATTTCTGCTAACCTAGTAAGAGGCAGGAGCACAGTTGTGCAGCACGCTTCTGTTTTGGACTACAGTATTTTTTTCACCAATCCTGTCCCTACCTTATACTCCAATATCTGTTCCAGCTTCCTTTTCACTTCACACAAATATCAGGGTATCCTTTCCGCTGTGAGCTTGTACTTCTATGATAGAGCAACTGAAGACCTACCGATGCATTACCTAGGTTAATATTATCCAGACCACTTGGTCCACCTAGGTGATATTTTCGAAATATTGTTTTAGTTTCTCTTTGATTACATGTATTTTCCAGGTCTCCATTCTTTCAAAATATCTTCTTGCACACAGAATACACAGCCTAAAATATTTTCACATTCTCTTTTTAGGGTCAATAGACCCTGTCTTTATTAATTTTCTGCTGGTGCTTTCCATGGTCAGTTTTTTTGGTTTGTGCTAGCACACAAGATTTTTCACCTAGATTTATCTTTTAACTCTCAGTCCTCCAATAAACATTTGTACTTGGTTGGCTGCCTACAATATATCTGTATTAATAATTTTCTTCTTTACAGTCTTTTAAAATAATTTTCTGTTTGTTACAGGCTCCGTGGCATCTATGTATGTTAGTATACTGTCTTCTCATTCTCAATATGTGCTTATAAAAATATTTTTTCAAATATGTAATGTACATTTTCCTTTGGAAACAGATCCTCACATGTTTATCTTTAGACATGTTCATCTAGCTAAAGAGACTACACACAGTATCTTTGTGCAAGAAATTTTATGACTGGATAAATTCCGAGCAGCAGCTATAATTTCTGAATGCTTAAAGCCTGAAGCAATTTATGGACCTCTATTGTGTATGAAGGAAATGGAATGAAATCTGGCACTTGTTGCTAGGCAAAGTGTGCCTACCAACATAGCACTTAAAAGTAATCTGCAAAGACCTGGCAGTTTAACTAGTAGGAATGCTAAATTGCTTCCAACACAGTTTGCCAGTGATGTATTTCTAAAATGAAAGTAAACTTCTTTTCCCAACCAATAATTCATGCCCACAGAATGTAAACCCTGCTGCTTCTGTAGGCTGTCAGCTCCACATGAGAAAAAAATAAACATTTTTGGGTTTTTTTTTTTTTACTGGGATGTACCGAGCACCTTTCAAGACCATTAATTTCAGCAAGAATTAATGAAACTTACAATTGCTCTGTAATGCACGCAATTTGGCTTTTGAAATTCAGCACCTGTATTTGGGGGGTATGACAGTGGGAGGGGTGGGGATGTAGCAAAGGAATTTAGCTAGAATTTCGAGTAGGTTCAGTGTTTGCTTCTGCTCCGTTGCATGAGGTGGATGTTGAAGTGAAAGGGAAAGGATTATGGGTTTTGAGGACTGGAGAGGTCACAGGAACACATCCCTCAGGGTATTCCTAAACCAACAAAAACAAAGCAGCAAGTAATCAGTCATCCTAGATGAGAGAAAATCATGTTTGAATATTATATGTGCATTTGGGTGGTCTATGTAGAAGCCACTAGAAACATGTGTGATCATTTATATATTAAAATAATATTAATTTATATCGATATTATATTCAATAATATATAATTTATATATT
>VXBO01002397.1:211174-275198 GCA_013400135.1 Rhinoptilus africanus
AACAACATCACATGTAATTTCGTGTATACCTTTACTTTAAAATGTTTGTAATGGACAATGTTTGACTAATTTGTATTCAATTAAAGAATAAAACTTCTTTTATTCCACTATGATCTAACTAACTTTTTTCTTGTGGACTGCTATATTCTAGGTATGTACCAAAGATCCCAGTTGTATACATTTTGTAGCTTTGATTGGCAACTGCAATATAAATGAGATTCTGCTTTGCTCAGTGATTGTCATTCAGACATTCTTTGCAGGGAACATGAATTTGAACTAATGGCAAGAAAATTAAACAGTTCTTCTATTGATTTATTAATTCTTATTATTATAAAGGCATTTCCTTTAGGGAAATTGCATTCTGTTCGTTAATATCTTCTGCAAGGCCAGAATTGATTCTTGATGTGATCGCATCTCATCCTTTTGACTGACAAGGTTGAGTCTTTCTGGCAAGGCATTTTTTTATGCTTTTTTTTTTCTTTGCATTTTGCTCCTCATGTCACTGCTTTCTTCCTTTTTTTCACTTTCTTCTCCTTTTTAGGTATATGTTTAACCATTGTCGATATTTTCTCACTTTCCATTTTAATTTTCTTTGTTTTTTCTGAATCCTCTTTGCAGTCCTGTAGTTTTGTTCCCTTTGCTCCACATTGTAACCCAGTCCTTTCTGCTCATCTGTGTCTGCTTAGTTCCTGTGTTCGCTCCCTCAGACTCTGACATTTCTTCTTCATTTGCTTCTGGGTTCCTTACACATGCTGTATTTAATTCTGTCCTCTGCCTACCTCTACAGCCATAGTCCTGATGCAGTTAAAGCAACTCTGACATTTTTACTCAGTTCCTCTCCCCTATTCACCTCTCCAGTACTATACATGCCCCTGTCAGCCTATCATTCTATCTTTTTTTGTTTCCTATGGGGAGCACTGACTGGGGATATTTTACTTAAGGAGATATATGTTCCCCTTAAATTTTAATATTTTAAGTACCATTTGCAAAGCAGTTGTGTTGAACTGTCATTCACTTACATTTGTTGGTCTAAGCCATCTTAGTCAGTCTTACACTTACCCATATTCATAAGTTTCAGAGTGTTGGCATGAATTTGTTGACCTTGTTTAATCTATCTTTCAAATTGATCTACTTCCTAGAACAACTAACATATCCATAATAAGCAGACATTATTAATTTCTGTGATAATTGATTTTCAACAGAGTATGAAAGCTACCCAGGGTTACACATTGGAAAAACTTTGTGAAACAATGCTCTGCTGCAAAAAAGGGGGAACAGGGGAACTTGGAGCTGTTTTTGTTTTTCAAGGTACTATTTTAACAATGATTAATTGCATTATTCTTAATTTCTGTGACTGCAGAAGGTTCTTTATCCAAGTTAGTTTCTTTCTTTTTGTTTTTTCTTTAAAATTCTATTAATAACCATTTAATTCTTTGACTAGCCAAGGTCTTGCTGTAACTAGATGGGTTTGTGATTATGTCACGCTTGAAAAGGCATGAATAACCGGCATGAACAGAAGAATTATGACTGCAATACATGTTGTGTTAGTGTTCCTATTAGTGTGTCTCAGTCAGAAGCAGAAATACCTTGTTTTTATCCTTGATTTCTGAACTTTCCTCATTGGCTCTTTTTAGTTTTTCTAGACCTTCCACCCCCACCTTCCCCCTCAAAATGTTTTTAAAATGTGCAGTTAAGTGAGGCCAAGGGGGAAAAAAGCAACCAACCAACTAAAAAAATAAATCCCTCTTCTATTGTCAAGCCAGCTTGGTGAAACTTCTTTAACCGTTTGACTCCTTTTGTATTATTGTCTCCTTTAAAAGGTTCATCATCTTCATCTCAAACTCAGACTTAGAAGAACAATAAGACTCTTGTTTACTGATTCCCTAATTTAAAAGCAGGGGTTTCTGCTCTTCTTTTTTCATTTATTGCCACCAAATTTCTTAGGAATTTTCTCTTTTGAAAGCTGACAGAGAATCTGTCTTTTTTTCTGTGGATGTGAAAGATTTGTTAACAAAAGCTACCCAACATCCTTTGTTAGAACACCCTTCCTCTCTGCTGCTGTGACTGAGCTTTTGAAGATCCCCTGATCATTTCATCAGGTGAGAGAAGTTCTGTGCCATGGGCAGAATGATTAGTCTTGGGATTGAAACCAGACATGTGAAAATCAATGTGAGTTTTGCCCTTGACTTCAGCAAACCGGTCTCTTCTGTTTCCTTCTCTGCTTTCAGGATTCATTCTGTATGTTCTCTTCCATTCCTTCCCGGCTTTCTAATCCTAGAAGGAAGAGCACAGTGCAAAGTGGAGGGACAAGACCACTGAATTATATGACCTGAGCGTGGAGACAGAGCCTGTATCACTCTGCCATAGGAATACCTTGGGAGCATTAGCTAAACTCACTTGTCTTACACATTTTCCAGTACATTTTATTTCCAATTGGAAAACATGGGTAGTTTTTCCCCTGCCACGATGTGTGGGCACTGTGAATGTAAATGGCCATTACAAACACCTTATAATAGATTGTGATATGCTAAGATGATACAGCAACGGAACTGTATAAATATCTGAAATCAAAAGCATTCAGGACTCCACTCGCAATTGCTTCAGAACTTTGAGATATATTTTCCCCTGTGCTTCATACTTTGTCAGAATGGAAAATGTCGTTCAATTGTTTGGATTGATTTTGTTTTTTGCTGAATTTGATACTTATTAGCACTACATTTAAATGTGCGTCAAGGAGAACAACAACATAAATGAACTGATCAGTTCAATTATACCACCCACACCTAGCAATAATCTTTTTACACTAGGAATCTGAAACATAATGTTTTAAGAGCAAATAAAACAATCTGTTCACCTTCTATCCATTATGTTCTTCTAGTTTAAGAGATTTCTCTGATTTATTTCAATCCAAGGAATAAAAATAGAGTTAATTTCAGTTTGCCATGAATTGCAGTCCCTGGTATTTAAAAAAAAAAAAAAAAAGTATAGTACTGTGCTGATTAGTCTTTGTTTAAAGGGATGGTAATCTGTGCATACTATCGCAGTTGGAGCCCTGTTCCTACCTGCCAGCTATTTTCTCACTGTGTCTCTGGGCAAGTAGTTTTTCATTTTGCTCTTTAAGTTATCTGATGTAGAGAATAAATAATATAATAGTACTTTACTTTGCAAAATACTTTGCAAAAGTTGTGCATTACTTTGCCTTTCCCTACGTTGTCTGACTGTGCCTTTTACAGAAAGAGCTGAACATATTCACCCACCTAAATTTGGCGATGTATCTATCTTGCTAAAATGCTTTAATTGTTTTTCAGACTGTTCTGTGTAGATCTGTGAGGAGGCACGAACATTATGTAAAGTTTTCACAAAAGGCAACTAAAGAAATCAGGTTCTAATATATATTTGACAAAAAAGGGTAGTTTTCTGAAAAGAATAACACGTTAGCTGGAAAATGTCTAAGGGTCTGTAAAGCAAGAATAATGTACATCCTGGAATAGACTTTTTTTTCTCCAGGAACTAAGCAGGCATACTTCAGATCTGAATCAAACCAAGCCACTTGCTGGAGCCACCTATCTCTCTCCCTTTGAATACAGAAAAGCTTAGGATGATCCAGCTTTAAACTTAACCAAGGAACTCAGGTGCATTCTTTTCCATGGGAAGAAGTGAAGTGCCTTGTAAGAATTAATAATACTCAGATACTAGGCTAATCTAGAGTGCTTTCATAATCCTCTCTAAATAAATATCTGGAAAAAAGTAATTTTTTTTTCACGTACCCTCCCTCTCCTCTCTTCCAGCCTTCCTATTTGCAAAGACAGTGTAATGATTTGTTAAGGAATCCTGCTTTGAATACCTTATTTCTTCACCAATCATTCTGTTATTCCACTTGTGGAGCCCTCCTTCTGATAGAATCAAGTCACTGGATTTAGAACATTTTCGGAAGTCCAGATGCTACCAATGCAAACCTGACCATTTTTGAAGACTGACTGCAGCTGCAATATGTTTTAGCCTTCTGTCTCTGTTGGGTTAGGGATAAAATTTCCCAAATACTATAGAGTAAGTTTTGGAAAGTGAAGTCTATTTTAGTTTCACCGAAGAGCCAGTGCACAACTTGGTAAATTGTCAAGTCTGTACTTGGGAGACTGCGATAACAACAGGAGGTGCTGCAGGAGGTTCGGCTGGACTGGAGAAGAAACTGTCAACCTCAGGAATGTTCTAGGAAACAGGATCCATCTTTATTTTGCTGAGCTTTAGATTCTTCTTAAAGCTTATAAAGAACTCCACAGCGTCTGAAGAGGTTAAAAGTTTGCAAATGTTTATCTTTTCTAAAAGCATAGGGAAAAAATTAGACAGTATTAAGAGATGATTAATGTTCAAAAAGCAAGAGAAAAGCTAATACCTAGCAGTACAGCAGGGGAAGAGTATAGCCAAAATAAACCTCAAGAAGCATTTGTTTAACATTTGTCACTGCTGAAAAGAGTGGATAAATGTGGGCACAACTTAATATGCTCAGAATTATATTTCAATTTTGACCCATGGTCTTCATTGGAATGCCAGGGTATGCCCCTCTTAGGTGTTGGCGGTGGTAGGATATTTTCAGAACTTTCTAAAATGATATTTTAATGCACCTGTGGTTTTTTCCCCTATTGAAAATGGACTATTGAAAGTATACGCAACGCTCAGCTTGGTTTAAAACATTACTGGAAGCTAGCATATGCTTGAATACTCTGGTTTTATACACCTCTTTTTGTAATGAGTTTTCCCCATACACTAGCAAAAGTTTTGGAGAGGTTAGTGATTCAATTTCAGGGATTACTAGCTGGTATTTAACAATTTATATCTATGCTCTGACAAGCTATGGCACTGTTGTTTCCCATTTATATTTTCTGTGTGCATCTGCATTGTTTTGAAGAGAAAGGAAACAGGTTTCCTACCATACACAAGTCTAAAGGAGAAGGTTAAGGGCATATATGATCTTGGCTTAGCGATTCATAAATTACAAGAGAACTTCCCTGTTTAAACAAAAGAATGAAAAATATGTTTTTGATTTAAATCTGAGGAAGCTCATTAACTTTGTTTATGCTTTCTTGTTGAGATGCTGCTGTGTAAAGCACACCTACAATGAAATTATTTTAAACTAAGCTTTTTAACAAAAGCTGTAGGAAGAATGTGCAAGTACATCCCTTAATTTGTTACATATGTGAAAACATCATTAAATAAAATTGTTATCCATTCCAATTAATTACCTATACCTATGAGTAAGTTATGGAGATATGTTTTGTAAAACATATACACAACTTTGATAACAAATATTAAAAATTAATCTATCATTAATAGATAACATTAAATGTAATTATTTCAGATAAGAAAGTACATCTTCTAGGATATCCTCAGTTTGAAAAAAGTCCTTGGATCCCCAGATAGTCATTCTTCAAGCACAGTTACTGAGGAACGATAACTTTTCATGATGCTACCAAATTTCATTTAAGTGTAGTCGTTGTGGGTGGCTTGTAGTTGTTTTATGAGTATGTGTCCCATTTTATTCTGTCCACCTCACTATGCTTCTTTATTAGCTTCTGACTCAATGGTGACTACATAGTCATCAAATAGGCCTTGTACAATGAGTTGGCTTGGATTAGGCATAAGTTTTCCTATGTGCAGCTCATGTACAGGTTGTGCCAAGCTTCTCATTTTGATCTTTTGGGCATTAAGTTTACCGTGCTGTGAATAATATCTAAGACTCATTTTTGTACTCTATGGAGCTGTCTTACCCAGCTGACTTGTTCCATGTAATATTTATGTAACTGGCATGTTTACTGTGAGCTTGTTTGACCTTGTTTTCTGGCTGCTAACCAGCAAACTCTAGAAGGTCTGATTTTTTTTTGACGAATGCCACAGAGAATTGTAATACACCTGCGCTAGAGTTTCTTATGGATCCCGGTAAAAAAGGCACTCAGGATTCCATAAGGTATTGTTTAAAATACCTTTTATTGGAGATGACACAAGAAGGAAAAAGGCGACAGCATAGATAATCTTACATCTTTTCAGATGCTGGCAACCTTAAGTTGTGCAGCATCAGATGGACCTCTATGAGAGCACAGCAGGCTGCCTGGATCCTGTCTGTGCTGAGGTTCACCAGCGTTAGGGCCTCCAGACCACTTACAGGATTTTCTTAAAAGCAAACATTATGGGTCACATGAGAACTGTAAGATAAAGGCAGACATGCAGGTGGCATCCTTGCCATGCATTGCGTGTGAGCCTGGCCACATATTTCATATATAGTAAATGAAATGTTACTACTGATAATCTGAGCTCACCCAATCCTTAAAGCATAGTTCGTGGTGCCAACCTCTGCTCTACTTAGTCTGCAGTACCAGCTGCATTCATTTGTAAAGTGCAATGTGTATAACATAGCTTTACCCCTAAATTACTTCTGATTTCCTTTTTTGTTGTTGTTTTTTGGTTTGCCTCCCCAGTGATTTGATACAGTGGTAATTCTGGAGTTAGTTTGTACCTAACCAGGTGTATTTTACCCATACCATCTTTATCTAACTCTTCAGTTCAATAACTAAGCTTTTAATGTTTAGCTACAAACTTCCCATTAATGCTGCTCTTCCTTCAGGTACCCAGAGATGAACTAAAACTGGCCCTTCCCACAAAATGCCTTCCGGTATCCAGGGTTTAGAAACCCTGACTTCAGTGCAGTAGGTGCTTGCTGGTGTTACATGGCTGATATCTTCAGCCAGCTGTTGGCACTCTCTGCAGCTCCCTCTTAAGGAACAGCCCGGAGCAGGGCACAGGGGGACACCGGAGCAGCCACAGCCATCTGGCATCAGGCATCTCCCTGAGGAAGAGTATGGGCTAAGGGTGGGATGTTGTCCCGTTGGTGGTCCTGGCTCAGCAGGACCCATGGCTGGGCAGGGCAGGGCTGTGGGGAGCTACTGTGGCATCGGCAGGGCCAGGTGGCTGACGTGGGGACCTGGGACATGGGCAGGGTGAGGGTAGCCCTGGGAGGCTGGGCATGGGCAAGGAGGGCTGGTGGTGCCCTCAGGGCCCTGGCAGGCTCACAAAACTGCTGAAGGAAACAAAAACCATTGCAGAGAAGGAGAGCCCAGAGTTTTTTACTGCATGTATGGTCGCTAATCATCGGAGTAGATGCTCAAAGCTCCAGGGGACATTGGGGTGGGAAGCATGGCATTTGACTAGGTAAAGAGAGGCAGTAGGCATGACACCACCACCTAGCTCTGTAGACCAGAGCATTGGTGCTGCTGGCAGCCAGGGATAGCAGGGAATTTTTGGATGAAATGGGTTTTCACTGGAAACTTCACATTTGTTGAATCCAGAAGGAAGAGATTTTCTCAAATTGCTTTTCATAGAGCTTTTCTCAAATGATAGCCACTGAGTGCTAGATTTTCAGGTCGCTATCATAGGTACCTGAGACTGGAAGCATTAGGAGTCTGTCATCTGTCTTTGTGACTGAGATCCACAGCTGGAAACCTGGAGAGCTCAGATACAAACATGGCTTCCAAGGTTTCCAGACTTACTGGCAGACAGCCGAAGAGATGAAACTGTGGAGGCGCTCAGGTTTTCATGGGTTACTTTCTTGTGCCAGTGGGAGACTAGAAGTCCTTTGATGGTTTGGCTTCAATCAAGTAGCTGTTGGGCATGCTTTTGGTGGGACAGTTAATAAATCTATGCGCCGTGTTTTTTTGAAAATAAAATTTGGTGGTGGCGGTGAAGCCAAACATCAACGGTTTAATCTCACAGAGAATCAGGAATTTTCCTTCAGTGGGTGCTGGATCGTCACTTTTGAGCTTATGGAGCCCAAAGGTCATGTGCAACCATGGACTGTGGAAGGAGACAACAAAGGGTATCTGGGCCAGCATTTGTTAGTGAACCTGGACCACACACCAAACCAGCTCAGACTCAGGAAACAGGGTTTATTTAACCCAGTTATTTCAGCTCTTGAGCACAGTAATACAAGCATGAACCTGCTGGTTTGGTAAATCTTTCTTTCTGTAGTTTTTAGAGTATCTACAAGTTTTAGTGTCTACAGAGCTAAATATATGAAGCTCCTTTGTAGTTTTTTCCTTCACTGCAAGTTATTTCGTGGAAAGGAGTTGTTCATGTCTCAGGTATAATTTTGTTTGATATGTGCAGTATCTGTACAAAAGTCTATACTGGGAAATTAACATATGGAAAAGCGCTCTTCCGGAGAATCCAAATACTCAGTCTGCCCATTAAAAGATCTTCCTAATTAAAAGTTGATTATTCTTGTTCTTCAAAAAATGAGAAACCATTTGCTTAAAAATAAGTAAGGAATCTTTCACAGAACCATTGAAATATTAACAGAAACCTTCGCTCTAGACTGCTTTGATGGATAAAACTAATTTATCTCTGTCTCTCCAAGATATTTATATCATCTGTCTAAACAGCATGAATCACATTTGAAATTATACCAACTTGTACCACCTCAGGGGTAACAAACTGGAGCTGACTGAGTGTTCCTTTCCTTCATTTTAATCATTCGCAATATCTCGTTGATTCTTATTACAATTGAGTCTGTTCACTTTAGAAGGAATTTGAATTCATAGCCAATAGGGAGAAAAGGAAGTGCCACTAATCAGCAGTATTGGAGGGGTGTTCTTACATTTTGTAGCCTTTTAGTACAGGTAAAGGAAAAATGCATATTGTCTTTGATTCTTGATGTGTATGTATACACAAACACAAACTTAGTTATACTAATTACACATGTGCAGTAATAAAACACATAGTTTTTTGCATTTACAAATATAGGGTATATATGCTCTTCAAGTAAAGGACTTTTGAAGTCTTGCACATTTTTTTTTAAACATAAACAAAGATTTCAGAATTTGCCATGAAATGAACTTCCAAAAAAAATCCTAAGTAAATTGAAACTTTTTGATATTAAAAAAATTCAAAACCTTGTGGTTTACTTTTAATAAAATTTCATGTTATTAATTTTTTATTTAAATATTTTAGTTTTATTAAATAGCCTGTTGAAAGCATTTTAAATTACTGTGCTCAGATCTTGCCTCCCCAGTACATGAGAAATATGGAGCTACCAGAGAGTCCAGCGAAGGGCCACAAAGATGATGAAGGGACTGGAGCATCTCTCATATGAGGGAATTCTGAGAGCTGGGGCTGTTCAGCCTAAAGAGAAGGCTTGGGAGAATCTCATCCATGTATATAAATACATGAAGGGAAGGTGCAAATAAGACAGAGCCAGGCTCTTTTTAGTGGCACCCAGTGACAGGACAAGAGACAATGGACACAAACTGAAATACAAGAGGTTCCCTCTGAATATCAGGAAGGACTTTTTCACAGTGAGAGTGACTGAACACTGGCATAGATGACCCAGGGGGGTTGTGAAATCTCCATCCTTGGAGATATTCAAAAGCTGCCTGGACACAGCGCTGGGAAGCCAGATCTAGGTGGCCCTGCTTGAGCAGAAAGGTTGGACTAGATGACCTCCAGAAGTTCGTTCCAACCTCTGCCAGTTTGTGATTCTGTTATTTTGTGACTTTCTCTAGTCATGACATATGCCAATGGATATATCTTTGATACCATATGTCAATGAATATTTCAAAGACTGTGATGTAAAATGTAAAATGTGAAGACTGCAATTAGCTAGATTATTCAGTGAAATGGTTTTAAAATGAAAATCACTTGCCTTTCTGATAACTGAACTTGCCAAATGTTGACACTATCAACTAAAGCGAGGTTAGGCTTTAGCAGATGGATCGTTTAGTATTGACTAAGTGGAAATTTAGGTAATTTAAAATGAAAATAAGTCCTTTGATCAGAACAGGGAAAAGGGATAAAAGAGACAGGTCTGGACAACCACAGGGGGGTACTCTGGTTTAAAAGTCTGTGATTAACTGAACATCTCCATTAAACATTACAGGATTAGGTGCTTCATATTATATTGTTTTAATGCATATTTGCTGAAAACTTGGTTTCTAATGCCTTGTTTGGGGTTTGAGCAGAAGCAGGTAGATGGAGATGCAGAAAGGGCCATAAAACCATATTACCTGACACACACAGTTGTCTTTGGAGAATTTCTAAGAGCACAGGAGACAATCTCACCTAGATCTGTCTCTTGCTGTGACTAATTTTCAATACTTAATAGAATAGTGAGAAAAAAAAATCAAAAAATTAAACCCAGTAATGGATCATGTGAAAGAGTAAAAATTCTTCCTGGTCTCTTTCAGAAATTGTTGTTCTGAAGTTATGAAATATAGGATGAGGGTAGCATGTATTGAAAACAACCTATGACCAGCATGTGCAATGAAAGTCTTTTTATAGGCATTAATACAATTTAAATTCTAATCTTGGCAGTGGAATTGCAATTGACAGTAAGTGTCGTTTTGAACAAGACTAACTAAAATCATCCATGATGGTAGGAAAGATAACTGTAGTCTCAGTAGGGGAGAGTATTCTCTCTATATTTTTTTCTTTTTTTTCCCCCCCATCTTAAAGAAATTAAGTAAAAGTTTAATTTCTTTAAACAGTCTGATGTTTTTATCTTCTAGAAATATTTTTCTACTGATATTGTTTAATTCATTTTAACGTCTAAAATTTCCTCCAGGGGGCAACATTTTGATTTTTTTTTTATATTCCAGTTTAATTTTCTAGTTTATTTATTTCCATTTCTAAAGATACTGAATTTAAAGTATTGTTTGATCTGATCCATAGTTTATCATTTGTCTTACTGTAATAAATAACATTTTTTATCTAATGAGAGCACATTGCTTACAGATCATGTATGCTGCCGATGTGAAACTCAAGTGATTTCTTAAAATGTTCTTCGGCAAATACTAATACTTTTCACCTCCTAATTTAGCAATAGTACTTTAAAGTCAACTTTTTTTGCACAACTTTTATTGGGATATGGGTAGAAGATGTTAAAACTGCCATATTCACATTGACTTAAGTGATGGAGAACATACCAAAGTATTATGTTCCTTATGTCACATGGACCAAGAAGGTATTGCTGGAAATAATATTGGAGAGTATGTATAATAGAAATATCTATTATAGCTTGTTGATTTATAACCTGAAAATTAAATAACATAAGTAGTCATGCCCTCACACCCACCTCTGGCATATTGTTATATTGTATTGTGGGTTCTGATTGATTTTCTTTTTTTAGAAGAAAATATTTGTTTACTAAAAAATTGTGCTAAGCAATCCCTGCAACACGTAGCACAACAAGTGCAATAGCAATTTTTATTTTTTTTCTTTATTTACCAGAGGGCTTTTCCTGAAGAAGTATATACAGTAGTTCAGTTTGGTTTTATCCGTTCTCTAGTACCATGAGTTGGAGTTATGATTTAACATCATTTATGACATTTTTGTTGTTAAAGTGCATCCAGTAATAACTAAATTGAGGTCATTTGTCACTATTTTTTATTTTAACTCTGAAAATCTATTTCAGATGGACTTAAAGGGGGAGGGGGAGGAATCCAGTCACTGAAGAGAGCTGAGAGACAAACTGTGTCACAGCCCCTGTGTGCTCTTGTCACAGTGACTCCGTCGGTCTCCCGGGCTGACCAAAGGCCAGTGCTGAATGTTTGTATCCATTATTTTGGGCTATTTCAAGGTCTGGACACCGTAAATGAGCACAGAGAAATTGGCTTAACATAAGAACTTCTACGTTCAAAGTTTTTCGGATTTTTAATAGCCTTTTGAGAATAATTGAATAAAGGATTAGGGTTTTTTGCTCTGTCAAGCCCTCTGGGCTTACTGTATTGCTTTGAAAATCCCTGATGTAGTTCTTATCAGGGCTGTGGTTTGGTGATAAACGGGCTTGAGTGGCAAAATTGGCTTGAAATATTTTAGTGTCATTAGGCAGCTGTTTTCCCTCAATTTTCTTTTTTTTTTTTGGAGTTATTTCTAAATTCAGATCAGTCCCCTTACCCAATCTATAGTTTAGCCTCACAGTGTTGGCATAGGAAGAGAAACAGGTGATTGGGATGTGAAGGAGGAGCAACTAATTTTGTGAAAACAGCATGGCTGAACATAATGTCAATAGGGACAGAATCTCCAGGGCATACTGTAAAGGTCTAGAAGATGGCTGGCTTTCATCAGAGGTAGCACAACATAAACAACCAAGACCCCAACCTTAAAGAGAGATTCATTTCAAGCACATTGCCATAGAAAAAAAATAAAAGTGAAGATGCCAACTTTTTTTTTTTTTTCAGAAACCGCAAGTTTTTCAGAGGCTGCAACTCCAAAAATTCTGAGAAAGACTCAGAGATATGCTTCAGCTGAATGCAAGGCATACTTATTGAGAATCTCAAACGCAACTAAACTGGATAGGCCATTTTGCTAATCTTATCCTAATGTATTCTGAAATATTTTCTCTGGCTTTACATTGATGTAAAGTAGCAGATTCTGCTTCACTAGCTACAGGAAAGAAAGTCATCCAGTTGGAAAGAACTATTGAAAATGTCTTCACTGTGCTGGTCTAGGTTGTAAGTGCAGAACAATGTTTTAATTTTTTATTTTCCCCAAATTTTCAACCCTTGCAACTCAATCATCCTTTCTATCTAACATCCCAATTTAAAGTGGGAATCCATTACAAATTCTCCACATTTCTTCACCTATGAAGTGTTTTTTAGATTTGAGAAGCACTTCATGAATCACTCAGTGGTTGCTAAAAATGAATAATAATGAGCCCAATTCAATTGTCATTCGAGCTGCAGATTTCCTTTGGATGGCTGACTTTGTGCTATGGAGAGGAATCCATATGGTAAATCTCACCTGCCTGTACGAAATTGATTCCTTTGCAAATTTAAAATGAGAACTGCCCTCGGTTGTATTCTGACATAGCAGAATTGTGCTTTAGTTATTAAAAATAAGTGACAGTGAGGACATCTGAGTCTATTTTAATGTCTAGTCAAACAGCCTGGATCTTTGTACTCCGATGAGAGACCTGTTTTGTTGTGAGAGTTACTGTGCTATATCTAGTGCTGCACAACCACATAAATAGGTATTATAGCAAAGGCAGTACCTCCACTAGTGTTGGCTCAATGAAACAAGGATTCAAGAGCTTGGTCCTTGCAGTTTAGCAAGCACATGATTATAATTTTACAATTGCTCCTAGACAGGGAGTGCTCTTTTTATCTTACTGAGAAAAAGGGTGAATGTATTTTCAAAGATACTATGTTGCCTCATTTGGTTTTGGTGTTTTGTTTGGTTTTTTTCATTCATACATACATACATAGATAATCAGACATGACATCTGGAAGCTCTCAAACACCAAGAAATTCGTTCTTACCAAAATTTCTATGACAAAGTTAGTTATCATTATTATTATTAAAGAAGAGAATTTAAGCTCATCTCTTAGAGTCCTGGTGATGTTGTCCTGTGCCAGAGGTTATCCAGAAAATGAAAGATCCAAGGGCTGACCCCAATCACCTTTCTTTCAATTCAAGGTCTTAACCTCAAGATCAGTGTTTTCTTCTCTTTCTTTTCTTCTAAGTGGTTCTAAGGAGTCTGCATTGCCCCACCATTGCTCAGTAAACAAGAACATCGTGATGCACACATATGTGCACATTCCCACATGCTCTTAGGTGGCAAGAGCACGCGAGGTAACAAAACAAGTAATTTGTTCTGACTGTTTGGATTGCCTATGGAAAGTTTAACCACTAGGATGTAGCAGAGCTTTCAGCCAGAGTGAACATTAGTATGAAATAAAATCTAAACCAAAACTGGTACAAAGGTAGAGAGAATATTTTCCAGTGGGAAGCACAGAAATAGCAATAGTACTGCTGAATGCTACAATTTTTGTGGGTGCATAGAAATAGAAGCGATGTTCAAATCCAATTTCTGGTTTACCCAATAATTAGAATAGAATTGTTTTCACAATCTGATGGAGTTCATCTGTAACTAAGCTGATATCCTTCTCCTTTTTTATTCAAAGGATTTCAGAATATTTTAAACCTGACATAGATTGTTGTATAGATAAGTGAAACAAAAGAAGATGAATGAGCGAATCTTTATTTGTGTGCACACATGTCTAGTGATGCACCAAAGTCCCACCAGTTAAGTTTATGTATCCTATTCAATCACTGTATGCTTCCCAGTAGTTTAATGAAGAAAGACAGCCAGCCTCTGAGGACTATCCAGCCCATGCAGGACCTGAGTCACTGCAGAAGTGACTGTCTCTCATGATGGATTACAGATGGATCCCAGCGAAATCAGGCTTCCAAATTGGTGCCTTGAATACATACGTTCAGACGTGGATTCTGAAATTTTTGTCAGAGATTTTACATTTGTGTCTTTCCTCCTAGACCTATAGGTATGCAAACATGTAGTAGAAAAACATTTTTGGAATGCACTTAAAATGAAGTGTCTAAAGGCAAAAGTATGTGATCATAACCAAATGACTGTGGTTTAGATTACCTTTTTTCAGCTGAGAGGTTTTAATTCCTAGCATATTGCAAATTTGCAGTTGGCTATAATTCTACAAGTGCTTTCCCTGGAGAACTTGACTCAGTCTTCTGAGGTTTAGAGACCTAATGGTAATTTTCCAGCATAAACTGGATCGATGTCCATTTTACATACATTGTGTGTAGCATTTCATTTGCAACTTTGCTACCATTTTCTGTCCCTACTGATACATCTTCAACAGCTACATCTCAGAGTCTTTTCAGCTAAAGACTTAGTCACACCATATTTCCATAGCTGGCATGGGTATACACGCAGGCTCTTGTTGTTTTCAACTGGGAAGCCCTTAGCCGATGGCGCTCTTTCCTTGTCCCTGCTGTATGGCCCTGTGCTTTGCATTTCTAGTTTCAGTCTACTTTTATTACTTCAGTCTTTCAGTCCAGTTCATTCTGTATGATTTTCCATCTTTACCTTTCTACTGAGGGCTTACGGGTTTGTTTCATTGGAAAATGTTGTTAGCATACTCTGCATTTTTGTATCAATATCATTAAAACACATTTAGTTCCCAGTAATATCCCTTTTGGTCCTAATGTTGTTTTCTTCCCTTAAACCAAGTTGTGATTCTTTTATGTTTCTGGAGTTCCTTATCCAGAGTAATTTTTTTCCTAAGTATCCAATATATATGATACTATGAGCTATATTTTCTGTGTTCCTTTTCTTTAAACATCAGTTATCTTATAAAGAGAGATGTCAGGTGAATTTGGCATAATGATAGTCTATTCTGGGATAAAGCTGTTATTCATTATGTTCCATTTTTCATTACCACAGTGTCTCTAGCTATGCAACCCTTCATAATTTGTTTCAAATCCTTGCACAGCTTATGAGGTCAGAGCCACATGGTTTTATGTTGCCTGGATCACGTACATGCATTTTTCTTAAAAGAAAAAAAGGACTTTTTTTAATTTTATTTTTCAGACATTTGATTGCCAGCCTGATAGATTCATTAAAAGTATTTGTTATTAAACTGGCCTTTCATGTGCAAGTATTGTAAATACTCTTGAGTGGAGATTATGGGGTCTCACCCTCCTGGTCTAGACACTTCCTTAAAAAACAGTTTTATGTCTTTGTTTTGTTCTCGTCTTAGATGAGTAATTTTCATTTCCACAGTCTGTATCATTAGCCACACTGCATTTGCCACTGTAGTCAACAACCCTGTATTAATTTTGGTTTGGACTGTCTGTAAATTATCTCTAATCTTAACTGCTTTTTGCTGCTTGGTGAAGCCACTCTTTTTCCTGTTTTCTTTTTATTTGGATGATGAAAGTACATTTTAGTACTTGCAATTTTGCAAGATCTTACCCTGCCTAACATTTCTGTTCTCGCTTTCTCCATATATTTTCTGACATCTGACAGTTTTCCTTGCATATTAGTTTCATTTTCCACCCTACAAGCTTTCTGCATACTCCAGATATACTCTCTGAGGTGACTGCTCATCTAGTTAGAAATGGAGCCCTTTGTTATAAAAGGTTTTTCCACATGTTTGAAGCTGCAAGTTTTTCACAGCCCACAGCCACAGTCTTTATCTTAAAGGAATTCTAGCACTTTCTTGAGTCTTCATTATTTCCCTTATTTTCTGAGTTTTTTAAAGTGAAATTCTGATTTATTTATGTTTAGCATTTATTCATGCTACAGCCATTTTTTTAAAAAATGGAATGAAAGTGTCATCACTTACTCTGAGATATTGCTTTCTTGACTGACTATTTAATGAGGTCTTGTAGCTCACTTTTCTTGTGTTATGTGTCACATCCTAATGGTGTCTTAACAGGTCTGCTGCTTAATGGTAGAATTTACTGGCAAGTTACAATATCGCCTCACAGCTTTCGTAGTGCTATTTGCTCCTTATTTACTATTTAATATTATTTGCTTTCTAATTACTACAGAAATTTGTATACAACAAAAAGCATCCTACACAAACCTCTCTGAAAGGAATCTGAAAACAGTTAGAAAACTTTTGTACCCTCTAGAATTTTCTTATAGCTTCAGAACTTTTTACCAGAGATACATACTTGATTTATAGTTCATCACATCACTATTTTTGCCATGAAGAAGACCATAAGATTGGTACATGTGGATGTGGGAAGTAAGCAAGAAAAGGATTACTATGTCAGACTGACTTGCAGATCTACAGTATTGTCTATGTGACAGGGAATATACAGTGAGTTATACAAGCTATTGTAGTCAGTTTTATGGCCTTCTACACTTCAATATAGTCTTCTCACAAAATTTTGGGCAGAATATTGTCATTTTTTTACAATTAAGAAATATCTAATTGGCACAATTAGGATATTTTAAAGGGTTCATCAAGGTGAAAATCATTAATACAATCTTACAAATTCATATTAGTTAAATTTCTTATAGTTGCTTTCAGTTGCCTGCCAGAGATCTTCCGTTATTTCTCTCAATTTAATTTCATTAATTTCGTTATTTTTTTCTATTTTATTTTTAAATAAAGCCAAGAAACCGCTCTGTATGACTACTCTCATGGAGGTTTTTTATGCATTTTCTAAGCACGCTGTATGAATTCTAAGTGAAATTATTTTCTTCCTTTATGCACCATATGTTATATCAGTGCATCTCTTAACTGAGAGAGGTGAGTGCTGCTGGACCATCAGTACTAACCAGCAGTGGCTTCTGCTGTACCCTAATTTAGACATGGGAATGGGAAATCAGTCCTCCTTTTAATAGAGCGCCTTTTCTTCACCAGCAGGCATCAAACTGTTAAATCAAATGAGTGCTTAACATGGAAAATGCAAAGTCATTGAGATAAGTAATCCTTGAGAGGAAGCAAAATATAGCGAGATGATTATGTTTTGTCTTTAGGGTTTTTTTAAGTTACCCTAGGACTTATCACCATTTTCTGGAATGTCTTATGCCGTTGGCTGTCAGTGAAGCAGAGTAATCACAGGAGTAGGTTTTTATTATATATTCTGTATGCTACTTTTTTTTTTCTTCATTGTCCTTTACCTACACAGAGTTATTGAATTGTTCAGCAATTTTTAAGGTGGCAATTCCTGTTTTAAAACAAGAACTAGCATGATTCTCTCATATGTTTTTGAACTATGTTTTTTGCAGCTATTGAACTGTATCTTGTTTTAGGACAATCTTGGAAGGCAAACAAAATTTTACTGAGCAACAAAAAATAGTCCTCTTCAAAATTTTCTATTTACAATAGTTATTTAAATTCCTTCTTATTGGCAGCAGACTGGGCTTGTATTTTCAGGCAGTTGCCTCTAACTGCAGGCAACAGATGCATTTAAAATAGACTGCAATAAGATTCTATTTTTGAGATGTAGTGATTGGAAGGGAATCTTCTTCTGTCAATCAGATATAAATTAAGATGGTATTTATTTTAAAATTGACTATTCTACTTGACAAGATTGGTTTACTACCTAATATTTTAAAGGAATGCTAAAGAATTAAGTGATAGAAATTTTCACCTGGAATTCTGTGTGGAACATGTTACTTAATGGTCAATATAAATAGTCTAAATTGTCAATTCATCTGCATATTTGTGTATTTTAAAAGAAAACTAAAGAATTTTTTAAAATTTCAGTTTCCCTTAATTTTATAATTCTTCATGTTATTAGATAAATTACAAATTTTAAGCAATGTATTATTCAACTGATTATGCCATGTCCTGATAGATTAAGCAGCTGCATTGGTTCTTTAAGATACTTCACACTTAGCAAATAACCATAAGTAAATGCAGTCCTATGAGTATTAAAATACACTACATCACCAGTGTTGTGTTAATATTTAAAGATAAAATTCAGTTTTGCAGTAGCAGCCCCATAGAGTCTAAGTGGATGGGAGAGGGCTGGAGGAACCAGTAGCCAGAAGATGGTTCAGGGAGAAGGATTTGCACCTTTTGGTAGAGGTAGGAGCTGCAGCCTCTGCTGCATGAGGGAGTTACTGCTTGATGCTCTGGCCGGCCCTCTCCATGCTCCTTTTCATAATAGTTAATCCTGTGTCATCTGGCTGCAGTTTCTAGCTGTTCTTTGCCTACAGCTGACCAAGGAGGTGAATGGAAACTCTGCACTTGGTGTTTTGTTGTGCTAATAATAGTTAACAGTACACAAATGTGGGAATGAGAGGGAGATGAAAGTAGTAAGAAAGCCCATTGTTCATGCAGGATGTTTTAGTTCTGTATTCCTTCTTAAAATAAAAATTCATATGTAGACCTATCAAAATTACAGACATTAGATTTCAAAGTCATGGTGATTTCAGGTGCCTCCTCATACTTTAGATCATATTTATTCATTTCTATTTTTAATTGCGTATGAACTACATTACGTGAATCTTTTAATCATGTTAATTTAAAACTATAATTGGTGGAATCTATTTTAAAAGCTGGATTAGAAAATAACACTTTCTGAATGAAAAAAAGGACTTGACACACTCTTTCCTTCCATTGCTAGGCCATGGGAAGTGTGACTGTGGGAAGTGCAAATGTGATGAAGGCTGGTACGGTGAAGCTTGTCAGTATCCAACTACTTGCAATCTTACGCGGAAGAAAAGCAATGAAATGTGCAAGAATTCTCAAGATATCATCTGTTCTGGTGCAGGTAAGATGTCTTTTGTTGCTTTTGATGTGTTGATGTTCTCCCTGTGTTGAGAATCACTTTAATTTCTTTTTTAAATAGAATTTTTGTAGAATATGTTTCAAGAAACTGAAAATTAACTATATGTAGTCTAAAATGCTTTATTTTCCTATAGGCCTATTCCTGTGCATATGATATGCACTGATTCAGAGTGCCTACTTTAGTACTCTAGTTTATCCATAGCTATTTTAGGTTAATGAAACTGCAGCTGTGTCACCTATTTTGCCCATCAAAAGTTTATGGTAATGGAATCAACGCAGAAAGTGACATCATTTTTTGGTGTTTGTGTTTATAGTATGCAGAATATTTTTCCAGGGCATTTTTAGGTGGTACAATTCTTTGAGATATTTCTGAGCTATAACAATGATTATTAAAAACCGTTGTGAAAGATCTGCTGAATCATTTTAATGAGGTACTTCCATCTTCCCTTTTCTGATTCAGTAGCTCTCTTTTCTCTAATTCTTTAATTTTATAACTCAGCCTGACTTAAATAGGAAGTTCTTTCCTTAAAAAAAATCAGAGAAAAAATAAACAGCCTTTTAAAAGACCTCACTTCAGAATGGTAAAATTTTGAAGGATATTTGCTACCAGTCAAGGTTTGACACCAGAAACTGTCTTCCAGTTTTTCCATTACATTGATCTCTGAGTGAGAATATGTCTCAAGAACCCCACTTCTGCTCACTATTGCTGGCCTTTAATTTCTGTCTGGGTCCATACTTCTCACAAAGTAGTTGCTCGCATGAGCAAGGCCCCTAAAGGATTTGTGGGAATTTCTACAGAGAAGCTAGGCCTTTACAAAAAGATGTGAGATCAATTTAACGTAAAATTTTAAGCCTTCAGCATACCGAGTAAACGCAACATTTCATTTATAACAATAATATAGATCATATGAAACACATGATTGTTTGGCTAACAAATGAGAGACGATTAAATGAGAATCTGGCTCTCAAAAATAAGCATAGTTCATTGTGATCAGTCAGAATACTTCAACAAGAATGTTAAGGTCTTTTTTTTCTCTTTCTTTCCTTGGCTAGAAGCGATCTGTCTATCACTGAGTCTTCAGATGAAAACCAACTTAGCTGAACAACCACTAAAAGGGGCTAAGAGGGGAGTGTTGTGAGATCAGGAGAAGAATAAGTGCTTTTGCTTTTGCTGATACTAAACAGGTCAGGAATTCCAATAAGACTGACTAGAGAGTCTGGGGTAACTTTGATAGGCTGTAGTAGACAATATATATATTGTCTAGTAGGGATTGACTTTTGATCTACTGCCAACATTGCCTTTGGGGTCTGAGCTCTGTTTTTTATTTGCTAATAAAAGATGGGAAGGGATGACATAAGTTGTTCCAAAACCAGTCTTCTGCTGTCACACAGCTAACCATTTGTTGTAAGTCTTTTTTTTTGATGAACCAATCAACATCTGCATAAAATATAACTATTTAACGTTTCTGACTCAACTGTTCCTAACCATTTATCAGAGCTACTATGGCATCCTACCTAAACTGAGATTCTTCATGTGGACAATTTCCACTTCTAGTCAATGGGAACAATGGACACTTTTAGGACACAGTCTGTCTGATCTCTTTAGATGCCCAATTTATGCATCAATTTAACATTTAATCTTTTATTCCTGTTTGGGAATTATCTGTAAACGATGGTTTTCTCAAAATTTTTATTTGTATTTATTTTCCAAGTAATCGTAGCAAATAATTCTAGTTCTGTAGGTTAATTATGTAATATTATCAGTTTAATTTTTATTATTTTATTATATTAGCTCTTGCAAACATCTTTAAAGTTTATTTTGTAGACTGGCCATGTATGTCACAGAGCCCAATTCTTCTGATCTCTGGATTTATATGATGTTTAGTGAAACTTGTACTACACTTGTAACAGTGCAATGTAAAATTGTTTCTGCAAACTAGTTATGTTATATCACATATATACGTTTTATGCTACATCAGCATAAAACTTGTATTTTTGGAGGACTTCTTTTGTGTTAGTAACTGTGTTTTCTAAAATATATATGGATGTAATGTGAGGAGTATGAATCTTATGAATTAAATTCCTTTTTTTTTTCTTTTTTTGAATCTATACTTGCTGGCATAATGATGCCAGTGACTTCTGAAACAGCTTGTGCAAACCCACTGACCACAGGACCCCAGTTAACATGGTACTGCACAAACTTCCTACTGTTACAATGCTAATAAAGTTATAGAGGTAGGGAAAAGGGGTGTCTTATATGACCAGCATGGTAATACTTTTGTTTCTAACATGATTTTACATTATTTTTGCTTTTTTGACTGTATAACTCCTTAATACGTTTATTTATGTCTGTTATATCTTATCACGCATTATGTTCCAAACTAGAAAAAACCAGGAGAAGGCAGTTGTTCACTTTGCCCTGGTGACTGCACTCCAGGTCGGATACACTCTCTGAGGGAAAAGGGGGGATTCTTCCTTCCCTGGGAGCAAGAAAACAACCTTTCTATGTTTGTGAGGGTGGGTCATGGAGAGAGGCAGCCACTGAGGAGAGGGGGCAACCCTACTCAAAAGACCAAGAAGCAAATGTGCGACCAGATCAGAGGTGACAGAAGGGAGATCTGTTTACAAACCCATTTCTATCCTTTGTATTGCCTGAGCACTATGGCGTTTCCTTATGTCAGAAAGTTTTCTCTTGTGATTATGTTGTGAGAAAAGCCAGCTCTACGCTTCCAAAGCATTTGGTAGTCCTGGAGGTACTGACACTGAGGGAGACTCTCAGACAGACCTGTGTTCTCAAACCACTCGCTGGTCTGACATGGGTAAAACCCATCTTACTTGTGAAAAAAACAGCAAGTGTCTTTTTTACAGCTCCTAACGTTCTTGCAAGATCTACTTTTTTTCTGAGACATCAACCACAAACTGAAGAAAAATGAGCCCTAAAAGCTTAAAGTTAGATGGGGTCAAAGTGCTGAAATAACAAGATACTATTATAGAGGTTCCTACAATTCTTCAAATTAATGTAATAACTTATAATGTGGACAGCAATACCACTGGAAAAACGTGCACTTTGCAGTAAAATCGGTGATATGCCATTCTAATACTTATGGTTTGTTCAATAATGCTATGAATGCATTTCTCCGCAATTAGCTTGTCTGTTGTATAATTAATGTGTTGCTGTGGTAATTGCTTTCCAGCTTGAGTCCTTTTTTCCTGACATCTGATCATAAGGTTTTCATGCAGATGTTCCTCACCAATGTTTCCTTCCATTGATTCCTGGGTTTTTTTCCAAGGCTATACTTATAACATGCTTAGTCCTCACATGACAGTTGTAGAAAAGGGACTACAGACTAAAGTGCAAAGGAACTGTGTGAACTTAAGCAGACATATTTTCAGGTCCTCAGTAGCCATGCCCATGTAACATGCTCATGTAACATAGCTGTGGAACTGGTCAAAACCAGGCTTCATTCTTGAGAAGATGACTAAGTTAATTTTTCTTCTTTCAGTTGGCAGAAGATATAACATCCAAAGCTGATTCCATCCCTCAGACAGGCAACTCTAGGAGTGAATGTTACTTAGGAAAATATGGTGCTCCTTATTAAAAATGAACCTCCTGAATGTTGTATCTGTTTACAGCTAAAATTAGGCTTTTTGTTGATATGGATTTTTTCTGTGTCTGTCTTTATTTGGCTGGATGGTCTTTAGATTTCAGCCTTCTCAGAAATAAAATATGTACTATCTTTGATGGAATAATGAAACTCTTTCCATAAACTGCAGTCACTGAGTACTGTCTTAAATGTTTACAGGCACATGTCAGTGTGGCAGGTGTAAATGTGCAAACTCAGAAGGAAATGGACTGGTCTATGGTAAATTTTGTGAATGTGATGACAGAGAATGCATAGATGATGAGACAGAAGAGATTTGTACAGGTATGTATTTTAGTGGGTACAAGAAGAATGCTGAAGAATTAATACAGGCTGTTATAAAATTATTTCATTGTGTGGACCTACAAAATGTCTTTAATGAATGTATGATTTGAAATAAAAATAACTATATTTGCAAGAATTTAGCTTGAAAATTGTAAGTTGAATTTCAGATGCAAAAATGAGCTAAGCAGGAAGTTAAAGAATGAAAAAATCCTGTGACCTTCTCCTCTTTTCAGCAGAACTGCAAAGAGGATTATACAAGGTAATTCACTAATTCATAGCTTATTGTGTCTGTCTTTGGTAGAATACAAGAAATGTGAATGCATTCTGTCACAGATGAGAGTAAGATGGAGGACATAATAAAAAAAAAAAAAACAACAGAAAAAAAAGAAAAAAAGATTATTAAGAATTTTGTCAAGGAAGCAAAAGGTAGGATGAGAACTCAGAAGCAATTCAGGAGATAAAAAGGGAAAAGAATGAATGAGGAAAAATTTCATCTATGATAGGAAAGGCAAGAGAATAAGATGGAGTGAATTCTGCTGATAGGTAGAAAAGCAACCCAAATTCAAACTGTGCTTTTGTTTCATTGTGACTGGAACCTGGCAATTAAATATTGTGCAATACACACAATTTATGGCATTATAAATACTGTTGTCTCTATTTACTAGGGGGTGCTTGTTCTTAAGCTGGAAGGTGCTATAAATATTTTTCAAGCTATACACATGCATACTGTGTCTGTATGGATATAGGAGGGTTCAGAATTGCTCTTAGACTATTCATACTCTGATGATGGTGCTTGTTCTCTGTGTGTGTATAAAGAGAGAGAGTACTTCTCTTAAATAGCTTTTTCTGTCTTTATTCCTACACAGAGAACAAAATAAATTCTATTTATTTAAGTGCCTTTGAAGGCAAAAGAAACTTTTTTTTTTTTGCATAGGACTAGGTAGGGATTTTAAATGAGGGTAAACGGAATGGTCCTCTAAAGTCCAAATCCAGTATAATATTTCCAGTAATTACCTAAAATAAAATGAGTGGATGGCATTAATTTTCATGTGCCAGTTATTCCATTTATATTTATTTGCTTGTAACCATTACATATATGGTACCAAATATGATAAACAATTGCCATTAATTTAGTTCCAGTAAATTCTCCTTCTGCTATTTTTGTCAGGTTTGTTTTTCCCTCACCTGTGTTGCTGCTGGTTTATATTGTTAGGGCTTTTTTTAGCTTTTATTTCCCTTTGTTTCATCCAGTGGTACCATATTCCAAAACAGACCAGATGCATCTCTGTAAAAAACTAGTTTTATGTGTATGCAGAACTCAAAGTATGCTGATATAAAAGGACAAAAAAATTATTGTTAAGTCTCTGAGGTCTGTGATTCATCAGTATGAAAGCCCTGATACCTTATGTAAGGTTTGGAGCCTTCTAAAGTAAATCTAAGGTATAAACCAGTGGTGGGCTTCACTTGATTAGGTTGTTGTAAGCTGAAAAGTTTATGCATGTAGGTTTTGAGTGTTAAGATTTTGCTTTGTTTCCTAATAAACCTCCACAGTACATAACCATGTGTTGAACCAGACCTTATGCAGAAAAAATGGACAGTGCATGACTTGAAGGTTAAAGGTACATAATTTTATCACAGAAAAAGCAGACCCTGCATGCCTATCTGGTTATTGCTTCTCTCTCCCATCCCGATGTCTCCTTTAATTCCCTGGATGCCATCTTCCCTTCCACAGGATTTCCATCACAGGAATCATTTATTTTTATTTATGAAGTAATAAAGAAACAGCGTTCCAAGCCAGTTCTGCTTAGCTAGCGACGGCTCCTGCGTACTCTCCACAGAGAGGGTGAATCTCATCAGTGCCTGGTGTACTTTCCCAGTTTGTGTAGCACCTACTTAGTAGCTACATTCCCTTTATTGCCCTTGGAGGTATAGACAGATCTTGAAGATTTTAATTGTCTTCAAAGAAAGTCAACTCAGGAGGACGAAACTAATGAAAACCAAAAAGCTTCTATTTACACACACGTTTCTAAAGCCTGCAGCTGTGAGCTGGGATTTTACCCTGGAAAAGCATACAATACCGTGCTGCGATATGGATAACATGCATTTTAATCTTTGCACAAGGGGACTGCATTTTTTTAAGCAAATCAATTCTTAGGTAGGGCAGAGCTACAAAGATTAAGTCAAGCTTTTCCAGCCTCAGTTGGATTTTGATCAGCCAGTTGACTATATCACTTTTTATTTAAGGCTGCATAAACTTTGGAATCAAGTTGCAGCTTATTTTTAATAAAGTATCATAGTTTCAAGCAAGTTAAATCCTGATTCTGATCGTTTTTATCTAAGGCTTTTTTGCTCTAATGGTGTGATTTTTTCTTGAGTTAAGAGCAAGAGGTTGCAGCAGATTGTATCATCTAATTCATATTTATTTGAGGACTATACAAGTGTGAGTGAATCATGAAACAGTGATGTTTTAATCTGCAGAAATCACCAGTAGATCGAATTAATTTACTTCTTTGCTATTTTCCCCTCTATTTCTTGTCCATTGTTAAAGAACAACCTTTTGGTAATAAGCATTATTTTAGACTTTGTTGTTTAGTTATCCAAGTAAAATGGTATTTTTATCTTCTGTTATTTTTTGACACGTAAACAAACAATTGTAATGCAAATTTCATGTGTAATTGTAAAAACAGGAGAAAATTGTATTTCACAGGCCTAAATTTTAAATCTTGATAGTTCAGGATATAAATTGACAAGACTCTGATAGAGACAACCAGGTCCACTAAACTTAGCATACCTAGAAGGAAAAAAGGACAAGATCCTGACCTGATCTTTTTGGTAAAGAATTAACTTATGGCTTTAAGATTAGTAAGAGTTGCAGCTACTTAATTTAAATGTTTTGTGTCACTGAAGCACATAGCAGAAGTACCTTAGCGGATCAAAATGTTCAGGAGCTGGTTACCTCAAGCCTCAGATGACCCATCTGTCTTTTTGGTAGATGTGTGATTTGTTAAATGAACATCTAAAAGGTTCATTTTACTAATTCTCATTTTTCATGAAATGGTTTATCCAAGTTCAAAAATCTTCTTAAACGATAAGAAGGGAAGCCATATACACTGTAGACAGTTTGTAGTAAATCAAGGTCCCTCCGCTGGAATTTTCTGAGGAGTCAAGAACACACAATGCTTTCTTAGACATGCCCAGTATGGTGGGCAAGTGTGTCCTATCTTAACATTTAAAGCTGTGCTTAAAGTTTAACTATTACGTTTACCGTCTTCCAAATTTACCTAGAAAGTTTCAAAAATTAAGCCTACAAATATAAAACATTGATGTTATTTTCTTAGTGTTTATTAATTAGATTTAATCTATGGTTAAATGAAAATGTTCTAAACTTGACTTGGGGAAAAGTATAATTCAGATATCCTTTGTCTTATTTTATGTAGGCATATATGGTCTATAAATTGTTTCTATTCTTAGTGTAGCACTAAAAGTTTTTAAAAGAAAAGATCAAAACAGTTAAATTGTTAATGCCTTTTAAAAACTTGCCTCTTTCTCACTGTATAAAATTTGTTTTTGGTTAAGGCCATGGAAAGTGTTACTGTGGAAACTGTTACTGTGAGGCTGGTTGGCATGGAGATAAATGTGAATTCCAGTGTGACATCACCCCCTGGGAGATCAAGAAACGATGCACATCACCAGATGGCAAAATCTGCAGCAACAGAGGTGTGGCATTTGCACGTTCATTCTATGCATATTTTTACAGCTTGCTTTTAATTTACAATATGCATTTTCTGCACTGGGACGTAGACTGTGTTTGCTGATAGTTTCTAATTTGTTCTCACTTATTTCAAATCTGGATATATGTTTCCAAGAGAGTGGGTAGATACCTGTGTTTAGGTATAAACTGACACAAACCCACACACATTTTTGGATTAATCTGACCCAACTTGCTTTCATCCTTCATTTTTGTAGTAAGACTGAGCAGGATAGTTTGTTATTACATCTGTTTTGGTGATAGACCAAATAGATAGAATATTGGTAAATTGTTGACTTGGAAAGGATTAGTAAGGCCAACAGGACTGTATGTCAACACACTCTTAAAGAAGACCAAGGACACACAATTGAATAGGGAAAATGAAAACACAAACCTTTTCATTTACACTGCAACCCAAGAAAACAACTAAGAAGTGTTCAGTAACAATGCTGTGGAATGTATACAGAGCTGGAAAGGCAGACTTCAGACATTATTTCTAACTACATGGAGTTTTATTTGCACAAAGTTACAGAATTTGAATTTTATCTTACAGTTCTGTCTAATTTTGACATCTTGGAGAAAAAAAATGGCAGCACAAAATAAGGTTGCTTTTCACTGCCTGCTGTGTTTGGCTTCATTGAACAAAGAGTTAAAAAAAAAATGTTATTTTTTTGGCAATAGTCCAGAATAATTACAGTAGTGCAAGTCACATAGACACCTCTCTCGAAAACATCTCTACTGACAAAACCTGCTACAGTGTGAACATCTAATTATCCTGAGAGCATTTAGAAAACTCTCTTCTCTTAATTATGAGGAAATTGAAAGATTGAGAGATCATGTAGGCTCATTTAGTCTTGGGACTTTAGAAGTAAAAAACTTTGTGTAATTCTGGAAATACTAAATATCCAAGTGGCTTCAGATCAGATGCTTTGTTTGCACTGAGAAAGTAATTTATTGTCAAAGAATTTATTGTCAAAGCAATTTTTTGTTCAAATTTGAAATTGCATTGTGCAAGTATTTATTAAAATTTACATTGGAATTGGGGGAAAGTAGGATAAACAGTACATCTGATATTCTGAATAGCTACAAACTCCTATACAAAGGTACATTCATGGGATACTTCTATATTTTTAGCCTTTCAAGTATTTGTGATTTTATCAACATAAAAATTTTGTAGGCTTTTTGACTACATAAAGTTGCTATCCAATACAGTATTTATACTCTCTTTCGTTCCTACTTGCCCAGTTTGCTGTGTTTATACATCTTGTGATACAGGTGCAGTTCGTCTTGTCAGTCTTGAACCTTCTGAAAATAAAATATTGAGGCTGACTTTGCTGTCCAGCGTCCTTCAGCACTAAGATGAATAAATTGTTTGTATGTTTCCACTAACTGTCTAGTCAACCAGCTGAGACCAGATGTGAACATTTAGATTTTTAAAATTTTGGTGAGATGTTTTTTTTGCATTCCAATATCCAGGAGAGGGCATCCAAATTCACTTTGAAGTTGTTTCTGGGAGGATTAATCACTCTCCAGAGGTGTTCCCTTATTTTCTCAATTGTTTTGCTTGCTTGCTTGTTGTTGTTGTTTGTTTGTTTTTTTCATCTTCTTCATTAATGTCAGTGAATTGTGAAAGTATAAAAAAATCAGGTGCAAATTTCTTGAGGGCTGGCTTGGTGGCTTTAGCACTAAACAGGGCAGCAGCTCTTCCTGGTTCATGTAACTGTCATGCACGCATGATTGTGTCGACCTTTTCTTTTTAGAGAACACGCCCATATCTATATGTAGTCTTTAGTCACCCTGTCATCTTGTCCTCAAAGGTATTGTATTGTTCAGAGTAATCTGAATAAGAAGACAAAGGCTTTTTTGGAGTAGCAGAAGGTGAAGCTACTCTCCAGAAAATGAACGGCATGCAGCTGTAGGGTTAGGCTGCTTCAGTATCAGGAAACTGTCTTTTTTTGTTCTGGCTTTTCCTAAGTAAGTAGGATGCGTGTTGTCTGTATATCAGTAAGGTTGTGCCAAATTAGTATCTCCATCATATTTCGCATTTCCCTTCTTATTGTAAACAACAGGGTGTGGCCCTGAATATTGACTTGGGAAAAGTGCAAAAGTGGCATTTTCATGTAGATCTGTGCTGTTGTTCTTAGGTAAAGAATGACCTCCTAGACATTTTTAGCTGGATTAGAATTTGGATTGCCTCTTAGTTTAAATGTTTATGCTTTAACAATCATTAATTATCCACCGTGCCCAAGCCCAAGTCATTTAAACAGCATTGATTTTTATTGTCATTAGAGTCAGGGCAAATTACTGTTGATGTCAAAGATTTACGACTGTTCTGTGCCCTTCATTTTTCTGTTGATTCCTAACAAGGCTCAACAGCAAAAAGAAACTTGAACAGGAAGCCAATTTGTTTGTATAAAGTATTGTTACTAAATAATCATAGAAGGTTTTGAATCATAGAAGATGAGCATACGCTTATGATTAACACTTGCAGCTTTGAAACCTCACTCCTGTGAGAGCAGAAAATTCACAAGTGTAAATTCCTGTAATCAAGCTATTATTACTCCAGATTGCTTAGTTAATTTTCTGTCTCTGCCTCTTTTTTTTTTTTTTTTCTTTTTTCTCTTTCCTAGGCACATGTGTATGTGGGGAATGCACATGCCATGATGTGGACCCAACTGGTGACTGGGGAGATATTCACGGAGATACTTGTGAGTGTGATGAAAGAAACTGCAAAGCGGTGTATGACAGATATTCTGATGACTTCTGTTCAGGTAAGGAATATATATAAAAGGAACTTATGTGTAGTTTTATAACAAAAGCATCCAATAGGTCTGAGCTTCCTTAGTGCTCCAATTCTCATTTTCCTAGCTTAAAATATACCAATCTTTAGCTGTGTTTTTTTGGGGGAGTGGACTTAAATCAAAAGACATAATTCTGTGTAAAAAAAAAAAAGGTTTTCCATTCTAATGCTTTCTTAAAACCTGTTTTTTTTCTATGCCTTTTAACAATATTCTGTGAAGATTAAATGCTTTTAGGTGCCCATCTCCCTTCTGATACTCTTGTCTTCAGTGTAATGTAACATGAATTGGAGAATGATTGAAATTTTAAAAATAAAAATATATGTATGTCCTTCCTTGGGGAAATTTAAATTTGAAAATTTATTAGATCAAGCTTTATTTGTTATTTCAAGCTATATGGCAGGGAGAGGACAAGTGAGAGTCAGAAATTAGGAGAGGAAAAGTGAATTAATGAGTTAATGAAAAACAGTACCCTGCGAATACCAATTGACCTGAGAGCCAGTAGAGCATCAATATGTGGAAAATATGAATGTGTTGTCCAGCTGCACATCACTGACTGTACATCTTAGATGCTTACTCCTTCCTTTTTTCTTCTACTTGTACTTCAGAGCATTATATTCAAATTAGTTAACATCCCCGTAGCCATCCAAGGCTTGCAGTGTATTTAGATTGAGGCTCCATGTATCAATTAGCGAAAGCTGACATTCTGAGCAAGACCTTGCATACAATTTTGTATAGTTATTGACAAAGATGCTAATGCTGGGCAGGAGAGAAGGACTTTCATCAATATGTAGAGTGCAATTTGTACACATAGGAACCTGGCAAAAATAAGCGAGGTAGTTTCAAAGGGACTTGACAGATTACAGGTTGTCAGCTCTAATGTGTCCTGTAGAAATCTGATCTGGCCTAATTAATAATAGGAAGAATGAAGTCACATAAAATAAGGGGGAAAAAAAAGAAAAAAGCACTTCTAAAAACCTTCAGTGAATTCATTTGCTTGTTACTATTTCAGCCACCTACAAATGTAATATAGGTTTATTTAATTAATAAATGTAGAACTGCAGTAACGAGAGCAGCAGGAGGATTGACTTTGGGATGTTGTCAATTTTTGGATATATTATTGCACTGCTGAGTATGTTCTTAGCACTCAGGGACTGATCAAAATGTCAGCGTCACCGAAGGAATACAAAGCTAAAAACCAACATGGTAAATGTGTGCTGTAGTTAAGGGTGAACACAAGAGTCTCAAACCTAATTAGATTAAAGCACACCCGTGGCATCTACAGCTAATGCTGCACCACTGAAGCAGGGCTTGAACTCCCTCTTTCCCAGACATCATTGCCATTGGTGCTGCTGCTGCCCAGGGTGGTAAAGGTCAAAAGAAAGCAGCGTGTAAGAAAGTATGGACAGCTACAAAAGAGTTGCGCGGAAGATACTTCCTTTTGACGTTGGATTAAGGACTGGTACAGTGTTCTTTATTACAGAGGCATAACTGTAAATGAGCAAACCTTACGAGAGATACAAAAGGAGGTACTCATATGGCTTGCTTGATGTAACTAAAACTCACGTTGAAGTATGGCTTATTTTTTCTTTCCAATCCAAGCAAAAATTTTCATGCTACTTCTAATTCTGATGTTTTAGAAAAGCCTAATTTAGCCTTAGCTGTCCTTAGCTGGCCAAGTATGCATTCCTCAAATAGATTGTGCAAAACTCCACCTTCACATGAATCAGGGTGAACAGTGTTTTATAGTCCTGCTGTTTGGACGACTATAAAATGGACAAGGTACATAAGTATTAATTTTCGTTTATTGTAGTAGACAGAATCGGCAATTAAATCAAAGATTTACTAGCAGAATTGTAATTGGACAGCTTTTTTATTTGATTATGTGAAATAAATTTACTTAATGCACAAAGTGTGTACACATTAGGTGTGTTTGCAAAATACCCTAGTTTTTCTCACAATTATTTGTGAGTTTATTTAGGATGAAACCAACAGGGATTAGTCAGATTAGGAAAAACAATACAGCTCTCTTAAAACCTACATCAAACAGAGCTGACTGATAGAAAACTTTTCCTGTCTTGTTCTGCCTACCTAATAGGTAGAGACAGGGAATCCCATTGTCCTGAGGAGCAGATTGAAATTATAGGAAATCATCTTTACATGTAGAGAGTTTTTCTGTAGCTGAATGAAATGCTATGTTTATTTCATAAAGTACAAATGACAGGAATTGACAGCCCTGCTGTGAGGATTTAACATCACACAACAGCAGCTCCCTCCAGAAGCTTCATATGGCTTGGGGTGACTGTCAATTTGCAGTACCTCATATTGGCAACCGGATGCCTTCTTTTAACATCTGAAGTGCTGTTCAGTATGTTGCTGAATGATTTTCTTCCAGAAGTGTTTGCAACATTAAAATGATTCTCTTCCTTTAAAGAGAGAATAGCTTTCACGACTTGACATAGAAAGAAAAAAGGCTTCCATAAGAAAATTCCTGCATTCACTCATTATCTCTGTTGCTGTGGCTCTAGAAAGAAAATACTCTATGAAAGAATATCATCCTTTATAAGTATCTATCTGGATCAGGCACATATATCCAATTTGCAACCTGTCAGCAGGTACACATGAAAGCAAGGGACAAAATTACAGAATGGATTGTGTTGGAAGGAACCTTAAACATCATCTAATTCCAGTTGCACCTTCCACAGGATTAGGTTGCTCAAAGCCCCATCCAGCCTGGCCTTGAACACTTCCAGGGATGAGGCAGCCACTGCTTCTCTGGACAACCTGTTCCAGTGTCTCACCACCCTCACAGGAAAGAATTTCTTCCTGATATCAAATATAAATCTATCCTCTAAACTAGAGGAAGCCTGTAATGCTTTTCAAGGAAAACAAATAACTAATCTAAGGAGAAGTTATTCTTGTGAAATTAATAAAACTTGTATTCTGGGAACTACTCTGATAACTTGTAGAATGCTTGCTTCCATGCATTTTCACCTTGTGAACTGATAAATGCATATGTTTTAGAAATGGAGGATAAGCCAGTCTTATATTTATGTCTTGCTGTGGTTTTCAAGAAGACGATGGGTAGACATGTGGACATCAGAACAATGCTTTGGGGTCCTGTGTCCAGAATGATGAGTACGTGAAAACTGTGAAAGAAGATCTAACCTGCTGTCAGAGCTCATGAAAATAAATATTTGATTTTGTGGCAAGGAACGATTTTGCTGACGCTCAAGCCTTCCTCACCCAGTGCAAGCAACTTTTTGTATTGCCAGAATCCCACTGCTTTGTGCAAAAGGCATTAGGCTTGTGATGAAGGGAGATGGGCAATTAGCTTGGTTTTTCTTGGTCTGGATATGTTACCATTCATATAGAGGAAATTGTTTGGATGGCTTTACAGGTTAAGTTCTCAGGAGGGATTCACCCCTAGCTTCTCGGAAATCTCTCGAAAAGATTCTGTGTTCAGTTGCTTTTCCTCACCTCAACTTGCGCAGTGAAAGTTTCATTTATGTTGCTTTGTTCAGACACAGTCAGGAAGAGTAAACTTAGCTAATGAGATACCAAAACTACATCCAGTTGCCCTATTGAAATAAGAATTGATTATATCCAGTATTTTATTATTTGCACATCGCTATTTAGTAGAAGCACTGATTTGAGACTTGGAATTGGTGTGACATTGCTTGTCTCTAGCGAATCATGTTGATTGCAAGTGGATAAAAGATGGTATTGATATATTACTTAGAGAATACACTGCAACTGTGGTAGAAAAAAACACAAAGGTAAATGAAATATTGCCTTATGACAGCTCCACTTTTCCAGACAGTGGTGAAATGTGTATTTGTAACATCTATTCCGCCCTTTTGCATGAGGAGTGTGTGCCAAGTGTCAAAACATCCCTTAAGAAAAAATATTAAAAGGAAATATGGAATAATGGAATCACAGAATAGTTTGGGTTGGAAGGGACCTTTAAAGGCCATCTAGTCCAACCCACCTGCAATGAGCAGAGATATCTTCAACTAGATCAGGTTGCTCAGAGCCCCATTCAACGTGACCTTGAATGTTTCCAGGGATGGGGCATCCACCACCTCTCTGGGCAACCTGTTCCAGTGTTTCACCACCCTCATTATAAAAATATTCTTCCTTCTCTCTAGTTTCAGTCTACCCTCTTTTAGTTTAAAACCATTGCTCCTTGTTCTATCGCAACAGGCCCTGCTAAAAAGTTTCTCCCCATCTTTCCTGTAGCCCCCCTTCAGGTACTGGAAGGCCGCTATAAGGTCTCCCCAGAGCCTTCTCTTCTCCAGGCTGAACAACCCCAACTCTCTCAGCCTTTTTTCATAGAAGAGGTGCTCCAGCCCTCTGATCATTTTTGTGGCCCTCTGCTGGACCTGCTCCAAGAGGCCCATGTCTTTCCTGTGCTGAGGGCCCCAGAGCTGGACACGGTACTCCAGGTGGAGTCTCACAAGAGCAGAGCAAAGGGGCAGAATCACCTCCCTTGACCTGCTGGCCACGCTGCTTTTGATGCAGCCCAGGAGATGGCTCAAAGAGCACTCAAAATAGACCAGTGCTATTTTCAGAAAAAGTGTATACAGTGAACGGATTGTATTTTTTGCCAATCTAATTATTTAGTGAAACTGTAAATTCAAAAAAGTTCATCTAATCGTAAGGTTTAAATTTGTATGGAGGCTAATCTTTAATTGTACTCATTGTAAAGGTCATGGACAGTGTAATTGTGGAAGGTGTGACTGTAAAGAAGGATGGACTGGGAAGAAGTGTGAACATCCGCATTCTTGTCCATTGTCAGTTGAGGAAAGTGCTAAGAAATGCCAAGGAAATTCTAATTTACCTTGCTCTGGAAGAGGTAAGCACATTTCTGGAAGAATTTTCATACCCTTAAAATGTACTTCCCTTAAAAGTATTTTTACAGATGTCCAGCATCACTAGTACTGCAAAATGTGAACTTTCTTGGCTTACGGTGCATGAGTCACACTTGCATAAATTGTGAGTTATGAGAAGGGAGGAGAAGAATACTAAGCTCACCTATTTGTTCTGTCATCTAAGGCTTTTTATTTTATTTTACATACTTCAACTTACATACTTCTTGAAGTTTTCAAAAATGCTTTGAAGATTGCTGCAGATAAGTCTTTACAAAAGATACATTAAAAATATGTACCCATTCTATGCATTCTGTGACAAAACCAGCATGAGATTTTCAGCCTCTGTAAAATGTTGTGGCACCATTGTGATAAGAGCTGTTGGGATTTACACTGCCTAAGAACCTGCCCTCCTGAGTGCAGGACAGACTTCTAAAATGCAGGTGTTCTTCAGTGCAGTTTGCTAGTTAGCCACTGGCTTTTAATTTGAAAGCATTTCTTTGTGACACTGTAGCCTTTTCAAAAGCTTTGACTAAAAAATTATACTAAGTCTTACATACAATTGAAATACACATTGCAAGCAAAAAGAAACTTTTCTCAGAGGAAAAAGACCTGCTAATTTTCAGCTGCCACTGTGTGAAATATGGTTTTCTGCAGAGAGAAGAGAGAAAAGTAAATATGAGACAGACTTTTGCTAGAACCAGTAATTGAAGTTGTTATGAATTCTGCCCACTTAAGTATTTGCTGGGAAAGGTCTAAAGCTGCTCTTGAATTATTGCATTTAACCCTAAATGTCATTTCATTTGCGATTTTTTCTTTCACTAATATTATCTAACATAGTCAAAAATTGTAGGCTGTCCACCCAAGTTAGAACTGTGATAATTTTATTTTCCTCCCCCTGTAAATGTGTAGCAGCTCATAACTCAGTAGAGTATTAGCTATATCTTAATATGTGCATTAACATATTGTTTCTTGCTTTTTTTCTTAACTAAGATACAGTTTTCTGGTGAATTGCATCTCTCTTTTCATGATAAAATTCTCAAAGAATTTTTTGGCTACAAGTTAGGTGGAACATGGGTATCTGTAGAGCATTAACTGCATTTTATTTTTCATGATTGCAAGAATTATAACTAAAACCAGTGAATGTTGACATGTGATTTATTGGGGTTTTTTGAATAGTGGCTCTCTCTTTCCGTGTTCTCATTGCACGCTGAATGTCTCTCATCTGCTTCACTAGGAGTTCTGTATGTTGAGTGATTGGAGTCACTTCTATGATCTAATTGCATTGTGCACTGTGAGAGTCAAATGACAGAGACAAGAAGAATAGTCATAAAAACAAGTTTAATTTAAATAAAACTCAGTCCTAAGTTATGTAACACATTGTTCTATGTATATTTTAAATTTTGTAAAGTTTTATTAAGTATAGTGAGTTCAAAGATTTCAGTATTAATGACAATAAATCTCTCCTATTTACTTTCTGAGAAAAACACCTGAGTATTAATGCTGGAAATGTTCTCCTGTTGAGATACTAGCAGTGAAATAAGTCCCTTTTGGGTGAATTCATTTCACTGAATGATCTGTTGGTCAAAATTTTCAAATAAAATACGTGTTCTATCTGTTGGAACAAAAGGCTTAATTGATAGCAGCTTTCAGTGAACTTCCTTTGACTTCCAAATGAGAAGAGATCAACCAAGTTTTATGAGGAGTGTAAATGGCATGGATGTGGATCTAGGATGTAGTATCATAATCAGCTGCTGTAATGAAGGAATAGGAAATTCTGCATTCTGTGCCTGAAAAAAACCACCATGAAAACTGTCATTTAAAAATGGAATGTGGTACCTTATTTTAGTTCTATGAACAATTTTGTTAAGGAAATTGGGAGACAAAAAGAGAGAGAAGAGATTTTAGTCTAATCATCTGTAATTTACTGGGTAGTGTGGTTTTTTACCCTGGGCTCCCTAGATTTCCCTTTCTTCCATCATATTTTGGATATAATAAAAAATGTGAGAAAGTTCCTGTATTGCTGAAGTGATGTAGATTTTTACTTCCTGTGAAAAATTGTCATTGGACTTGCAGAGTTAAATTTGTTTGTGCCATTTGACAATTCTACTGCTTGTCATCATAGCTTGTCACAGGCAGAAGCATTACCCACGCAAATGAAACAAGTAAAGATTTTCAGTCAAACACAACCTCTTTCAAATCTTCTGGGATGAGAAAGGCTGTGGACTTGTAGCATCACCCCCATTTTTCCAAAGTCCATAGGCAGGATTGTATGAAAAAGAAAGGGAAAGTTCTAAAGGAAATGTGTTACCTTTTCGATTTGAACATTATTGTTTTGGTAACCTTCTTGTAAGTTTTTTCTCCTGGCTGTGGTATAAGGACAGTAAGTTCTTGTACAGGTCAGTAATCCACTGCACTGATGGAGAAGGTGAATACTCAGCATCCTAATTTAATGGGATCTTTTAATAAGGCAGTTCATATATGGAATAGGAGGCAGAATGGAGACGCCAGAGAGCAGGTGCATAGCTTTATGACTTTGCCATATATTGTGTTTCCTTGAAGAATGTTTTCTATTCATCTGTACCTTTTTTTTTCTAGTTAGTCAACAGCAGTTGTGACAGCTAATGTCCTCTTTTACAATCACTTTTATGGTCTTGGGTAAAGACATTGAAGGACAAAGCATTTTTAGGATTTTTAATGCCATTATAGATAGCCAAAATGTGTAGGGAGAAAAAGAGAGAACTATTATAATTCATAGTGTCTTTCTGTAGTCTGTCTAAATGCTGACATATGCTCAGATTTTCAGGTGGAGGAGCTTGAAACTTCACTTGTGATACTCTGCTCCCAAGATTAACAAAAATTATATTTCCTAGATGGTATTTTCTTGTTGAAATGTTAAATATGATTTCAAAATGTGACAATCCTTCACTTAAACAGTAGTAAAAAAAATATCCATGCTGCCTGAGGATAGAAGTAATACTTCAAAGCTTTGGCTGGCCATTTTTAATTTTTTGTGCATTTTACAAAACTTTCTGATACGGATGACTATAGAACTCCCGATGATTCAGCTTCAGTCTTTAAAATCTCCAATAACAGTTACAGAAGGTGAACCAGGAAAGAAAAGAAAAAGAAAAAATACCCCAAACCGAAAAACCAAGACACCAAATCCTCTAAATTCCTCATTAAAAAAAAAGGTTTGGGATTCTTATTTTTTTGTGTCAGGATTGGGGATGGTGGGGTTTTACTTTCATTCACAAAATTTTATAATATTAGCACAAAAATCATGGCAAAATGATACTCTCAAAATTTTTTCCATCAGTCTGAGGGACCAGGAGCTTCCATCTTTGAACTTAATTTTGGTAAGGTGCTTGCTTTATACCTTATACTTTGTTTTTACAGGTAATGATAAATGGAAAAGAAAAGAGAATGTTAGCCTAATCTTACTCTTATTTTTTTTATGAGTTGACCCAATCTGTTTGTAATATTAAATTTTCATAGAAAGCATTGGGCTTTTATATAAATGTACCAAAATTTTTATTAGTTACCTTTAAGGCAAATTATGTTCCTACACAGGCAGAAATAGAGAAAGCATCAGCAATGCAAAATAAGAGAATTGTCATATGCCACCCAGATTTTGAGAATACCAGGTTCTCTTAACTGTAAGACATGTAACCTCAGCAGGCAAAAAAAGATATAGGAAAAAAATTAACAGTGAAAGTAAGCTTTTTTTAAGTCAAGTGTTTAATGTATCAAGGATGCATAAAAGTTACATTAAAAATTTTAGAGAATTACAAGGAAGTTATGAAGAACACGACCTAATTAGATAATCACTATCTATAAAAAGCTATAGATTGCAATTTCTCCATCTGCATTTCACTCTCCTGAGAGCAGATGAAGCAGTGAACTTTTATTCCAGACTGTAATTCCCTTCCTAATTTTCCCCACTCTCTCACAGGTATAACAAGCTGTTTCGTGGGTGCTGGTCAGCCTGTGGGGAGAGCAGAGATGCTGCCAAAAATGTATTTTACCATGGTCTAATATTTCTTAGCTGTTTCAGTGGGTGAAGGGTAGAGAAGGCTTTATATTGACATACTGACCCATAAGCGAGAATGTCTACATTCTCAAATTATGTTATAAAAGCAGAGGAAATATAAATCCTCTCAGTTAGGTCAGTCAGGCTGTCTTTACCTTCAGTAGTTCCTGTTAGATATTATGGGAAAGAAGGATCAGATGAAAATTTTGGGAATTCAAATACACTATCACTAGGTACTTTCCAAAACTTACTTTCCCTATAAAAGCATGTTGAGAATGAGGAGAAAGAGATTCTAGCCATCTTTGTTTGTATAAAGTGAATAATTCCTTCTACACTTTTATTCTTGAGAGTGGTTTGGTTTTTTTTGTTTTTTTTTACTTGCTGCATGACTTTACAGTATAGAGGTAATACTTCCACAGTGAAAGTCTGTCCCTTTTAAGAACACACTAGACAACAAGAACAGTGTCAGAGATAAAGGAAAAGATACACCAAAAAATCCTTATGCTAAGAAATAAAGAGATAGCATAATGTTGTCAGGATTAAGGGACAAGACAAACCACTTTTCTCTTTAAAATGCACATCACTCGAGTTTTCCCTGAGGGCACACAGCAGATTTCAAAACAGTTATAATACAAAAGCCTTCAGGAAAAGAACTGAAAATAAAGAGTAGGTTTTGAGAACAGTAGATGAGAACTTTTTTTTAAACAATCTGGTTCTCATCACTTAGTGAAGGCCAGCATGCCATGGCAGTGATCTTAAGAGAGATATATGACAAATCTTCTTATTGGTAGTGTCTTATACCATTTTAATCTCTTTTCTATAATTGCTTTTATATATTTGTCATATGGAGAGAATGAAACTGCTTTTTTATCTGTGAAATTCCGCCTTACACTTGTGCTCTAGCATTGGCTATCTGAAATATGAAGAGTTTCTTTGATTCTGCACTGAAAAAGATTTTTTTGTTTGTTTTTGCAAACTCTCCTAAGTCCCATTTTCAAAATCCTAAATTTGTGAGTTCAAAAGTTCTATGGCATTTTAAAAGTTTACTGACATAATTACTTTACAGTGTATGGGGTTTTGCGTGGCAAGGTTTTGGTAGCAGGGGATTGTAGAGGTGGCTTCTGTGAGAAGCTGCTAGAAACTTCCCTCATGTCTGATGGAGCCAATGCCAGCCGGCTCCAAGATGGACCCATCGCTGGCCAAGGCTGAGCCCATCAGTGACAGTGGTAGCACCTCTGGGATAACATATTTAAGGGGAACAAATGTGCAACAGCGGCTGGAAAGAGGAGTGAGGATATGTTAAAGCAACAGCTCTGCAGACACTAAGGTCAGTGCAGAAGGAGGGGGAGGAGATTTTCCAGGTACCAGAGCAGAGATTCCCCTGCATCCCATGGTGAAGACTCTGTTGAGGCAGGCTGTCCCCCTGCAGCCAGTGGAGGGTAATGGTGGCACAGATATCCACCTGCAGCCCATGGAGGACCCTGCACCAGAGCAGGTGGATTCCTGAAGGAGGCTGTGACCCCATGGGAAGTCTGGGCTGGAGCAGGCTCCTGGTAGGACCCGTGGTGCCTTGGAGAGAGGAGCCCATGCTAGAGCAGGTTTGCTGGCAGGACTTGTGACCCTGTCAGAGACCCACACTGGAGCAGTCTGTTCCTGAAGGAAGAAGTTCATGAGAAGACCTCACATTGGAGAAGTTTGTGGAGAACTATCTCCTGTGGAAGGGACCCCACACTGGAGCAGGGGAAGAGTGTGAGAAGTCCTCCCACTGAGGAGGACGGAGCATCAGAAACAAAGTGTGATGAACTAGCCGCAACCTCCATTCCACATCCCCTTGTGCTGCCTGTGGGGAGGAGGCAGAGAAAATTGTGAGTGAAGTAGAGCCTGGAAAGAGGGGAGGGGTGGGGGGAAGGTGTTTGAAGATTTATTTTTTATTTCTTGTTACCCTACTCTGATTGGATTGGTAATAAATTAAATTAATTTTCCCCAGAGTGAGTCTTTTTCGCCTCTGATGGTAATTGCTGAGTGATCTCCCTGTCCTTATCTCAGCCCACGAGCCTTTCATTGTATTTTCTTTTCCCCCATCCAGCTGAGGGGAGTGACAGAGCGGCTTTGGTGGGCACCTGCTGTCCAGCTAGGGTCAACCCACCACATACAGTAATTTTGCTGCTTCTTCTCTATATAAAATTATCAGATTTTGAGCGACTTAGTAGAAGAGCAACAGTGCTCAATGCATTACTAAAGATTCCTTGTGGTGACTGAGACAGTGAGTCAATCCCTTGTGTTCAGTGATGGATTCTGTAATGCATATCACTAGTCTGCAGGTTACCAGCTCCTGGAGTCTGGAAACAAAGCTTAAGGATAAGGGTCAATGATGACCCCAAAGAGCAGTGCCATTGGGCAGTGGCTGCTGTAAAGTCCTAATCCTTGTGGGGGTATCTTGTCTTTACTGCTGTTTAATATACACTTTATGTTTCTCTGAAACACAGCTCATCAAAGCTTTGGCTAATACAGGAAATGCTGTAAATGTCTGTTGATACAACACACCATGATATACAGAAGGAAAGAGAAACACACATGGAATAAATCATATCTATGTACTGACAAGAGTGGATGTAAACTTGCTAAAAAAGATATGTGCTAAATAGGTGCCTAAAAGCAGGTGTAACTGTGCAATTCTGACCTTTGCCAAGTCTTACATGACTGCTCATATATATGAGATAAGATATTCAGCTTGTATGTAATTTCTGGGGTTAGGTCATCAACTACTATAGCTTCATATAAACCTTTGGATGACATAATTCAGTATATCTTCAAGACTTTTAAATCTATACAAACTGTAGTACACTAATGCCAATCTGACCATGTCTCCAACAGGTCCTGTCCTGTTGTCTGTCCCTGCTTACTGCAGGGGGGTTGGACTAGATGACCTTTAAAGGTCCCTTCCGACCCAACACATTATATGATTCTATTCTAGGTAAGTATAACAGATAGGTACGATGCCTTAAAAGTGCAGAAGGGCTGCTGGTGGCATGTGCCAGATCATGAGAACTAGTTCTGGGCTATTACCACTGTAGCCTTATTTACTATAGTTTTATGTCCTCATAGTTCTGGTTCTTTTCTTCTAAGAGCAGTTAATAATTAAGGCCCTTGGAGTCCCCCTTTAGTATGATATTGCCAAAACCAGTCAACAAAAAAAAAAATATCCTGTTTCTATTAGGTACCTATAGAAAAATATTGTTTCTAAAGCCTATTGCTTGTTGACTTAGTGAAGGAAAATGATAGTAGAAGTTGCCATTTGAATAATTCACTATACTTTATATATGACAGGATGGGGTTAGAGCAGAACAGTGTAAACACTCCTGAGGTAAAATCTAGGTTACTATCCCTTCTACCAGCTCTTTATTGCAGCCTCTTATTATGCAAATTGCACTATTTAATTGAAGTGTAAATTACTCTAATGTACATCATCTCTGAATTTGGCCTGCTGTTTTCATTCCTTTTGTATGACCCCTGCATTCTGAAGGAGGTCTTAATTAAAGCACTGTAGTAGACAGCCTGGCAGCAAGTGATGTTATTAGCTGGTGTAACAAGAATGGAACATAAATGCAAGTTCATGCGTCACGTCTCTAGCTTTCACCTCATCAACTTTGAGGCTGAGCTCTGTTCTACATCTGCGTGCTTCAAGCAGAGAGGCACTCTTACTATACTAGTACTTTAATGCCGAATGAGCTGGCATAACAGTATTTGTTGTATAATTTGGTATGCCCTTATATGCTGGACTGGCACTCTGAACGCCACTTGTAGTCTGTTGAAGTTTAAGAGAAAAAAATACAGATATAGTTGCATCACACTCCTCCTAGATTTGTCTGTTAATAGTTTGCATCACTGGTTTTAAACTGGTGCTCTGATTCAGGCTCTATATGAGCTTCTCTCTGTTAATTGAAGCAGGATCACCTGGAAGCTGCCTTTTTTCAGAAAAGCCAATTTGGAACTGCAGAGAATATTTCACCTTTTTCCATTTCTGATTTTTTTTTTTTTTTTTAATCAGAAAGTGCTCAGGAGGTCAACACTTCAATATTTCTCTGTAAAGCTACTTACTTGTCAGCCACCCATCTACAGCACTCCTGGCTATTGGTTTTGCCTTTTACTGTTGTCTTTTCGAGGAGACAGTAAGTAGACAGAAGAACTAAGGAAGGACTGTAAATCAAGAGACTGTTTCATTTCTGCAGTGAACCCATACTTGCAGTGCTTATAACTCAGTAATAAATAAATGGTTCAAGAAGTACTTTTGTTTCTGCATTAGTGCTTTTTTTAATCTATTCTGGTAGAAGCAGGGTGTGTTGGAAGTTGTCTGTTTCTGAGATGTAGGTGATATTGCAAGAGTGAAGTAGTTCACAAAATTTTCTGTAATAGAATTTGTAAATGTTCTGAAGTTTCTCACTTGTTTTCACAGTGAGAAGTTTGAGAAGAGGTAAAGAACAGAGAAAAAGTAACGTATCTATTTTAGGATGATACTTAGGAATTAGGGCTGTGGGATAAAAGCCCAGTATAACAAAGGAATCTTTAAACCATGGTATCTATGGCTGGCATTAAAACAACCATGGATACCACTTTACAATAAGAATAACTTGAGAGGCTCTTTTTCAGTATAGCATTTTTTGATTCAAATATCTTTTATTTTACTCTGACCAGTAAGAAAGGCAGTGTAGGACAAAACAGATTCTGATGCTTAAATGGATATGCAAGAGGCAGGCACAGTTATTTTTAGATGATATATTTATGTAATTATTTGTATTTTACATATTTATGTAATTATTCACATGTGATATACTAATATTTAATTATTTATTATGAACATGGTAGGTGCCTGCCACAGACCACCTGATCAAGAAAGGGTCTAAATGAAGCCTTCTTTAGACAACTGAAGAAAGCCTCAAGATTAGAGGCCTTGCTGATCACAGGCAATTTCAGTCATCTTGATATCTGCTGGAAGATCAGGATTTTCCAATGCAAGTAATCTAGCAGATCTTTCCCATATCTTTTGAGCCGGTAAACCTCAAGGCAGGAACAGAGGGAATGAAATCCCACACATTGCAGGAGAAGATCAGCTTCAAATCACCTGAGGAACCTGATCATACATAAGCATCCCAGGGTCCTGAAGGAACTGGCAGATGTAGTTGCCAAGCCACTCTCAATCATATTTGAAAAGTCATGGCAGTCACGTAAAGTCCCCAGTGACTGGAAGAAGGGACACATCACACCCATTTTTAAAAAGGGTAAAAATGATGATCCTGGGAACTACAGACCAGTCAGCCTCACCTCTGTGCCTGATAAGATCAGAGAACAGACCCTCATAAGACCGCACATATAAGATTGGGAGGCTAGAGAGACAGCCAACATGGCTTCAGCAAGGGCGAATCATGGCTGAGTAATCTAGTGGCCTTCTGTGATGGAGTAACTGCATCAGTAGACAAGGGAAGAGCTATGATTGTCATCTACCTGGACTTTTGTAGGGCTTTTGATGTGGTCCCCCACAACATTCTTGCCACTAAATTGGAGGCAGATGGGTCTGATGGATGGGCTGCCCAAAGAGTTATAGTCAATGCCTCAATGTCCAAGTTGAAGCCAGTAACGAGTGATATTCCTCAAGGGTCTGTACTGGGATCACTACTACTTAATACCTTCATCAATGGCATACACAGTGGAACTGAACGCACCCTCAGCAAATTTGCAGACACTAATCTGAGAAGTGCAGTTGATAGGCTTGAGGGAAGAGCTGCCATCCAGAGGGACCTTGAAATGCTTGAGGATCAGGCCCATGTGAACCTCGTAAAGTTCAGTAAGGCTAAGTGCAAGGTCCTGCACCTGGGATGGGGAAATCTCCAATATCAATTCAGACACAGGGAATGAATGGATTGAGAACAGCCCTGTGGAGAAGGACTTGGGAATACTAGTGGATGTAGAATTAGTTATCTCTATCCTGGGAGTTTTTTAGAACTCTATGGGTCACAGCCCTGAGCAACCTGCTGTGATAGGACTGCTATGGGCAGGACTTTGGGCTAGTTGACCTGGAGGCCCCTCCAGTGTATGAGATTCCATGAATCTATGATACAACCTGTGCACAAGATATCTAGTAGTTGATCAGCTTTGATTTCTTGTGCAATTTTGAAGAGGTTGGGATACAACTGTGTAACTGTCCATTCTGTGGAATGTGTTATTTGTAATCATGTTTTTACTGTTTTTAAAGCTTATGTACTTCAGAGAGTAGAAACAATTCCAGAGAGTAGCGGGAACACCATAGATCAGCTACTGCTGCAAAATTTAAAAAGCAACCAGTTGACTTTGTCATATGTCAGTTGTCTTCATCATATTAATGGCTATTAAATCCTAGCATGTAGCTTCACCTGTCAGGAAATAAAAACAAAATAAGTGATCTGTGCACAGATTAGTGCCAGCCATTTTGTTGTAGAATTTTGAAAGCTGGCATGTGTGTTATAGTTCGGCTTTGCATTCTTTCTGCTTACTGGTTAGAAAAGTAAAGGAGTGTGTTTCTTTGTTTTTTTCAGTCATTCAGCTCAGCTCTAGCTTTTCTCTCTGAGACTTCCTGAAAAAAAGAAATCAGCATGCAAATGCTTTATTGGTAGCTGTTAAGAGACGAGATTCTACATTGGGCCTCCACTGGTGAAAAGGCGGATAAAATGCAGCAATATATTTTTTTTGTACTCAGTGGGCCAGTCTGCACAAACCCACTAGCCAGACAGCTTGTGTGGTTTTGTTTCTAATGAGTCATATGTCTATTGGGGTGTATTTGGAGGTGTGGGTTTAGGTAGGGTTAATCTGGTGGATAAGAATGTGTAGGGTACAAAAGGCACAAATCGGTAAAAAATTGGACTTACTTATTTCACAGTTCAGGAAGGAATGTGTTTTTTCTGGTGGCTGTAAGCATTAGCCATGTGAAAGATACCTCTTATTCTCTCAGTCAGTGCTTCTGAAATGCTACTATCTCTGGACACATTACAAATTTCCTTTTGTACATGATGAGGTCTTCCTTGTTGCCTTGATTGCAAGTCTTCCCTCCAGCAGAGGAAGACAACCTCTTTCATCTGCTAAGGACATCTGTGAAAGAAGTTGAAGGCCAGGACTGCCTTCTCTCTGACCACTAGTTATCTTCTGTACATAGTCTCTTCTGTATCCTAGTCTTGCTTAATTGTTCTTACCCTGTATCTTTCCATTTGCAGTTGGTAGGAGTCTCTCTTGCTGTTTTCTAAATGTCAATATTCAGTGATTGTTAGTGTGTCTTTTGACATAGTTGGTCTTTTTTTTTCCAGACACCCTGTTCAAATTGAGCGTCGCTTCTTCTTTAACAGAGCAGGGAACATAATATAGAAGGTGAACTGAAAAAAAGAATTTGCAATGTATTTGCCTTATGTCTATATAATGTGAAAATATCAGCATCGAAATTGTTATCCAGAAATAGACTATGTGAGAAATAATAGTTTTGCCGTAGTATTGTGTGTGAATTTGCGTTAAACTTTCAATAGTGCATGTTCTCTTTACATTCCAGTGAGATGTATATCTCATACATTCTTCTATATCTTAGAAGAATTCACTGTATTTTAATAAGATGTAATAGATCACAGTGGTAAATTATCAGGCCAACTTATGCTGTTTATAACCGAGAGAACGTGGTTAGTATTCAAGAAGTTCAGGGAAAGCTTTGCATAAGTGCATACTTGCAAGTGCTACACTTTGCAGCAGGCTGGCAATTTTGGAACATTTCCCTGTAGTGGATTGCAGTAATTATCATAAATGCCATTACCTAATCAAAGAATGGGCTGACAGTCATTTGTGCTAGACTTCCTCTGAATCTTTTGTCTAGTCTTTCTCTTCCATTTGATTGGATAGTGAGCTGTATATAGACCTGCCACACATCAACACCTTTGATGGATGGCATGTGCTTGTAGAGTCTAGAAAGGGAATATATTGTTGTGAATGCTAGGTGGAGAAACTGCATACACGTAAGTGGTAAATCCTGATAGTGGGAGGTTTCTGGTAAAATGTCTTTAGTTTCTGCTGGAGAATGCCTAAAAACCATTAAATACACTTGCTGTTTTGATATACCAAAATAATTTATAAGGAGGTAGAACATAAGCTATTCATTCCAGGTAGAGAAGTTATAACTAATTAAAATTAATAATAATTTTAAAATTAGATTAGATTTTTGCTGCTCCAAGTTGTCATCCCATTTTGGTTCACTTCAAAAATGATTTCTGACCTGAAGTCAGGATTTATCAATGTCTTGAGTACTTGCAGAGATATGGGAATGATTCACGCTGCCGAAAAAATTATTCATTGAAATGTGCAAGGGTAATTGTATGAAGGAACGTTTATGCAATGCATACACCATGAGAAATAGATGCAAGTTCGTTTTACATTTATGGAAGCGTAGCAGCTATTCAAAATGAAAGTACCTTTAAGTACCTTCTCTCTCATGACTTTGGTATATCAAGTATTTGTAGTTTGATCACAGTAACAGGAGACATTCCAAAAGAATCTCTGCTGGGAAAAAAAGAAGCATTTGAGGTGTGTGTACATATTTATGTGTGAGAGCTGATTAGATTTCACAGCTTGTTGACTAGAACAAATACCCGATATAAAGTCATCGAGTTGTACATTGCAGCAAAAAGTAAGATGAAGGCCTGTACTGTCCAAAACTTTCACTCATCCTTATGATAAAAGTATGTATATTGGAACCTTACTGCATGAATCAGCTGCATTTGGAAATGCAGAACTGACTGGCGTATGCACAACAGAGCATTTGTGTTTTCCTGTACACCTGTCTACAGAGGGGAAAAACAAAGTCAAGTCATCATGTTAAATATAGTCTAGCTATTGTAAACACGGTAGAATATTCTGGGTGAGGTTCATCTCTTGAATTTATCTAGACATCAAAATGTGAGATACTTCAGCCTTTTTTTTTTTTTGAGTGGAACTATAGTACCTCTAAATTGGAAGCAATTTGCCTGTTTTTTTCTGTATTTCTTTGTTAATATAAGATGAATTTTCATCATTCATACTTTTCCGTACTGTCCCTAAAGAGAATGACTGTCAGGCTAACCTTTATATGTCTGCATTTGGGTTCTGTGAATCCTACCAGTTTATGAAATTATTTACCCCAACTGTAATGTTTTACTACAGTACAAGTAAAATGAATAGAAGTCTGTGTGGGCCGGGGCAAAGAACCTCTGCTGTTGATATGCAGATATGAATCCTTTTTCTGAATATCTTGTTGTAGTTTATGGAGTGTTTTGAGATACCTTAGCAGTGACATCTCAAATGGCGAATTAAATAGTGATATGGATCATCCCCAGGCACTGCAGCTTGCTTGACTCTAATGTCAGATTGTTAGAACAGTCACTGTCCCACTTTTGCCCGTGTGCCAGCTAGTATTCTTCCCAAACAATACCTGCTTATAGTTCAGGGATTATCGTGGGCTAATGACTAGCCCCAGTGGGCAGTCTGGATGAGGCCACCTTCATGAAAGACAGCTTGGTGTTATGGTTGCCAGTTCTTCTGCGCCAGCTGGCCTCAGTGCGAGGAAACAGTCCTAATTCCATTTAATTGACTAGTAAAGAGATGTCTATCAAATCATATACTGTCGTTATAGTAATGAAAATTGACCTTTCTCCACTGTGATTGGTGCAGTATCTATGTAGCCCACAGGAAAAGATGAAACAAAGAAAAGAGTTTCCACACAGCTTGCCAAGGACCCATTGCCCACTCTGAAGCTGTTGCCTGCTCTCTGCCTTCTCCAAGACAGCAGTTTGTGTAAAATAAATGGATCAGTGCTGTCCCAAAATTGATTTTGTATAATGTGACAGCAGATTAATAGGTTTCCAGGTTGAATGAGTGGTTTGATTTCTTCCTTCTTCTGTGCTTCTTTTATGAAAATTTTTACTTAAAAATACCTTAAGGGCCCTGACAGTTCAAATGGAAGCAATTTTGTAAGCTGAAAACTGTGAAGAAATGAAAGTATTCAGATTTTTGGTGAATACCATGACATGTTGTTTTCTAGAATTTCCTTTTTTTGTAAAGGAAGCCTGGACTTCATGGCATAATTTTAGAAGTCCAACTTTCCATGGTACAAAAATGTCACCCCGCCCTTTTTCTTAAATGGATTTAGACCTGCACAACTTCTAGCCTAATAAGGCTTAGTTGCATGTCTATCTCCAAGTTTCTTCTTTGATGAGTTCATTATTTCTCTTCAAGTATTTTGCTGTGTCATGCTTATGGTGCAGAATGAGTTATTCCACTCCCACGGTAACTGCTTATCAGTACAGTGTATTTGAAGCATATAGGTACAAAGATTAAAAACTTCTTTAAATTCTGCAAGAGAGAAAGCTATTAAAAAGCTAAGCAAACTTTATTTTTATGAGAGACAAAATTAATCTTGCATGTTTATATCAATAATTATGCTCTGCTTTAGTTAAATTCTAAACTGCTGTTTGCAAACTTTGGTTGAAGCACTGATGGATACATTAGAGATGCAGGTATTTGTAAGAGTCAGAACACTATAAAGGTAATTTATTAAGGCAGTTAATGTCATTTTCAAAGTATGTAGGCTTTCCTATCAGGAACAAGTGTCTATCTTTTTTTAGCAAAGTAACTTTAAAAAGTTAATACATTTAGCAAATGCTGAATTTAAATCAACATGATCTTGGTATTTAGACTGAACTTCTCCTGTGTTACTTTTTGAGGTTGCTTATTTGATGTGAAGGTGCACAGTCATCAGTGATACAATTTATAAGGAAAAAACCCAGTATTTTGCAAAAACATGTAACATTCGATTAATTATTTTTTTTTCAGAAACTAAAAAGGAAATGTTACAAGTTGCTGTTAAGTAAGAATGTCTTTAAAAAGATGTTCTTTAGAAAATTAGTTCTTCAGTGTTTTAAAGATCTATCAAACACCTATTGATAAAAGTGAACAACACTTTTTATGTGCGTAGTGCTTTTAAAGTATTTTGTTCCCTGTAATTGTATAAAAAATTGCATCCTTCCTTTGTGTAGGAAAGTGAAATGATAGCATAAGCTCCATGAGAGAGACAGATGTGGAATTGTTTCCCTACTTTTAAGTGCTTCTGGAGAGATTTGTGTGCTATGAGAACTGAGTACAGACTGGACTAAATATTTTAACTGGAAGCAAGGAACCTGGGGAGAAGTGACACTGAGGGGAAGTTTCTAGGCTTTTCACCTCTCTTGAGAGGTTTTGCAGTTCTCAGTGGAAAGTGGGAAGTACAGTTAGCTAGCAACCAAGAACCTCAATACTTCCTGAAATCGTTGTTGGATGTAAGTATAAATATTGATATTAAACCTTGGGAAATACTGAAAGGTAAAGTTGTTTTCTGCAATTTATGTTTTGAGAAAACTGGTGCAAAATTCACTGACAGTTCAAAGTCAAGGAAAGTCAGGCAAAAGCCAGTCTTTACACTGAGAAATTCCTAACAAAGTCTTCTTCCAAGTCAAAATCCTTGTCCCAGAAGTTGCAGATCTCTTTCTGAAATAGTGTTTCACAAAGAGGAACTAGAAATTGCTGTAATACTTAATGTCATTTTTGTTTCCTGAATACCATTAATGCATTACTTTTACAGGAACTGCTGCAATTTTTCTAAGTAATAGGCCCACAGGTTCAAATGTTCTGCCCTTTCTTTGCCATCTTCGTTTGTCCAGTGCTCAAAATACTTACAGCAGACAGCTTTGTCAGTTCTGTTAGGAAAATTATTTTATGGCACACTTGAAGCCTGATATTTGCTTTTGTCTGTGTTCTTTAGTTTGTCACCTAAATCACACTTCAGAAAGCCAATAAAGCATGACATGACCTGAAAAAAACTAAGTACTTCTGATGAAATCATAATTTCTGTGAAATTTACGGGAATTTCAGCTCTCCAGTTCAGAAATTGAAAACTTAGTGTTGGGCCAAACCAAACAAAATGACTATTTTACAATTATAGATATTTTCAGAAAGACTGATAAATACCAGATCCAAGAATCTGCTGTAATAAAAATATTAATACTTCTGAATCTGCTCCCTCTGAGTCATGGAGGCAGAGAAGGGCAGACAAATGAGATACTAAACATTAATGGCTTTATTTTAAGCTTTGGGTGTTTTGTTTGTTTGTTTGTGGGGGGTTTGTTTGTGGGTTTTTTTTCCCTCATCTGTCATAGTCATGGTTTTAAAGCCCAAGTATCTGAAGACATGCTGTTCCTTATTTTTTATAAAGTGCAATATGTACATCCTTTCATTCTCCTATTTGTACTATAATGAATAATTATTATCTATTTTACTTACTCATTACAAATCAGTCATTGCCTAAATAAGTGTTTCAAAATGTCTCTCCTTTAACAATGAATGTTTTTTGGAAAGTTGTGTGACAGAGAACTGAATATGAACCTTTATGTGTCTAGTGGGGTCCCTTTCTCCACCAGTTTACACGTGAATCTTTTAACTGCATCTTCTGCCTCCTTTATGCAGACCACCTTTGGAACTGAGTGTTTGCTTGCTACATATGCCTTTCTTCTCCCTGTGAAAGATGTCCTTTTTGTAACTATGCCAGTACTGTGTATGTTTATAAGGCTGTGGAACATTCACTACAAAAAATTCCTTCTAAGTGGGTCATGAACCCAGCCTGTTGTTTCCTACTAGGGCCTTGTTTCCAAACATAAGGCAGTGATTAAGAATAGACATTGAAGAGAAACCTGGAACATAACACCTCATTTCAAATTTAGAGATTTCTCTTCCTAAATTACCTTTGGACTCATTTGTGGTACATGAAAGTGGCAACCTTACCACAACTACCAACTTCTGAACAGTGCTACTTATTGTTATTGCCAGTAGATGGCATTCTTTATACTAACTAAATTACTAACAGTGTGAAACTTTTTTGTCAGATTTTTTGGAGGGGGCGGGGGGATGATAGACATTTACTTTTCAGAGTATGCATGAAGTCATAGGTACCTGCTATTTTGAAATATTTTGTCAAAATTACGTATTTCAATTCAACAGAGCAATCTTACTTTTTTCCAAAATGAAACAATCATTTCAGGTTCACGTAATTAGGTGGGAGGTGGTGGAGTCTCCGTCTCTGGAGACATTCAAAACCCACCTGGATGGGTTCCTGTGCAACCTGCTCTAAGGTGGCCCTGCTCTGACAGGGGGTTGGACTAGATGATCTCTAGAGGTCCCTTCCAACCCTACCATTCTGTGATTCTGTGATTCTGTAATGATGCAATTCAACTGATGTACTAATTTTGTCTTTTATCTGGGATGAGGAAGTGGAAAGGATTTTTATTTTCCTCTTTTGGAAGATAGAATATTTTAATGGAGAGCTTAGAGTTTAATATTGCTGCTTTCATTCAAGGGAATTTCATGAAGAGATATTTCTTCTGCCCTGTTGCTTATTGTCTGCAAAACCTACAGACTACAGACATGACCATTTTCTTTCTGTAGCAGATCTGTAATACCTGTAGCAGGTCATTTATAGATAGCTAAAGTTTTGGGTTTTTTTCCTCTTTAAATGCTTAATGCAAAGCCCACTACAGTTAACAAGATGTATATTGGTAACAGGACTTTTTTGACCTGTTTCAATGGATACTGAAATGAGAGGGCAGCTCCCAAAGTAAGATACTTTGATGGAAGCTAACCAGAAGATTTTTAGTGCATTAGTCATATTGGAATCCATGACCTTTGCAATGATAAATGAGCAACTGAAGTGTAGAAGATATTTCAAGATCTATTGCATTTCAAAACGTATTGCATATTCCACTGCATAATCCAGATATTGATCCTTGTGGCTTTTGTGTGTGATGAATGTTTATTTCACAGGCACCGAACAGTAGGTAGGAGCTGGACACCCCAAGGGTGTGAACACTAGAAGTCTAATGTCCCCAGATGGCATACTGGAATACTGTACACTTGGTTCAATTTGCTATCACATGCAAACTCAGTCCATCACTTTCTCCCTGTACCCAAATGTTTACCCAAATGTGATCCTGAGGTGAGTGTTAGCAGCAGCCTCTCGGATTCTGGGCAAAAGAGCCTCCTCTAGTTGGAGGAGGTACTGCCAAATGTGGAATGCCCAGATACAACTCCTGGTGATGACGGATATATGTCTACTAAGTAATGGATTCATATCAGCAATGGCTTATTTTTTAAACCTAGCCTTTGAATGGCAGTGATTTTCAGTCTTTTATAGTGTACAGTGGTGGCAAACTGAAGAACTACGTTGAAAGACCCTCTGTCCCAATAGGCTTACACCCTGTAGCACTGAAGAAATAAAACAGAATTTTACCTTACTGCACACTTTTGCTTACCAGGAAAAAAAATCTTGGAGACTTTCAAGACCCGCCTGGATGCAGTCCTGAGTAATGTGCTCTGGGCAATCCTGCTTTAGCAGGGGAGTTGGACTAGGTGATCTCTAGAGATCCCTTCCAACTCTGAAATTCTGTGATTCCATGATTATCCCCAGGATCATCAGATGTGCTGTCTGCAGTGACCTGGTTGCAGTGTCACTGGAAACGAAGGGATTAGTCACAGTGGTGATTCTTGTCACGACACTGAAGTTAGAGGACCAAGTTGCGAGCCGGGGAAGAACAAAGGTGTTTTAATTACGTTTATGATTATAGACAAAACATCCGTTGAAGGTGTATTCAGGTCATCAGTAATGCTCTGCTCCCCAGAGGTTATTCCATTTACCCAATCTTCATTGGAAACGTCCTTCACAAATACATCTTACTTAGAGAAGATGCTACCACATGAATTTGCCCCAAATAATACCTTACTACATAAGAAATTCCATTAATTTTATGAAACTTGAGGAGTGATATATTTATCCCTCACTGCACAGGGGTTCAGATTTTTATGCAGAATACACACTGGACCCTATTTGAAGAGCAGCTCAAAGTGTCTCCCACCCTTTAATGTTTCATATAAGCTTTAAGTGGACTCTGAAAGTAAAAGGAATTAATAGAACCCAGAAATACCCCAAACATATGCAGACTTATGTTTTTGTGTATGTAATGGCATACTGGAATTCTGTTTGCTACTTATATGTTAGATTAAACTAGAAGTACACTTTAATCTTTGTTGTGATTAATAAATTTGATTTAGCTATCCTTAATCCATGCCTTTATCAAAAATCACAGGATATTAATTTGTTTTATCATTATTGAAATGATAAATAAGTTGAGCTGGCATGCAAATGTTATAAATTCTGGATCTTTTCATTCAAAGTTTTACCTCTAGTTACATTTTTGGGCTGGTACCCAAATGAGTAATAGTTTTGTTTTATTAGTTCCAGCATGTTTTAATACTTAAAAGCTGTTACCATAACCAAGAAAAATGCTGATCTTTTTTCACTCTTCCGGTTGTAGAAAGAATGGGGTAGTTATTCTGAACAGCCTGAACTTTATTTTGTATTAGCTATCTTTCTATTTATATCACAGATTCAAAGATATATCTAGATAACTCTCTGTGACCTTTGCCACTGATCCATTAGCAATTTGAATGTGATGCACCATTGATTATCATCTAATATAGATACTTGCAAGAAATAATCAACTCAGAGGCCTCTTGGTCTCATATATATGATGTATTGAATTTCATTATTGGCACCTTACGCTCATTAGTCGTAGGTGACTGATTTTTGACTGGAGATATCACAGTAATGTTATGGTCAAGAAGGTATTTGTCCAGTTTTTTTGGAGGATACACACGAATAGTAATTGAATAATAAACATCCAATGATTACTTTATAAGCATTTCAAGTAGTTAACACAGCACAAAAGGGTAATGAGAAATATAGGTAAATCATAAGAAGTGTAAATATGGCTTTATAATTCACTAAGCCTTAATAGTTCTTTGGTGGCAATGGCAACCAAGCAAAAGACGGGGAAAAAAGCTCTGAAGAGACAAGAGGAAGGGCATTACAAATATAAATATAAGCGTATTCATTAACATTAGTACAGGTTTTCCTGAGATCTGAAATGAAGTGCATAATGATGAGCAGTTGTATCTAAATCAAAGCAAGATGTGCAAGAATCTGTCACTTGTAGAATTATCTAGCATGCAAAACTTCAGACATTAATTACAGTTCCATTCTTGGGTCATCTCAGTGAATATATTAACAGTAGGTCACAGGAATTTCAGAGAAAACTTCCCATTCCTGAAGTTGAGCATAGTGAGGCTTATGAGCATCTTGAAGAGATCATCAGTCTTTGGGTAGGAAGCTTGCAGTTCTGTAAATTTGTAAGTCGTATAAGTTTCTATTGAGATCAGGTAGATGTTTTCTCAGATGACAAACTTTCAAGGATGATCTAATAAGTAGATACTCTATAGAAAGAACCAAGTGATCTACTAGAGTTCTATCTTCAATTTGTCAGTTTTTCTTACTTCTGTGTTTATCTTGTAAATTCTGAAGATTAGAGCTTATTTTCTTTATAGCAAACAGGTACAAAACTTGATGCGATGGGTTTGGGTCAGCTAGACTTAAATGCAATGCAAATAGGACATGCAGACATAGCCGGTGGTAAATGATATGTAAATTAAATCTGAGGCTGGTTTAGGTGTAAATGATTACTCACACTAAATGACCTTATAAATAGTGCTTACTGATATGGAATTGTATATTGACTCTCATTTTGTCATCTGACAAGTATAGCTGTGTTTCGGAAGAGTTCTTTCTGAGGTGGTAAATGTGGTTCTTTCTCAATGGGAATGATTCATATCATCACAAACTTGATATTGTGACATTTTCAGGTTTTATTCCATTTTATCCTTGTGACTTAGTGCTACACTCTTCAGAGTGTTATGTGTTGGCTGAGCTGAATCAGCAAGGTGACATAATCTTGTCTAGATTCATTTTAAAGGATTGTTGAGCAATAGATCCTTGAGATAACAGAGTGTGATAATGATTTGTTCTATGTAAAAACTTGTTAAAAAAAAATTCTCTCCTCACTACGAGGTGACTTTTTGACAACTTGTCTCATATGAGCTAAAGAAAGGCTATTCTACCTTTCATAAAAGCAAGGTTTCTTGGGGGATTAACATGCCTAGATTTCCAATTGGGCACCATTGTGTGCCCACCAAAACTGTGTATCCTAGAAAAAAGCATCAAAGCATAGGCTAAGACTATGTTTTCACAAGTAACAACAGATCTCTCAAGATCAAATAATTACTTATTCATGGAGAAAAAGTTAACAATTGAGACTTAAAATACTGTCTCTCTCTCTTTCTTTTTTTTTTTTTCTTTTTTCTTTTTTTTTACCCAGAACCATCTACTTCATTAATTAAACCCAAATTGTTGCGATGATATTCTGGACGCTAATGATGTGACGAGTGGGACCTGTTCTCCATTACAAAAGGCCCCAAATAATGGTGTTTCTAATTAGGCCTGTAACAAAGTGTATTACACAAACGTTACACTTCTTACAGCTCTTTAAAGTGCTGTGAATTTCACAGAGAAATACTTCACAGGATAGTTTAGTGTGTAGCTTCAAGGTAACCTCTTGCTCCAGTCTGAGATAGCTCAGATCCCTCTTAGTGTTTGCCTTCAAAGACACCTGATTAGTGTTAAGGAAGCATAAAATACTGCATGGTAAGTCTTTTAAATGGCACTATTTGTGTGAGAGTAGGTGCATAATGGCAAGCTAATGATTCTGCTGTGTCTATATGTTTAATAAAGCAAACTGAGGTTTATATTTAGGTTCTGCATTTAGTCACCAGCTATCTCAGGCTTAGTTGCAATTACTCTGTGATCATTTGTATTCTTTTAGTGCTTCTGGTCTCCACTTGGGATTAGGCAGCAGTGTTTCTGTAAATGCTCTATGCCTATGTGGCAACAGGTGATGGCTCTTGTCTGAAGAGGTTTCTTGTTTAAGGAGGGACCGTTCTGTTCTGTTGACAATGAATAATGGCATATGGGAGACGAAAGGGAACATTGCCTTCTCAGGCTTAGTGTTAGCTGGGATTTTAATTGTTCTTCTGTCTTCTGCATTATCAATTATAATGTAGCTTTCTCTGCTCTGGGGAGCAACTATATATTTTATTGTGAAGTTTGATATTCCCCAGTAAGAAATATGTAATCAGGTACTTAAAAACAGCATGAAAGAATGTTTTGAACTTTTAGTCTGGAATACTGAGTAGCATCTGCTTTCACTGCACATAGTGGGGCTCAATAAACTTCCTAATTGCCTACTACCTTTGTGGAACATGGAGGAGAAATCACACGTGTTATATAATATTTCAAAACAACACAGATTAATTAGATTGCACCATACATTTATTGCTACCTTCATATTTACTCTCTCAGGAATTCTTTGCACTGCTTTCTATTTAGTATGATTTGAGTTTATATTTGGTGTTATGAAGACTTATGACAAAGAGAAATATCAGGCAGTTCTACTAATCAGGACAGACTTGGTACCTGGATGAGAAATTTCTACATGGTTATCTACCTGACTTTTTTATTCACACCTTGAAAGCTTCTGTCAGCAGGTTCAAAGAGGACTTTGGGATACTGTAAGGAACAGAATTTTTTTTTTTAAATGGTAGACTCTTGCAGTTTTATTAATTTTTCAAGTGCTATTTGGTAGCAGCTGAAAGGGTTATCTTTATTTCCCAAGTACAGAGTGCAGATGCATCAATGGCAATAATGTTTGCAATTCAACCTATAGCATCGGTGTATTCAAAATCCTATAGAAGATTGTGTATTCATGGCTGCCCATATTTATGGTTATATTTTCATTCTTAGGAGTCAATGAGAACTGCTTACAAGTCTTTCAAATTTTTGACCTCCATTTGAAGATGCTGAAATGATCTTTCTCCTTGTTGTTTGATTTCCTTTTGGTTTAACCCGCACCTCCTCCCCCCCAATTATTTTGACAGTAGAAACAAGGTGCTCTTGTTTTTTCTTTCGTTTTCCTCTCCTAAAAGTGTACCAAACTGATACCTGGAAAGAAATGGGCTTCTCTACTATGAGTCAAGCAAGAATGGTTATAATTCATGAATGTTGTAAGCCTTTTATCATCTGATAATTTTATCAATTATTAGATCTGCTTGAGGATCCATAGGCAATCTTGAGGGGATCCCTGCTCTTCTGTGAGGGACGCATGGAAGGGAGCTGAGCTTTGTAACGTGGAATTTGGCGTATCCAATATGAATCTTCCAAAGATTTTCATGGTCAGTGAAAAGGATACAGAATCAGATACTATATACTATCACTTTGCTTCAGTACAGCAGCTCCTGTGTTGTTCTGTTTTGTCTAGGCTGAATCAGGATATCTTTGTGTGTTTTGACAGGTTTACTCAAACTATCATCTTAATGGATATTCCATGACAGGTGGTACCTCTTGTCTTCCAATTCTTTAACAAAGTAGCACAAAACTATTTTCAGTCATCTGTAGTTATAAATAGATGATGCCTTCCATTAAGATACATTATGAGGTTACAGTCAAACTGTCTAATGTTAACATGGCATCCAAATTTCTTCCCTGGATGGGTCCTAACTTCTGAGAAAAGAGAAAAAGAGGGTGCAAAACATATGTGTGTATTCCATCGTCAAGCTGTTGAGAGCAGAAATTTCAGAGCCTATTTACTTAGACTTCTTGTTCCTATTGAAATGGCTTTTTTTTTTTTCCCCCCTAAATCACTATGAAATCAACATTTGTCTTCGCAACTATTTCAGACACATCCTGCAGATACAGCTAATTAAGAGCCAACCACTGGTTGGAGTTTCCCTCAGTGCTTTCCACTGATTTGTTTTTGTTTATGATGTGTTCTGTTTGCTTCATTTCTGTGATACATTTGTGCAGTCTTATTTAGCCTTCAGATCGTCAAGTTATTGGAGCATCAGTGCACACGGCATGAAAAGAAATGAGTCATTCACCCATTCCCAATCTTTTGTTTCCTCAGCTGATTGAAGGGTTCAATAAATTACTGTGGTTCATAATGACTATAAAAGTTAAACACTATTTTTATCTATTCAGCTGTGTTTTAAATACAGCATTGGGATCTATCATTCTGTCACAGAGAGAGGCTCTGGAAGCATTTGACAACTTATAATCTTTCCTCCTTCACATATTCATGAGAGAGGAAGATTATGCATGCAAGCAATAACTTTACACATTAATTATTGAGTCAGATATCAGGAAGACCATAACTTCATGAAAGACAATGCACAGAACTACTTTGATTTGAAGAAAAGATAAAGCTCAAGGGCAAAAATCCTAGGGTTTGAATAACAACAGATAATTTCCTGTCCTTCCTCCTCTATCCCTTATCTAAGTTTCAGGCTAGAATATCTATAGTATGAAAAGTCCCCAAGGAAGAACAGAAGTGAGCAGCAGGAGATACAGCTGTTCATTTGGCTTGTTAATGGGTTTGGGCAATGCCTGATTGGTGCCTGTTGCAGGTGGTGTAATGAGATCCATCTTTCAGTGAGTCAGTCGCGTTTCTGAGCATGCTACGAGGAGTCAGCAGGGTCATGACCCTATAACTTTCTACACTTTGATATATTACTTTCTTCCTGGAAAGAAGGTGGAGCCAGCCAGTTGCCATGCTCAGACCATGCAGTGTGAATGGTGGGCTTCTAGTATATCCTTCTCCCCTTTATATTGCCATCTTGTTTGGCTTAATGAATCAGTGCACCCATCTCAGTATATCAAACAATGCTGAGGTAGCCCCTTTATTTGTTCATGGCTGTTGGTGACTCAAACTACTAACTCCGAGTAATTCAACTGACTGTATTTTGGAAGCCCCTACACTCATTCTTACGCTATTAGTGCTTTTTTGATGCTAGCACTTGTAATTCATCCTGGTATTATACAGGAATAATTCGCTGAAAGGATTTGTTTGAGAGAAAGAGAGAGAAAAGCGCTTCGATTGCCCTTTCATCTACACACTGTAACATAGAAACAACGCTTGGCAGGAGTTAACCCATGCTCTTGAATAATCTTTTGCAGATTAAAAGATGGAGGCATACTGAGTAATTCTTTTCACTCAAGTGACATTTGGATATGAAGCTTCCCACAGCCCTATTTTTCAGCTAACGTGGACTGGATATGAAATGAATTTAGTGCAGAATGAGGGATGGCTGTTGTCTTTAACCTCTCATGAGAAACTGTGTAGACTAAAGCCCCTGTGGTTTAAGGTCATAAATATTCCATTTCTAGTAATTTTAGCTTTTTCTGTATATTGCATACAATAAGGACAAAGCAGTTAAAATTATTTACATACACGTATGCAAGTGAATGATCACAGTAGCAATGACACTTGGCACTGTTGCATAATTTGTTCAGTGTTCAGCCATAATATACCCTGCTATACAAAAGGGGCCTGGGTAAGGTGGTCTGGGTCGTGTAATTTGGAATTGCCAAGCGTTTATACTTTTGAGGCTTTATCCTACTGTCACACTTGTTTTGCCAGAAATTGTATTAGTGCCTCCTAGAATACACTTAATTTTTATTTTATTTTATTTTTGGGAAGGTATGCATATATGTGCTTTCAACCTGTTTTGGTGCAAAACAGATACCCCTCATAGACTTACACTGACTTGAAAAGATGCTATTCTCAGAACTTTGTTATACATCAGAGTTACTCTCAACAAAGCAGAGAAAAATGCATTGTTTAAAATATATGGAGCAATCTATTTTTGAAACTCCAGAAATATCAACAGCATGACGTTGCTTCACACCTGTTTTTACATGCCATTTGCTTTAGTTAAAGGTATTTTCCTTGCGGGCTGCACTGTTTATGGCCATCTTCTAGTCTATTCTTGGCTTAACTTTGCATTCAAGTTGTTGATCTGTTTTTCAGGCTTGCTGCCTTGCTTTGTTAAGTGCCATAAGGCTCTTTGTCCTCTTGAATTTCTTTTAATTACCTTTTGTGTTTGGAATTCATTCTAACCTATGCATGCTTTTACACAACATTCCCACCATATCTGAGTACCTTTCAGTTGCCTGCTAAGGAAGAGCTACCACTTGAGACATGCTCTTTTTCTCGCCCTTTCCCAATGGAAGAATGTTTTGTTTTAGGAAAGTAAAGTGCTGATTTATGTTAGGGGATATTGAAAAAGAGCTACACCTTGTCCTCAGGGCAGAGAATGGTAATGTTTGTGGCAGTCTTCCTGCTCTAAATTTTTGTTTTCCAGTTCCAGACCTGCTCCTGAGAATCTCTCAATGCATTGTAGATCAGATTTTTTTGTTTGTTTGTTTTGGATATAAAACACCTTTGTGCCTAATCTGGATTTGAGATTTCACAGTAAGATCTTTTATTTTATGAACTATTTAATTCTTTAATCAAAGAAAGCAGAAAAATAACTTGAAATTTCTTGATAGAACATTTAGGAAGATTAATCGTGTTATAGTTTCATTTAAAAAATTGGCTCATTTCTGATGGAATGTCTTTCAAACATTCATCTTCCCGAGGAGATACATTTACAATAAATGTGGAGCCTGGTTTTGATAGTCTAAGATTGAAAAGCAGAGTACTTCTCTCTGCTTTAATGAATGTCACTTTGTTTCTAACTCTAAGCATTTTTCTGAGGACACTACAACCAGCAGAGCAAGAAAAGTGCGTTACTTGAAGTGTGTCCTTTATAGAAATTTGAAGTCTATCACTGTTTTAAAGGCAGCTGGCAAAAGCACACTTTTAAGAATTAATTTCTGTGTTACTTAGAAGTCATTAAAATATGTTGCCGTATTGATTCTGATCCTAGTTTAAGTATTTGGAAAAAGTGTAATCTATTAGTAAAAAATGGTATACAGCCTCTGGAAAACAGATACATAACTTCATTTTCAAAGGAGTGCAGAGCGGAGATATTGGGTTCTATGAAATATTCCATTTCCCAGATTGTTTCATATTTTTTTGATGAATTGGAAAGTGTTGAGTGTAAACGCATATTGTGTATTTCCACCACAAGCTTTTGGGAAACACATGTTAGTTTTTTGCAAAAAAATCTCAGGGATCTAAGTTAATCAACCAACTTTTAAAAAATATCTTACTTTCCTACAGGGGAGGTATTGAGTAATTTCTGTTAAAATTTTGTGATTTTTCTGGGTAATGGAAATCCATGAACATCCTGGTGCTATAATAGATCAGAGCAGAAAAAGAACTAAGATGAAAAAGATTTTTTTTTTACTGTGAGGGTGGCCACACACTGGAAGAATTTGGCTGGAGATTTTGTGTAGTCTTCATCCTTGGAGTCATTCAAAACACAACAGGACATAGTCCTTGTCAGCCTGCTGTAGGTCACACTACATTGAGCAGAAGGGTTGGACTAGATGATCTCCAAGGGTGTCTTCTCACCTCAACTATTCTGTGATCCCCATTGATTACACTGTTACTCACATTAGCTGAAAGGACTTTCCCACAAGGACGTGTAGATCTGTTGAATTTTGTGGCATGTCTTCATGTCAACATTTTCGTTTTCCCATCAATACAAATGAATTAATTTCAATTAAAGATAATGTATTGCAGTCCCTTAGAAGCAGGAGACAGTTGTACTAAACACTTAGTGCATCTCTTTGCTAATTTGAGATGGTGTGATTTCATGGTACTAGGCTAACACCTGAGAGTAGCGTTGTTCATATATTCCAATGAAAAGGAAAGGCTAAGACACTCCTCAGTGTGTGTATCTCTCTGGTTTTTTTTAATATCTGTGCAGATATTGCTGTTAATTTATGTTGCATTGTGTTCCCTTTTTTTTTCCTTGTGTAACAAGTACATGAGAATTGGAGGGTCAATCATCACTTAACTACTCAGTAACTCGATCCCGTGCAGCAGGCAATCCCTGCAGCTGCCTAGGCTTCTCTTGGAAGAGAGCACTGATGGCAAGAGGAGAACTAAAGGGAGCATTTTAGAGACCTGCTCCTTCTGAGTTTCACGCTCTACAAGAATATATCCCTTGTTGGCTAGTTTACAGTTCACTTTGTCCTTTGTGCTAAGTAGTGGGGCTTTCCTTTACTGAGATATTTGGAGCCACAGGCGTCCTTAAAATTCAATTTACGTTCATTAAAAATCTGTCTGTTGAAGACAAATAGACAAGCATCCTCACAGCCTGAGTTTCAGCCACAACTCCCTAGTTACCATGGATCACATCTAATCAAAGGCTCTGCATGGTATATACAGCTGTCTAGGAGTTAATAAAATTCTTCAGACAAATATATAATTTCATTAGGAACATGGGCCATGGATCAGCTCGAAACTCTTCAGCATTGCAAAGGGTTTGCCCATGGGGTCTTCTATACAAAATCCTAAGTTTGTGTTTCATCGTATGTTAGCCATACCAGATCTAGCTCCAGACGTAAAGCCACATTAGTGTAGCAGCATGCTTGAGTTGTTAAACTCTGCTAAGCATCTGTATTCATGCTGATAACTGAGTTTTGGATACAGCTTTCTTTGTAAAGACTATACAGATCAATCCTTAAAGGTTTTATCTCCTTCCAGGCAGAAGCAGACGGATGAGGTGAAAGCTGACATGTAATTTCTTGCCCTTTAGTAGAAGAAGCAATCGGTAGCTTGTTCAGTGTTTGGGTTTTTTGAGTGTACTTGTTGAAAATGGCATGAAACACAGAATTGCACCATTTGACTTGCGAGTGCTTTTCAGGCTGTTACAGATCTGTGTGCATGTTGCAAACTATACTGTACCTGCCCTTCACATTTTTCTCTGTTTGGAAATTATTTTAATCTGAAATTTTGGGGTGGTGTGGGCTTATTTTCCCTAGAATTATGTTGATCTTTGGTGTCATGATAAGTTACGTGATTTTGGTACGGCTTGCCTTCAAAGCACAGCATTTGTTAGTTTTTGCCTTTAAAAATACTTGCAAGCATGAGGTCTTGCAAGGGTTTTGTGTATAGAAGATACCTGTATCAGTCTGTACTACAGTTTTTCAGATAAAGGTCTTTTGGGGGAAAAATACCCATGAAAATAATTGAATTTGCAGTATAGAAGCAGAAACATAGAATCATAGAATAGTGTGGGTTGGAAGGCAACTTTAAAGATCACCTAGTCCAACCCCTCTGCAGTGAGCAGTCTTCAACGAGATCAGGTTGCTCAGAGCCCCATCCAACCTGACCTTGAACGTTTACAGGGATGGGGCATCCACCGCCCCTCTGGGCAACCTGCTCCAGTGTTTCACCACCCTCACAGTAAAGAATTTCTTCCTTCTATCTAGTCTGAGTCTACCTTCTTTTAGTTTAAAGCCATTACCCCTTGACTTATCAAAATGTTGCACTTGGCATGTCTCTCGACATTTGAGGCGGCATTTGTTTGGTTTTGTATGCTGATTTTATTGGTCCTCGGAACACTGAACCTCTGCTTAATGGTTGTGGCTTTTTTAGGGTAAGCCTAGATTGTCTTTCAGATAGATAGTAAAAGTGAGGGGGTTTTGCGTGTATGGTTTTATATTTATTTCTTGTATTGTATAAAGGATTCTGTTGGTAGAAAGTTTTCTAGTAAGGTGGATAGAAAACTGGTTGAAAGACAGAGCTCAGAGGGTCGTGATTAGGGGCGCAGAGTCTAGTTGGAGGTCAGTGACGAGCGGTGT
>VXBO01002397.1:275498-343344 GCA_013400135.1 Rhinoptilus africanus
TGCTCTAAGGTGGCCCTGCTCTGGCAGGGGGTTGGACTAGATGATCTCCAGAGGGCCCTTCCAACTCCTACCATTCTGTGATTCTGTGAAACTTCTTGGGAAAATACATTCCTTTTTCATTAATTGCAGCTATAAATAAAGTAGTGCAGGAAAAGATAGAGATGGGTGTAATGTTTCCTGTTGTGATCTTTGAAGTAGGCTAGATGAATGAGTCATTCATTTAAGTAGCAGTGCTGATAATGAAGTCTTCAAGGAAAATATTAAATTCTGTCATTGTGACCGGCCCGTGCTCAGGCTGCTGATCCCAAGAGGGATGATCCCAGGACGTCCAGATCTGCTGCAATGCAGCCTGCTCTGGCAGTCGCCTGCTGACCCCTTTTCCCATCATATTTTCTGAAAGCCAAAATATTACTGTACCAGGTGGTGAGACCCGACGTCCCTGGCAGCAATGCACCCAGTCCCACTGCTGGGGAGGAGGCAGGGCTGCTGATTTTGGGGAGGAAGCAGACATTGACTGACTTTTTAAATACTTCTTTAAGGTCCCTTCCAGCCCTGACAATTCTATGATTTTCTTTGAGTGTGCCCGCCTGTGTGCACTGCAAGAGTTTGGATGTGTTTTGCATGCTACTGATGTTACGGTACATGTGGTTGCTGCTTATTTTCAGCTGACGTCTCCACTGCTCTTTTTCCTCTCTCAACTGAGTATCACTTTCTGCCCTTGTCTGATCTACAGTTACCGCCCCCTGTAACTTACGCCTCCCACTTTTTCTCACAGAAAAATAATGAGTTCTCCTGATTATTTTCCTTATTTCTTCCCACTCCCTCAGCACCAAGCCTCACTAGTCTCCCTGCTCCAGGAGGGGGAAATGAAAATAGCAACAAAATTAGTAATTCTTCCTTGGCAGCCTCTTATTTGCTGCTGTCAGTGCTCTGCCATAACTCAGGTTCCTGGGGAGCAGGGTTAAAACCCAAGCAGTTGCTGGGACCTTACGTCTGCACAGGAATGTAATCTCACACCAGTTTTTCAGTTGCATGGAACTGAGAGAAGGCTTAAATGCCATTTGCCTATGACTATATTAGCAAAGAGGAGCCAATCCACTTTCTTTAATGAAATAAATGCTGTTTAGTTCATTACTGCTTGTTGTTAAAAATAAACAAAGCAAAACAAAACCAAACCTTTATTAGCTTAAAAAACAGATCTGCAGAATTAATTGCTTTTTAAGCATAGCATTAAATGGTTGCTTTTCTTTGTCTGAGTAATTTGGGGTACTTTTCTCTAAAACAGCAATAAAAGTAAATCCCAAATTCATGCTGTGTTTAAAGCAATTTTGACAAATTTAAACTGGTAATACCAGGTCTATTTTGTTTCTCTAATAAGGTGTTTATGATAAGTGTGGAATTCTCCATCTAAGCCTGATTTCCAGCTGAAATCAGGTATGAGAGCTTGCCAAACTCATTGTGTTCAGTCTGGTTAGCGGTAATTGTTTTTTCAGGGGTTTTTTTTGGTTTTTGATTTTTTTTGTGTTATTTGCTAAACAGAACTCTCACATTTCCTGGGAAAGGGCTGGGATGAATTTTTGATAGTCTGTAAAAATCCATATGAGCAAACACGGCTTTAATGCATGCCGTGCTAAAACCAGAGATGGCATCCTAGTGCTGGAACAATGTTTCTCAGCACTGGGATGTGCCTCCTGTCTGCTCTCTCATACCAGTTTAATCCCTCTCAGTGAAAGCCATGAAAAACAAATGCTCCTTTGCGCTTTGCTGCAAAACTGCCTGGTTCATCTCCAGTGCTTGCTGTGGATATACAGGTCCAAGCTCAACAGCTGAGTTTGGGTCCAGTCCCCAGTTTGGGGCAGTCGCCGTCCAGCAGGGCTGGATCCTGATGCTGTCAAAAGATGCCCTGGAGCTCAGCAGGACTCATTTTTTTTTCCTGCCCCAGGCATGGCAATACCACTGCGAGCAGCAGAGCTGATGGACTTCTAAGGACCGAGCTCCTGCGAGCCGTCACCTCTCATGCAATCCAAGAGCTGCCAGCTCTTGTGGCTCCTTTGAGTGCAGCAGGAGACAGGGGCCCTGAGCACCTGGCTTTCACAGCAGCACTAGAACTCTTGCCAGCTGCTAAATGCCATCTTGCAGCTGCAAGGGACGGTTCCTCCCATATTGTCTTTCTCCATCTGGAGATGCTCTTTGCAAATTTCCCCTTCTTGCAAGGCACAGGTTGTGGGGTTGTTTTTTTGGTTTTGTGGTTTGTTTTTTTTTTTCCATAACCCCCCTTTGCATGCTGACTGCTTTGCATACGCTGTTGGCTAGTGCTCTGCTCTCGGGCTCTGTAACACTGCTTCATTCTTGTGGACAAGAGGGTGAATGGTGAATAACGTGCCTAAATTCAGATCCATGGTGAAACTCAGAAGGTGCAACCGCGCACCATCATCCCTGGTGCCCTCTCTAATTGTAACAAGTAAGCATATAGGAGTGTTTGTTTTTACTGAAAGAAAGGTCTAGCTTGATTAAGAGCCAACTGGGAACACTGTTTTCCTCCAGGTCAGCACAAGCTCTCTAGCCATAGCAGTGACACAAACATTGTGCTTTGGCAATAAAAATCAGCTGGCAGATTTGAACCATGATGCTGCAGGAAATAGTGTTTCTGTCTGTAGACTCAGTGTTCTGTAAAATGACACATTGCTTCATAGTTCAGCAAGGTGAATGTCTTGATTAATCAGAGCTGTCTTCCTATGGAAATGGGGTCTGATTATTTATTATTATGGAAAATGCGTTGGCTCTTTCCTTAGATAAAGTCATTTTGTCTTGTACAGAATTACTTTTGCTTTTAGAGGATAGTATAGGTTTTCTGTCTCTTCACACCACTGCTTGAGCTAGCTGTTGACTTTAATTCTCTTTCAAGGCTACTTATTTTCTGTAAATTGGAAAAATTTTCCTGAGGACACTTGGGTTTCCACTGCTGGAGCATCTTCCTCAGAACTACTCATCCTCACCCCTTTTGCATACCCCTGTATTTTTGAGATTAATCTGCCTTATTTTGCTGAGCATCATTCACATGTTCTCCTTCTTCCTTTGTTCTTTCTTTTGTCACATCACCTCACTTTGTTTTCACACCATCACCCACTTATTCTTCTGTGAGCTCAGATACTTCCCTGCCTCCCTTGTCTGCTCCTCAGCAATAAGGAGACACCTTATCGTGCTCTACAACTAACTGAAAGGAGTTGTAGTCTCTCATCTGTAGCGAGGTGGGTGTTGGTCTCTTCTCCCAAGTAACAAGGGATAGGACAAGAGGAAATGGCCTCAAGTTGAGCCAGGGTAGGCTTAGATTGGATATTAGGAAAAATTTCTTCTCCAAAAGGGTGGTCAAGTTCTGGAACAGGCTGCCCAGGGAAGTGTTTGAGTCACCATCCCGGGAGGTATTTAAAAGATGTGTAGATGTGTCATTTAGGGACATGGTTTAGTGGTGGCCTTGACAGTGTTAGGTTTGTAGTTGATCTTGATGATCTTGAGGGTCCTTTCCAACCTAAATGATTCTATGATCCGCTCTTCTTTCGTTCCATTTCACATCACCTTTTCTTCATTTTTGAGGGTGTTTGGAGCACTCCAAAGTTATCCTTCAAGCCTGATTCTTCTCTATTACTGTTTTGCTTTTGCATCTTGACTTTGTGGCTGGATGTTTCCCTCTAAGGGTTCTCCTTTTCTATGAATCTGCTGTCAAAATCTTCTTGTTTGCCAGATTTACAAGTTTTCAGTATAGTCGGCTTTCCCTCTTCTGTCATACCTTTTCATTCCCCATCCAAATTTTGTCTTTACCCTCAGCTGTGAGTCTTGGGATCTTTTCTTTGGTGGAACCTGTTAGATTACATTTCTTACACGTACATATTCCATAGTGTGCTTACCAAAGTCAAGTAGTCACTGTAATGGTCTTCTCTTCTCTTTATGTCCCATCTTCTACTGCCTTGGCAACCACTTAAATAACTTCTCCTACTCCTACCCTTAAATGCACAAGCACAAAAAAAAGAAAGAAAAAGCTCCCAGCAACCTCTCCCACCTTTAAATTCACATGAAACCTCCTCTGTGTTTCTGGTTTTTTGACTTTGTTGCTGGCTATTTTATCAGCTTTTAAGGCTAAAAGCATACTGAAATTGACTTTTGTAGGGTTTGTTTCACAAGCCTGGTTTATGTGAAGGGTGGAGTTCTTTCCTCTCCACTGGAGTAACCTTGCTCTGAAGTTACAAAGAACTAAGTACCTGGAGTGGGTAGAGAGTTGCATCTACCTTCAGATTTCTGTAACAGTGACTGCTATCTCTGGGAACACTATGTTCTCCATATATCCATGTAGTCATTGATTTGGAATAGGCAGTTTTAGTTTACAGTTTAGTGGACCTGCTTAGACAAAGTACTTTGGGAGAGTAAAGGGATACAAATGCAAATGGCTACAGCAGATGGCTTTGATGCATTCTTTGTCTACGCAGAAAGATAAAACCACTCAGTCCACTGGGTAGGTCCACATTTCTCTCTTTGGTTGTTCTTTTGCTTGGCAGATCATTTTTGCTAGAAACCGTTGCAGTGAATATTGCTTTTTCCTGAAAGGATTGCTTTTTTAGCCATCAATCTCATTTCTGATGAATTTTTAAATATTTAATAAAGCTATTGGTCTGTAGAAAGCACTATTTGCATTGTCTTTGTGTTCTTACATGATGCCTGAAGAGCTTGACAAAGTAGTACTTTGTGTAATATCTATACTTATTTCCAAAACAGAAGAGGATAGATGTTTTCAATTTAGCATAGAATTCCCTACAGTACTTATCAGGCTTTACAGTCTTAGCATTTTTAATCAGTTGTAAAAGATCCTCTTACTCTCTGATTTATATAATAGACCTTAGCTTTTCTATTTTTGCTTCATTTGACTTCAGAATGTTTCCAATGCTATAAAAAATTGACATTTTGTTATTCTTTTTCTCATCTTAAATTTTTCCATATATCAATGTTGATAAAATTCACACTTTTGAAGCAGTGACTACTAAAGATAAAAAAGTTTAGCCATAACCTTAAAACAAAAGATATACAATATTTAGTCTCCAGCATATTACTGACATTTTATGTGACCATTTTTCCTCAAAATCATATTGACTGAAATTTTCAGGAGACTAATGACTGGTCATGTGTTCTGAATTCTCCATCTGATGGAGAGCTTTTAATGCTTTCTGGGAAACGCTGGACTCTCTCTTCTATCTCCCTCCCTCTTTTGAGAGAGGAATTATAGGAGAAATTTAAAGCTATATCAACCTTCTCTGGCACTCACAGAAGTTAGTGTTGTGTGGTAGTATAGCAGTCCCTGCACTGATCTGAAAAATGCTTTCTTGGTCCCTAGTTTCCATTCAGTTTGAAGTGCCTCTTTTGCTCATCAGTGGTGTTTCCTTTTCTCCAGTCCAGTGGGTGACACTAATCAAAGTTTGAGGCTCCTTCAGACACATTTCCTGTCTGTCAGCATTTTCAGTGGGCTGTCCCGACGAGAGCAAAGACAGAGTAGCTGGTGGCAGCATGGGTCAGGACTGAAAGCAGGTAGTAGAGAAGGGCCAGGTGGCCGTATGGTGAGACTGCTGTTTTGCAAAAAAACCCCAACTTAAGCACTCAGGTAAATCAGTTGCTTGTGACTGATTGGCAAAATGAAGGTCTGTTCCAGTCAAAGCAGAAATCTTGGCAGGAGCATATGTCTTATTTAGCAGTGATCCTTCTAGAAATTTTGGTCCTAATGCACACTATAAACCTGATTTCTTGCTCTCAGAACTAGCAATGATATTAATGTTTCAGTATTGTTTCAGTCTTAGGGTCTTCATGGAAGTTTCTTGAATTAACTGATTAAAATAAAATGCCATAATTTTATGGTTTCAGGCTACTGTTGTACTTGTCAGAAAGGTTTGGAGACTGATACTGATCACAAATCCATCTTTTCTATGGCAGACATTGCAGGAATAGTGTGGACTCAGTGGTGGGCTTTAATTACTTGTTGCATGTGTGTCGGATAGCTTGAAAACTATCAACTGTCTTCAATTTCTGGTTTTATTCAGGTCCTCCAAACAGCACGCTGAGTATAAATATGTGAATTATACATGTTCTCTCTAACTCAGTCCCAACAGACAGTGCACTTGCCTGCTCATGAGGTCCTATCATAGAATCACAGACTGGTTTGGGTTGGAAGGGACCTTTAAAGGTCATCTAGTCCAACCCACCTGCAATGAGCAGAGATATCTTCAACTAGATCAGGCTGCTCAGAGCCCCATCCAATCTGACTTTGGATGCTTACAGGGATGGGGCATCCACCACCTCTCTGGGCAACCTGTTCAAGTGTTTCACCACTCTCATTGTAAAAAATTTCTTCCTTCTATCTAGTCTGAATCCACCTTCCTTTAGTTTAAAAACATTACACCTTGTCCTGTTGCAACAGGCCCTGCTAAAAATTCTGTCCCCATCTTTCTTATAAGCCCCCTTTAAGTACAGAGAAGATGCCATCAGGTGTTCCTGAAGTCTTCTCTTCTCCAGGCTGAGCAACCCCAACTCTCTCAGCCTGTTCTGATAGGAGAGGTGCTCCAGCCCTCTGATCATTTTTGTGGCCTTTCTCTGGACCCGCTTCAGTAGGTCTATGTCTTTCCTATGCTGAGGCCCCCAGAACTGGATGCAGTACTCCAGGTAGGGGTCTCACCAGAGTGAAGTAGAGGGGTGGAATCACCTTCCTTGACCTTCTGGCTGTGCTTCTTTTGATGCAGCCCAGGATACAGTTGGCTTTCTGGACTGCGTGTGCATATTGTTGGCTTATATTGGCTTCATCCACCAGTACCCCATAGTACTTCTCGGCAGGGCTGTTCTCATTTCCTTCATCCTCCAGCCTTTATTGATACTGGGGATTCCCCCAACCCAGGTGCAGGACCCTGCACTTGGCCTTGCTGAATCTCATGAGTTCAACCTCACCAAGGCAGATGAGCTGAGAGGATGTTACTTTCAAGAAGTTTAAACAAGTAAACCTGTAGAGTGATACATATTCTGCTAGCTGGTATCCTTTGATAAGTCTTGGTTTACTGTTTCATTATTGCTCTACAGTCTTCCTGAAGTCTCTAAACTCAGGGTCACCTGCAAAGAAGAATTTACTACTAATACTTGAAATCAGAAAGTGGGAAAATGAAGGATTGTGTTGTTTTCTACAGATAAAGTTTTCGTTTTAAAAGCTGTTACAATCATTCCTTTATTTCCCTCATTACACGTTACATACTTTTCCTCAGAGCCAACCTTTTTGGGCACCAGGAAGAAGCATTATTTCACAGATGCAATTACATTTAGGGCAAAGATTTTAGGAGCCATAAGGCAGGGTCTTTACAACAGATTAAATAGAGAGCCTTGTAACAAGAGGCTAGTGCACAATCTGGCCAGTTGGCAACAAAAAGGAAAAATTTGCTTACAAGTGAAGGGGAAGAGCATTTTAACTTAGAACAACTCAGTAGATGATGCAGTTGCTAGGTGATGTCTTTCATTTCTGGAAAAATTCTTGAGGTGAAAGCTAATCAATAAGGTAGATACAGTGTGATGTCATTTGTTGCCATGGTTTCTGAACTTAGCAGTCTGTTATCTGCAAATAATATTGATGGTTGCTATGCAGTTGAATCTTTTCATATTGTTGTTTTGCCATTATAAAGATCTTTAATCTTGGCTAAAGCTTCAAAGTGTGGAGTGTCTATGAGTTTAAACGTTGTAATAGATAGGCTTGTATTACAATCCTAAAATATCTTGAAATTTACTACCTAATAAACAACAGGCATCAGCAGGAAGTGAACAAGGTTAACATTTTGGTGATTAAACTTCCACAAAGCAGTTGACATTTTCTAGTAAATTAATCTGCAAATTAAATATCTCCGTGGAATTAGTGCTATGAGTCACTACACGGCAGATCATGTAAAAAAGAGGTAAGCAGTCAATCCTTGGGGTGATAAGGCAGTCAAATATATAAAGCTATAAATGGCTCAAAAGCCATTGCAGCTTCTTGAACAATGTCTTTGTATTTCATATTGCTTTCACCTTTGGATTGTGCCTCTTTATGATGTTTGAGTTTTGCTAGAAAATATTTTATAGCAGCTTATGCTAAGCATCAGACATTGGACAGGATGAAAGGGTAATGAGACTTATTTTTCCTGATAGCTGTCAAGGTGAAGGAAAAACATTCTCAAGTTGGACCCTTTAAATCAAACACAATACTTAGTTTTTCATATTCTATGGAGAAGATGTTAGTTTTGTAGAATGCCATGTATCCTTTACTTGATTTATTTGAATCTCTTTACAGTAGTTTTTCTTGATAGCTTGATTTATTGAAAGCATTTTGGAGGGAAAGAATGAAAAAGAGATGAAAGGACAGAGCCCAGTGCAAGCTAGAGAAGGTAACATGGGGTGATCTGAAAGATGAGGTGATTTGTAGAAGTACAAAATGTTCAGTACCCAGCAGTGAAACATTTTAAAGGAGGGGAGGGCCCATCAGACAAAGTGGAAAGAGAAAAAAAAGCAGAGAGAAAAGCAGAGAAGAAAGAGGCTAATGGAAGAAAGAGGAACTATTTTTATTGGGGTGAGAGAAGGGAGGAAAGGAAGGGTAGAAAAAAAATCAGATGATGGCTTGCTGAATTCTAAGATTTTTACATCTTTGGAACAACATTTGCCGTGCTGTCTAGTTTTTCTCTTTTCACCCAACTGATTCCTCCTCCTCCTCTTCCATATCCACTGTTCTCTGCCTAACAACACATTTCTTTAGAAAGCATTTTGCCACCTTCTCTCTTGTCTTCTTCACACATCTCTCCTCTGTGTGGTGACTTTGACTATCACATTTCTTTCAAACGGAGAAGTAATTGCCTTTGTAGTCCTACTTGTCCCCTTAATATAGTGAGTGAATTGTCAAGGGCGTGCTCCCAGTGGGAGACCTGAGGAAGATGTCACCGGGAAAAGCGAGGCATACAACTAAAATCCTGCTCTTGCAATGTAGGCAAGGATGTTCTCGATGAGTCGTCTCCTGGAACTCCTCTAGAAATTCCCTGTTGGCTGTGCAGAAACACAATAACAGCCTTCAAGGAGTGTATCCTTAAAGCACTGCTACTGAGAGGACGCAGATGGAGGAGACATGCCGGCTTGATGATGATAGCAGATGTCAACAAGTTAACAATCTGAAAAGGAAACTAGCAGCACAGCAGTGCTTCTTACCCAAATGTATAAAGAGAGAGAGGAAGGGGAAAAAAGAAAAAGGAAAAAAAAAAAAAAAAGCAACATGGAAAAGAAGATATGAATCAGTAGTGCTGATCAGCAAGAGCTGTAAAAGACTATCTGATGCTAAATCTGTAAAGTGGTGCTGTTGAGTGGATTTGTCTAAAGAAGTATTTCACTATTAGGCTGTCACAAAGGAAGAGCATTTACTTCAGAGCCATATGCCAACTGTGCAATTAGGCTTCCAGTCACACATGCCGTGTATACTAAAGCGGGGGGCAAGTCTCAGCCATTTGCAATTGCTGTTGCGTAACGCTCGCTTTTACAACCCTGGGTATTCAGTTGCTTGCGCTGTTGTGAGACTTCTGTTGTTTGGGATAACATACTTATCTTTTATTTCTCCAGGGCTTTTATCTTAGGGATATTTGTTTTCTGTGCTGTTTTTTTTTTTTTCTCCCTTAAGGAAAATGTACATTGTCAGACCTTTTTCATATTATAAAGCAATTCCATTTTGAACAGATTAAAAGTAACATACATTTTCTGTCTGAGAAAAAACCCACACACCTTATTATCAGGGATAGCTTAGGCCTTCATACTAGTGAACAGCTTCACAAAGCATACATACAATAGTGGAAAGTCTGTTGCAGCTTTAACAAGAATTTCTTAAGTTGTGAATTTCTGTTGTTTTTCTTCAGCTAAATTTTTGTACTAGCAGCCATTGAAAGACATTGAGTGTAGGTGATGAGCAGCCATGGGACTTTAGGTGCCTTTTCCTAAAAGAAAAGGATAAGAGAAGCTGGACACAGCGAAGTCCCCGGAGCCACCATGATGCTCCCTGCATTGCACGTGCCTTGTGAAGCCTTTCAACCTGTTCCCAGCTCTTTCACGTGGGACTGTGGTGTTCCATGTAGCACTGGATGGCCCAGTGTCACTGAGCACTTAATGCAGGTTTGGAGTAGTTTTTCCAAGCATGATATGGAAATTAAAATAAAAACAGGTGTATCAGTGTAAGGTATCCTGGCCTTTGAAGCCCCATATGGGCCTAAGGTGAGATAATGCAAACCTGGAACAAAAAGTAATCAACTGTAGATACAAGACTTGTAAGTGTGTGATATAGTTATAATAGTTGATTAGAATTACTTTATCCCTGTTGATGGTACTGAATGTAGTAGCTGGTACAGTTATTGAATTTGAGACATACCTGGTAAGACTAAGGAAAACACAGATGATAAACCCAATTACATGCTTTAGCTACTGATGATGCTATTTAAATCAAAACCTCAAAGCTTGCTGCTAAAAGTTTGCTTCAGTGTACAAAATTCTTGAAAAAAAAAAAGTAGTTAAAAAATCTAAAGTTTGTAAATTAGATTTATTAAAGCAATTTTCATTTCATTTTATGTCTGTATGATTCAGCTAAGCTCTTATCTGGAGATTTTATATCTTTAGTAGAGGTCTTGGGTCAGTCATGCTGCAAGTAATCTCTTTTTATGAGTAGACTTAAGGCATGTTTGTATTCTGTGTATTGATTTAGAAACAGGAAGTTAGTTCCCAACACAAATCTGAACAAGTAGTTGTTCTTGTAATACTTGCAGCACATTTTTTCTTGTGTATGAGGTGATAAATGCACAAGTTTATTTTTCATAATGTACTGCAGGAAAAAAAAAAAGCTGCTTGTTGCTCGAACCTCATGAGTTTCCTCACAATTCCTTCCCAGTTTTCATCAGCAAATGTGCACAAAACCAAACTCCCAGCCCCAAACCTCCAACAGCCTAATAGAGCAGTCCTGTACACACTAAGAAAATTAATTTTTCTTGGTTCTTGAGAAAAAAAATAAAATCAATATTCCCATCTGCTGTTTCAAACAGAAGGAAGCGGCTATAGAAGGTATCCTCTCCTGGGCTGTTGGCTTTCTATCTCTCCTGCAAAGACTCATGAGGCGCAGAGCACACCAGAGCCAGGATGCCACACTACTGATGCATCTCATACATGTCTCTGCTCCTATCACTCTGCCGCTCACCAGGAATGAGCTAACATTGGTACCTGTGGTAAAGGTGGCATGTTGTGATGAGCCACACACTGCACCTTCCTCACTCTGCAGCTCTGATATTCTTCCTTTCTCTGAAATGGCGAAATATCACTTCAGTGCGGAAAGGAGTGTTAAAGTCCAGCAGGGGAACTGATTTTCCATGTGGATGTTGAACTCCTTTTGCTGAGGAGGTAGCACCAGCATTATGCTAGCCCATCTAGCTATTTTGTCACAAATCTTCAGACATGTTGGAACATTGGAGATAAACATAACTGTACTTATGTCAGTTCATAAAGCTTTTTTTAGAAGAGGAAAACTTTTCACAACTTAACCAGAGGTTGCAGATGATCTTCTTTATCTATTACAGGTAGAACATTGCTCCCATTTGCTCAAAATCCTTTTAAGAAACTAATCCTCAGATTTTCCTAGTTTATGTGAGATCAACCAAACGTCCAGGTGTTTAAAGAGGTTCCAAGTGTACTTTTGCACATGCTAAAGATGCTTCCAAAGGTTCCCTTTTTCTAGCACCCCATAAACCATCCAACCAGCCAGGCCCAAGAATTACCAGCATTTTAAAACCCAAGGATCTCTCCATGTATAAGACAGAATCAATTTTTTTTGTCTAGTCAGTACAATATTTTTATATGAAAAAAATGTTTTCACTTATGAAAAGCCATTCTAAGTGTGGGGAGTCTTTTCAGGCAATTTTGGGCATAGGACATGCAAAATAAGTTATGTGTGCCCACTGAGAAGTCTGTAGTTGTTTTTGGTCTGAGTCTATAAATTTCTCCACATTGATCAAGCTCAGCTGGATTACACTGCTCTTAATGCCTCAGACTGAGCGAGGTGTGATGAGGTGTCCACCCTATTTTTGGTAAGGGCTGCATTTTGTTTGCCCATTTTGTGGTACTATTTATTCCCTTTACTGGTCCTTTTTTCCCTCCACCTCTTAGTGAATTTTCTTTTTCCGTACCTGAAGCTGCTACATCCTATCTTCCTTGAGTCACATCTGCCTCCCCCCACCCACTGTGTCTCCTGAAACTTTGTTGTCTTTTGTACAAATCTTCCCATCCCCCTTCTGTGATTTGCCATTTCTGAACACTATTTTAGATCGTCTGTTCCCATCCACCATGAAATGGGTTCTCCTGGCAGAAACACACAACAGCTTTTCTTGAGTGTGCTCAGGTTGCCTGAGATTGCTTGATAACAAAGAAATTGCCAATTTCTGATGGGTAATGCTTTCAGATATTAAGCCTGGGATAGCTGTGGGGCAGAAAAGTCCTTCCTAAAGGCACACTCCCTTCGATTTATCACTGGCACCCCTTTCCGAGGTACTGATGAACCTGGTTTGCTTTTACCACAATCTCAGTGCAATTTGGCGCTGTATTCCTAACACATAAAAAAAAAATAAATTAAAAATTGCTTCATTAATTTGTTTTCATTTAGAAGATAAAAATTCCGCACCATGCACAGAAAAATCCTTTCTGTTGTAGAGTTATAGACAGGAAAAGACAATGAAGTACATCTTATTATATTCAGTGTTTATTTTTACATCTAAAGCTGTTGCTATTTCTTCCTGATATTTTTGGCAATAACAGGGGAAAAATGTTTTATTACGCAAATTATAGAGTTCTACTGCAGTGTTTTAAAATGAAAAGTACCTGTATAAAAGAGACTTGCAGTCAATCTATAGGCAGCTGGAAATTGGTTTGAATGCATGCAGCTAATGGTCACAGCAATTTGCATGGGAGCAGGTTTAATGTAATTCTAGGCACTGTTTACTTTAGTTATGCTTTCATAAATGTTGGACAAAAGGAATGAAGAAGTGCTATCATAAGTGGTGAATAAAATCAAAAGCTAAAAGCTTAAGGCACGAATTTTTCGAATTCTAGTCAGTTATCTAACAGGACTATGTGTTTTAATGAGAAGTGGCACTTTAATTCCCATTAAAAACAAAAAAACCCACCCTCAGCTAGTCTTTTTTCAGTCTTCAAGTAATAACAATTACCAGTAATAAGTTAATACTCCTATTGACATCAGTGGAAGGAAAGCGTGCAAAGAAATATTAAGACAGTAGACAAATAAATGTCTTGTATAATTATTCTATTTTTGGAATCTTGCACTGCGGTAAGTAGGTTAAGCTTTTCAATGCTAATAGCTAATACAACCTCCATCATACAGCTTCCTTCATCTGAAGTCATCAAACGATGAAATTTAGTCTCCCTGTTTAGCGAGGAGGAGAGGAAGCCACTTGCTGTAAAAGGTCTGAGGTGAACTTGTTTCTTTTTAACTCATAAAGTGTAGCTCTTACACAGGCGTTTGACAAGGTGCAGAATGTTACAGTCGTCCTGTGTTTAATTGTTTCTGTACGCCCTGGAATTCAAAGAGAATTTAAGGATGTGTTTGGCAGTAGCTTTCCCTCTATAATCAGGTTGCTATGGCAAACCTATTATTCTAGACAAAGAAGGAGTATGTTTAGTAAAGTGCTGATCCCTTTTCAGTATAATGTCAGCTTCAAATTACTTTTGAATGATTGAATTTGTATGGTAAGTGTTTTATCACAATAACTAAGAGAAGAAAGTCACAGAATAGGGTGTGGCTTCTGTTGTTTCAGTACCGAATGCATCTGACGAAATAGTAGTATGGCTGGAGCAAGCTTACCCTTCAAATATCCTGGTTTTCCCAGGGAAGCGACCTGAAATTTGTTGTTACAGAATGCTATTAATTTTTGTGTTTATTACATAGTGATAAACTGAACCTTTGAAGTTTACATTTGCTACATCCTATGTAGTTAGCTGTTCAGAAGAAAAAGGACTTAAATTCTCTGTTAAATTATCTCCACAAAGTGAGCCCACCTTACATAATCTAACCAAAATCTCAGTGCTTCTGGAGGTAAAACATGCTTTTTAAACCGGTACAAAGTTGCAATGTTCCTGTGCTGATTTTATCACTTTCGTTAAAGAACTAATGTACTAATAATTTGAGTTTCAATTTCAGCAGCAGTGTACTAAACTACTGTGGCTTTGAATATTTAAAAATAAAGAAATAGCTCAGAGAAATCCTTTTCTAGAACACTTACTCACTGAGGTTTCTCTCTGTTTTCAAGACACTTTCATTTCTGCTGATGTCCCCAGTCAGATGATCTAAATCATACCCTGAGCTTAGGTGGGAGCCAGCCAAAGTAAAATTCAAGGCGAAGATATAAACAAGGAATTTGGGCTTTTTGAATGTATGTTTTAGTGTTTTATTCATTAACTAAGATGAGAAGATTGAGAAAGTAGGGCTTAAATCCCCTTTGTGCTTGATTTTGAGAAGACAACCTGAGCTTGTATCTCTTACATGACAAAAATATGCCCTACCTTCCTAGGGATGGGATATTCCTCGGGTTTTTTTTCTGGTGAAACTGTTTCAGATTAACTGAAATGAATAAATATTAATTGCAGCAGGGACTGAGAGGAACCTGTTCCCATTCCAGTGCAAGTGGCCAGCCTCTGCGCTCTCAGGTCATTCTGACTTATTAAATTAAGCATTGCAGAAAGTAATGCTTAATTACAGAACATGCAGGAGCCTCATTACAGAACCTTCCTTTCCTTGTCCCTCTGGAGGATTTTCCGTCTCTTCTGACTCCTCTCTTCAAAGCAACTTGCTTAAACTGATTCTATTGTCCTTCAGGCATCCTCCTTCTTATAGCAGTAGCTGGCCAGGACACCACTGTTAAAGATGGTTCTTTTGTTTATTTTATCTAGTCTTTGTATCAGATGGGTCCTGTTCGTCAGATACCTATCTGCCTACGAGTGACTGACTGTGCTTTGGGACACTGTGATGTGACATTTTTGTAGAAGTAGCCAGGTTGTCTAAGGTGGATGCACAGAAAGAGAGTGTGAGAGCCCCGAATAGTGACAAGTTGGACTCCTTAAAAGTCTCTGTATTTTTAAGTCTAAGGAATTATTTTGTTCCAGTTGGTAATGTAACTGTCCTTCGCAAATAATTATAGCTTAAAGAATGAAGGCAAATAACATCAATCATTCTGTAGACAGCCGTATCTTAAATGTTGACATGATTACCAAATACAACTGTATTTCATGATGTGGTAGATGCATTTCCTAGAACAAGTTTCTTTCTGGAATGAATATCCTCATATAATTGCCAATGCAATGCATAGTTTTAAAACTACGTATGTTATAAAGATATCATGAAGTATTTGCTGTTAATTCTTTCTAGCAGCATATCCTTTTTAAGATTCTTGCACTTTGTTGATCACAAAATTTCCTTCTAGACTGAATCTTGGCACACAGAATGTCTGCTTGAAACTGCAATGTACATTGATGGTTGGGAAGGTGAGGAGTATAAAATGAGCTAGGGAATTTTTCCATAAGTAATAAGATTCCCTCTAGTCCAAATTAGACTGTTAGAAAAGCCCCACGAAGGTTCTCCTTAACAGTCCTTTCCCGTTCTGCAGAATATTTCAGTAAATGCTGGAAAAATATTGGCCATGCCAGACCGTTTGGTTACATAATGAAAGGCTGCATTTGGAGGATTTTTCTGCTTTGTAGCTATAGTTGCTCCTACTGTAAATTTGGGTTCTGCAGTCAGTAGAGCAGCGTCCAGGCCCAGGCTCAGTCTCACTGCTGCTGTGATTAAATTAGATGGAGAAGAACAGGATTTTCTGTGTCCTAATCCATGTCTCTGGTGGCCCTTTTTTGCACACAATATCTTTTCTCAAACCTATCAAATTTATTACTTTGATTCACAGTTTGTGTCACATTTAAACCATTCTCACAGTAGCACTGCATTAAAACAATTTAAACAAATATAAGCTCCTAGAAGTTAGGAAATAAGAAAACCAACGTTACCCTGAACTGAGTCTGTCTCATATGTACAATGTAAGACTGTCCTTGATCTTATTTTTTTTTTTCACATTTGACCATTTAATACTCACTGCTCTGAGGGCTTTTGAGTGGAAGATCTGTGGGAATTTGGCTGACTTTATTTCCCCTTTGAGCTCTGGGGAGTTCTATGGAGAAGTTGATGGAAAGGAAGACACTGACAGAGATTGTGCTTTCGGCTTCTATTTCCTCAGGTCTAGACAAGAAAAATTATAGGGATTTTTGCTTTCAAAGTACCTTACAAAATATTTAAAGAGTTATGTTTCTACATGAATAAAGAGCATTTTAGCTAGCCCTGTGCACAGACTGTTTAATTCTAATCACGTTCATTTTGGAGTTTCCAGAGGTATGTGCTAAATATTTTAGATCAATTATAGAGGTTAATTATGCAATTAAACATGTGCCATACCTTTGCTATGCAAAGCTGAGACATGAAAAACATACGATGCCAATGGTTGCTTATTGTGATAATAATAACAGTGATATACTTTGCTTCTGGCTGCCATGGAGGAAGAATAGTTTTGTGGGGTTTTTTTTAAATAGTGTTTATGAGCAAACTTTAATTAATACAGAGTGACTTGTAATTTGTCTTTGGGGGATAGGGTCTAGAATAAGTTTGTTTTTTTAATTTCCTTTTTTTTACTTTACTGAAATAATGACTTTAACAATTTTTTCTAATTACAGGGAGATGTGAATGTGGCCAATGCACTTGTTTCCCTCCAGGAGACAAGAGAGTTTATGGCAAAAACTGTGAATGTGATGACCGACAGTGTGAAAATGCGGATGGCAATGTCTGTGGGGGTATGCATTTACATATTATATTATAATATAATCAATATAAATCTTGACCATTTATAACTTTCTGTTCCCCCTTGGTTTTATAACATAAGTACACAAGTGTACTCTTCGCTGGGTAAAGAACTGGCTGGATGGCCGTGCCCAGAGAGTGGGGGTAAATGGAGTTAAGTCCAGTTGGTGTCCGGTCACAAGTGGTGTCCCCCAGGGATCGGTGCTGGGGCTGGTTCTCTTTAATATCTTTATCAACGATCTGGATGAGGGGATGGAATGCACCCTCAGTAAGTTTGCAGATGACACTAAACTAGGCGGGAGTGTTGATCTGCTGGAGGGTAGGTTGGCTCTGCAGAGGGATCATTTTAATGTTGAGAGTGAGAACTTCACTTGTTGATTTTTCAGGAAAGTATACTGGTGTTAAGCAAAATATGAAGTTAGTTTTAGATATGTAAATGTATACATACCACATGATATTTTTAAAGCAGGTGAGTAGTATTTATCCTAAATGCTCTTTTTCTAGATTTTATTTGGTTTATTTTTAAAATTATTCTTTGATTATTAATATTAACAAAGTAGTTGGTATAAACAATGAAACATTTTATTATATTCATTATTGCTTGGTAAGAAAAAAATGTATTGCTTCATAATGTTTGTGTACATAAAAAATTCTGACTACAGGAAATATTTCTTCAAGGTCTCTGCCATGCAGAAGGTAGGCATATGTAGAAAATTGTAGTTCAAATGTCTGACCAGCCATAATAATAGTTTAAAACATTCAGTGTAATTCAATAATATGAATGTGTAGATAAACAATAATTTGAAATTTTATTTTGTTTAAAGGACATGAAAGCAGATAAAAGCACTGAAAATCTGGGTGATGTTTGTTATGAATTAAGTAGTTTGGAACCAAAAATTTTTCATGGTTAAAAATACATCTTCCATTTGTCTCATTCATATTTGGTATTATTTGATGACAATGCTTTAATGTTAATACTGCTGACTATATTGCACACTTTGGAAATTATAGAAAAAAAAAATCTGTTCTTCCTTATTAGGAAAGATACAGTGATAGTTTTAATTTTTGTTGCTGGCTAAGGCACCTCACACTTAAATGAATAATCACCTCAACACTTGAGCCAGTTCAATTTTTCACTGTGCAGGAGACACTCTAGGACACACTATTACCTGAATAAACTCTCCCCTTTAGTCTAAATAGCTTTGTCCAAAGAGAATAGCTAAAATTAATTAATTAAAAACCATATACTTTAAGCTCATTTTCCAAACTTTGAAACAAGAAATAGAAAGGAAAGCCAGCTCATGAATTTATGAATCAGTTGTACTCTTCAAGCAAGGTCAACTTCTCCACCTTCATTCCAGTCAATAGTTTAGTTACTAATGAGTCTCTGCAGGTGAAAGAAATTGCAATTCAAGTGAATTTGAAATTGTGCTGCACAGCATCTGTTGACAGGACTTCAGAAGGCCCACCCTGTGAGTTTTTTTTTTCCAGGGAGCTGAGCTTATTCCTAATTCTTTCCCTAAAATAGTAGAATAAGTGCCAAATCATGAATCCTGTTGTCCTGGGCTTTCTTGTATGTAAAGAGATTGGAGGAAGCATAGCATAAGCTGATGATTAAATCCACCAGGATCTGAGCCAACCTCTGAAGTGCCTCAAGGGAGGCTAGAGCACCTTTGCTCACTCACTGCTGTCTGAACTTGAGGTGAAGCTGGTCTCTAGAGTTTTAGACTTCCCAGTTAGAACTCATGATGCTACTAATACCATCCTCTAAAAAATGTTGGATTTCTATAGTAAATCTTTTGGGATTGCAATGGGAAATAATTGGCAGATTATATTTTCATATTCTTGATATTTTATTTCTTGTTCTGTCTATTATATTCCTAAATATAATTTGAGATATTTTTTAGATTATTCCAGATTTGTTTGTAATTTACGCCTTGAAGCATGTTCCTATATTATTATTGTTACTACCTGTTTCTATCCACTTTTGTTCTTTTACAGCAATGAACTGGTTTCCCCTTGCTCTCTTTCTGTTCTTACACCACACAAGTGTTTCTTTCTTTGCACTTCTTTGATTCTTTCATGTGAAGTGCACTGAGATTCAAATTAACAAACATAGATGTCTAATCATTCAGTTCTCTTCCATACACCGCTTTTCCTTCTGTTGGATACTGGAGCTCTGGAGTGGCTTCTTTCCTCATTTCCCCTCTCTCTCCATCTCTTTCCTTCCCCTTTTTTCTCTTCTGCTTTTTTTTTTTTTTTTTTTTTTTTTTTTTTTTTTTTTTTTTTTTTTTTTTTGGGTTTCGACATANCAGATCCTGAAACTTTTTCTTTGTCCATCCAGTGTCCATTTCTGCTTCTGGTCCACTCCCATTCCAGTAACTTAAGGCAGCACCTATTCAGGTAGTAAGTACTAAGTACAGGGATGTTTATCTTCCGAAAGTCCCTATCAATTCCAGCTTTCTGTTCACTCACTATTTAGCAAGTGAATTCCACTTACAATCCCTCACCTTCCAACTCATAATATGAGCCATTTACCCCTTATGCATTTTCTGTGATTTCATCTTTTGCTGTGGCCTCCACCAAAATTTTCATTGAAATGCCTCTTTGCACAGCTTCTGACCAAATGTAGGAATTTCTTTTGTTGTTATCCTTTTCAGATCCTCAGTAGCCTCTGATGTTGGCGATAGCTTCAGCCCTACCCTTTAGTAATTGTCAGATATTTTGCTTGGCTATCACTTTCTATCCTGAACGTTTCCTTTGATATACGCTATTTCTTATATCTCCCTTTTTAGGAGATTCTACCTATTTTAACCTTATTTTCTTTCCCCTTTCTCAACTTACCTATTCACAGAACTTCTCTCATTTATTTTGTGCTAGTTGCAAACACTTCTCTCTTCCTTTTGGGTTTGTTCATGCTTCCATCTCAGCCTGAACCTCTTGACACCTGAACTGCTTATTCCTTCCTCTTTCCTTCTCCTCTTTTCATTACTATTTTTCTACCACTGTTGCTACCTAGGTAGTCTCTGTCAGGCCATAAGCCCTTGCTAGTAACTCTGGCATCAGAGAATAGTAGGCTGGACTCTGTGAATGTGCAGGGTCTGACAGTGAGCACTGAGTGCCTGTAAAGAACAAGGAAGGAATACCAGTGTTTTCAGATGAAATGCAATCTGAAATAAGAAATGTGAATGACAACCTAAATGATTTGAATGAGAATTATTACTGGCCTCCTCTGACCAGCAGAGATTGATTAATAGCTTGCTTTCCAGACCAACTCTCCATGTGATGGTGGAAAGACATGAGGTGAAAGATATGATAAATTAGGGTACAACTCAATGAGACCCTATTACCGTGTTTCTGCATGATTGTAGTGAGTCATTCACTTAAAAATTCAGCTGTCCGTCATTGCAGTACCAGGAATAGAGATATTACGTCTCCACAAAGATAGAGGTTGCAGGAGGACACGGCATAGATTCCACAGCACTCCGCTATTAGAAATGGATCCATAGAATCATAGAATGGTTTGGGTTGTAACGGACCTTTAAAGATCATCTAGTCCAACCACCCTGCTATGATCTTTCACGAGATCAGGTTGCTCAAAGCCCCATCCAACTGGACCTTGAAGACTTCTGGTGACAGGCCCTCCACAATTTCTCCGGGCAATCTGTTCCGATATCTCAGCACCCTCACAGTAAACAATTTCTCTGTAATGTCCAATCTAAACCTACCCTCCTTAAAACCATCCTCTTATATGCCCCCTTTAAATATTGAAAGACAGCAATAAGGCCTCCCCGGAGCCTTCTCTTCTCCAGGCTGAACAACCCCAACTCTCTCAGCCTTTCTTCATAGGAGATGTGCTCCAGCCCTCTGAACATTTTTCTGGCACCTCTCTGGGCCTACTCTAATAGGTCCACGCCTTTCTTGTGCTGGGGACCGCAAAACTGGGTGCAATACTCTAGGTTGGGTCTCACGAGAACGGAGTAGAGGGGCAGAATTACCTCCCTCAACCTGCTCACCTGGTCCTTCTTTTGTCTTCCCCTTCCCTTCTCTGTGTCTTACACAGAAACTTAATATGCTGTGGGTGGAGGAGGTGCCTCATGCAGCCTTTTTGAGATTGGTATGTTCTACCTAAAGGCCCATTCACTACAGTTCAGTTTTTCTCAATGATGTAAGATTTGCCCAGGGTGTATTGCAGTGTTGATCCACAGCAATATTTAACATCATGGGTTTTTTGGCTTTACTTGGTTCTTTGAGTCTTTCATGTGTAAGTTAAGTTATTTTGGTGCACACATATGAGAATCGCAGGTTCATCAGCCCAGGTTCTTTCTTTGCACAGCTATGTAACCGATATACACCAGGCCTGCTATGTGCTTATCTTGTATCCTGGTGATAGATACTTCCCTCTCGTCTGAGTTTATGGCTGTGCTGCTAGCTGCAGATGTGTCCTAAGCTTTCAGGTGTTGTTTATTCCCCTACTGTGGCCAGTCATGTTTTTCAGTTGATGTTATCATTGGCTGCCCCATCTCACTGGGTTGGCTGTTGTCCATTATGTTCTGTGCTCTTTCAGAATTGAGGGCAGGCAGGCAACAAGAATTCAAGACAACAGTAAAGATCAATTTGAAATTGATTCAATAATGCTCTTAACTCCAATGATTTTGATTTGTTCTCTGGACCGTTATAGTCCTAGCTGTGATTTCTTGTCACAGCAAAGTAGCAACCATTGAAGAAATAAAGCAGAAACCCTTTTCGATCCTCTGCATGCTACTTGTTAGTGCAGGATTCTGGTACTTTAAAACACTATAATAGAAACAAACCCAACAAAAATAATAGAAAAGTGGTTGAATCTCCCCACAAGTTCTTCAGTAACCCTAGTGAAGGTTGAAACTCATAACAAGTGACTCATAGCAAGGTCCTCACATATTTCTAGGGATGCTCACATTTTGTTTTATGTCAGTATTTCAGACTGTGCTTTATATAGTGTGCCACCAATTAGATAATTAGCTTTGATAACATCTTTTAATATATAGTTATGTATGTTTGTATTGTCCTCAACACTAAGAAACAGCAAGGCCTCTGGTCGTCCCAGTAAGGAATTTCTTTGACTGGTGACAACAGAATACTTTAAGTCCAATTTGTTTATTTTCAAGTGAGCAAATTCACTTTGATGACTTTTTAACTATTTGTTTTGGCCACAGCATGTCAAAATATAATCCTAACACTGTAGGGAATCCAGTTGTGTAATGGCATGTCACATCCTGTCACATCAAAGAGTAAATGCAGCTATATTTTTGTTTATACCAATGCGTTTGGTAAAAGGCATTAGTTCTCATTAGTTCAGGATTCTGGTTGTAGTACAAGGGTTTGTAGTATAAAAGCTAGAGCAGCTAATTTATTTTTGGAGGAAATGCTGAGGTAATATTTCCCTCCTTACTCAGGTCTGCCTTTACATCTCTGTGTCCTCTAACTGTAGGAAACCAGTGCAGCAAAAATCTACATGAGACTTTATGGGAGGGGAAGTTAATATTTTTTTGTGAAATCCAAAAGTAAATTACTTTTCACCACTCAGACACAACATCTCATTGATTTCATTCACTCGCATTATCACACCCACAAGCATCAAAGTGTCTGGATTTAAGCAGTTTGGTCAGAATAATTTGTGTGTGACACAGAAGATGGAGAGAGATGCTGCCCATCAAGTTCTCAGTAGCTCTTTTTGTTTCATCTTGACTGACAACAACAAACTGGTTTTTAGCCACATCTTCTATATCATTTAGTACCCAAGAATTAGGATGATCCTTTTGACTTAAAATTTTGCTTACTTTCATCTCTAAGTTTCAGGCAAGACTGGTACCTGTTGTCTGTGCTTCCTCATTTTTGACATTCTTAGGACAATGCTGTTCTAGTTGGGCTCAGAAGGAAAGGAATGACCCAAGTTACACACTGTGTCTGCGCTGAGGTCCTTTACTGTTGAGCACATGGTCTTCTGCTGGCAAGTCATCATGAATGTCATCATTCAATTGTTTTAAAAGAGTGCAGAACTTCTGGTTTTGACAAAATAATACATTACTCGGTTTTACTGCTGCAAATGTGTAATTGGTTTTCAATACAGGTCTTGTTTTTAAACTCATTCTTGTGTTTCTTCTGGTGCTTACCTACACATTTCCATTCATACATCATTCACACGGGTCTTAAGGTTTCCAATATAAGTCTCCATGTCTTGGCAGAGAACAAGGGAAAAGTTGTGGTTTATAAGGCATACATATACTTAAAGCCACAGTTCCCAGCTTTCTGATGTTTTAAACTTCTACAACAAAGACAGAAGCTTCCACATCACATTCTTAAAATTAATGAAGGATTCTAGGATCGCATTGTCGCCACCAGGATGTACAGTGGAACTGCTCACCCTCAAAAGTTTGATATAACTTGCCCCTAATTGCCATGCTCCTTTGAATATAAAATTTTAATTTCTATCCAGCCAGGCTGAGTAATTTGATTCAGAGGATGTAGTGCCTGCCTTTTTTTTTTTTTAATATAACTATGCATTATTATATGATAAAGATATATATAACAGAAACTGTGAATTCTTTTCTATGAAAGTTCGAGGTCCAGACTACAGAAATCATGAATGACATTTATTTTTGTCATCTGTTCAGTGAAGCAGAAATGTGATATTTTCAGATAGCATGTTCTTATGAGGACCAATAAAACCATAACCATAATAATGAGAGTTATGATTAATCATATGCTTCATTAAGCAAAGCTAAGTATTAATACTATGGTGCAGTTGCTGTCAGATAATTTCCTCATTTCTTGCAGCAGTGTTGCTTCACAGAAACAGAAATACCTAGGACATTTATGGGACTCTCTAATATACCTAAAATACAAATTAGGCAAGAAAAATAATACCAGCTGATCTCCCAGCCGAAGACAGCTTTTGGCACTGACTGGTCAGAAATTTCAGAAATATGAATTAAACTCCTGACTCTACCTGACTCTTCTCAGACTCATAGGACCTCATTTCAAAGCCTCCACTTGCCAAAAGTTAGGCACCTTGTATGATTTCTGCTACCCTTGCCTGACCCCAGCTTGGCTCCACAAGGACACAGGGATGCCCGCATGGCTCCCGCCACCATGAATATGTCCTTGATATGTTAGGGTATGTCAAATGGACTAGGCATCTGAATTGAACCTGTACTTTCTCTGTGATCCCTATTATATTAAAAAATAAGTTTATTTCCTACCCAGTAGGTTTTTCATCTTTCCTACTGAAAAGCATTTAGATCAGGGAACATGCTCATTTGGCTGAGGAATTTGTAACACATCTAATTGTTACAGAATTCAGTGGAGATTTTTATACTATTTAATAGGAAACTTTGATTATGGTATTTTTTTATTAAAAAAATGCAATTGATTCTCCTGGGGCAACCCCCCCGTATACTTACTGGGAAAAACTGGTGCCAAAAACCAGTGAAAATGACTGTATTAGTGGAGAACTCAGACTCTATTTGGCATAAAGCCAGCGGGATTTAGGGTTTTATTTTGAAAATGGTAAGTAGAGAGTTAATCATTCAATGCCTGTGCACTTGTAGTTAACTACTTCGTCCTAGCTCTGAGACACATCGAGGGGCAACAACAGATAAATGCACAAAGATCAGTAGTATTGAATTATATACAAGAGTAACTAGTGTAGCCAGTACAGATATTAATGTGCGTGGTGTATTCTGTATTACATTAATTTGAGTTTACTTAGCTAATTTTACTCTCCTAATTTTTCTTTGAAATGGACTACAGATTTCTACCCTGGTCACCCAGACATTTGTTCAGGGGTATGAAAAGTTCAGACTTTACAGAAGTGCACAGAGAATGTAGTTTGTTTAGCTTTTCAGATAGCATAGAATGTAATTTAGGTTTGTAAAAATATTTTTAATTGATTAATAGATATTAATTTGCAAAGACCAACATATATATGTTGAACTTTGTATATTAGGCTATAAATAGCCGTTGCACTATACCCAGGCTTCCACTATGTTCAAGTCTGTGTACTGTGTGCAACTAAAGCCTGTCTCCGAGAAGGGCATCCAGCAACACTCTAAGGCATGCACAGCCATGCCAACATCACTGGAAAATTTGTTCCGATAGCCATCATCCGTGTTTGAAATGCTGCTTCGTTTCTCAACTGAGTTTGTCAGTATCAACTTTTCTCTCTGCTTCTTGCTTTGTCTTTCTCTGGTTGTTTGAGAATCCCCATTCTAGTACCTTCAAAAAAGGTAGTTCAGATCCTGCTGAAACACTTAGACTTCCCCTTCACAATAGGCTAAGCAGATACAGATCTTTGAAGTTCTTTCAACAGGCCATTTTCTCTGCCCTTTGAATTCTTTCTTTGGAACTTTTTGGGGGCTCTTCCAATTTTTTCAAAACCTCTTCAAACATGGATACCATGGTGAGTTGCAGAGCTTTAATGTCCATCTCATCAATGCTCTAAATGTTCCTACTCATATCTGTTCCTACTCGCTTCTCTCCTGTTATATGCATATGAGGATGGCATAAGCCCTTTTCACAGTAATGTTTCACTTGAAGTTTTTACTGAGCTGTCTGCCTGTTACGTTCCTCAAACTAGAGACACAGTCCACCTTTTTAGACTTGGACAATAATAAGCAACCTATTATGGAAATATAATAGACAATCAGTATTTCACTTCACATTTATATTAGGTTTGTCTAACTGCATTTGGCACAACAGTTCCAGTTCTCCTAGTATTCAATAAAAATCAAAATCAGTGATCCAGTAATGGTTTTACCAATTCCTTTAGCATATTTAGGCAGGTTAATGAAAACTGCTCACTTAGAAATATTCCTCCCAGATAGATGTTGTTTAATATTCTCTTCTGTTAATAATATAATAGAAAGTTCTTTATCATAGTCCTGTAATAAAAAATAGAAAATCCTGTTTCTGTTTAAATACAGAGAGAAATATTTGTTTCATTTACTGTACTATTCTAAATCAAGGATCCTGCATTATGTTGAGATTTTTCATATTCCCAGTACACTTTTAAAACTTCCTATTTTTCATCCAGTTACAGATTTTTGTCCCTACCTGCTCCCCCATTATGTCTGTTCTATTAACAACAAAATTTCTCATTTATATTGGTTACTATCTATTTCATCTTTCCTTCTTGGCTGTACAGCCTTCTCATTCCTAACTCATTGCCTCTCTCCACCATTAGACCTGGGTGGAATTCTCTCTTACTGTGGAAAAGTGTTGTTGGGCTGTCAGTTAAATTCTTTATAAAGGACAGTCAAATTCATATTTTTATGGCTGAAGATTTGTTTCCTCCATTTCTGCTAAATATTTACTTTATTATGTATTTATTATATTAGTTTGAGAAACTTGTTCTCCTAAGTTGCCAAATTTTATTTGGGGCTGGCTTCAGTTTGCCTATCATGAACATTATCTGGTTATAATCAGTTAGTCTGTAAGTAAGAACCAGCTTCCTCTGCAATGATTACTTCACCTTTTTCATCATGCTGACAGTCCCCTGTCGTGGTGCCTTTTGTATTAGAAAATTATCCTGCAGGATTTTGGGGAACTCTGACAACAGCTGCATGAGTAGCCCGAAACTGAAGTTCCCCACACCCACATAGTTTTATTTCCAGGCTTGGTAAGAAATAATTCATCCTGTGTTTGGTGTGATTTTGTTTGATTTGTGTTAATAATGGGCGTCTGCTACTAACCTGTCACAGCTTTCTTTGTTGCTGCATTCATATTTCACCTTTAAATCTTGTGGTTATGTGATCTATTGCTAATTCTAAACAAAGTGACACTATCTTTAACATTATATTTTTCTCTTCTTTTCCTCTTCTCCATCACAGTCTTTCTTCTTGATTGGAGATTAATGTTTCAAACATTCTGTTAAATATTTAAATGTTCATTAACACAGATTTTTATGAATGAAGATCTATAGTCTCAGAGCCATTGCAATATGCAATTGGTTTGTGATCTTAAGTGTTTTGTGTTGAATCTAAATTGATGATAGACCAACACTTTCCAGCAAATTTGTGTAATCTGAATAGTTATATCAGTATTTTATCATGTTAGCCAATTCAGTTGGGCTGGAAGTCTTCAATTAGAGATTTTTCTTTTCCCCTTTGCTCTATGACTGCTTTATTTTTGAATTTCATACTCCTATATGAAGGGAATTATATTCATATCTAATAGGACCTATTGCTGCTCTTGCTCATGATTTTGAGAGTCTGTTGTTCACTGGAATGAAACTGGGGCACTTTGAATGTAATTTGAATATTACATTCAACTCAAAGCATTTGCCTATAATGTTTTGGCTCTTCCTTTCCGTCAGCTTGTTTGAACATCTTCAGGCAAAAGCAAAGAGTCTCTGCAAGGAGGATGTACACAACTAAACCATGTAAAGCAGTTATTCACATGCCAGCACCCACAGAAGATAGATAGGACTTAACGAGCATTGGGCTAAGCACTTGCATCCTCACCACCCTGATGGGTGAGGCATCCAAAGAGCTGCAGCAGCCCAAGCTGATGTCAACTAGGAGTAAATATTATTTTGGTACAATGGATTCCTTGAGACAGAAGAATCCTTTATGTTGTGAGGATTTATATGGCATAAAGGAGGAGAGGAATGATCATCTCAGAAAAATGCATGTCAAAATTTTATGTGGTAAACTGCAAACTCTGTTTTCTGTAAATTAATAGATTATTCATTACCTTTTTTATTTTTTGTGTAAAAGACTTTATAGACATGATCAGTCTCTGCATTCGATAAATCATAATGACTATACAAGAAAAAGGATACAAAATTATTTTCTCAGTGAAATCAGCATGGATTTCTTACTATTCATTGCTAAGATAAACACAAGTATTTGTATTTCCACAAATAATTTTCCAACACCGACATCCGATCGTATATTTTGCGCTATTCTTGTATGTTTATGTTACTAAGAAAAAATAAATGAGGCAGATAAAAATACTCTGACAGAAGCTTAGCCATAGTAAATTAATCCAGACAACTGCATGCCATCTACCTGGAAGGAGCATATGGGAAAGTATATATTCTTGTTTTCTACTTCTTGCATTTTGTTTTGTAGTACAGTTGTTCTTGATCTCAATCTAATGCAGAAGCCAAAGTAGCATCAAGCTTCTATTGTTGGCAGTTATCAATTTGTAATATTTGATATGTTAAATGCATTTATGTAAATTTGTAATTGCTGAATGTCACTTGCAAAAGTATTATTAATATCATAATAAGACTGCATCACTGCTACTGAACATTTAAAGTTGAATAGGTAATAAGATTAAAAGAAGAGATTTATACACAGTCTGGAGCACAAAAGGTATTCTGAACATTTAGGTCACTGTGAATGGCAGACTTTGGAACTTCCAGCATTTTCTAATTTACATCAGTAAAGTATTTGGCCATCAGTAAAACATCAAGGAATTCCACTTACAGCAGCAAACTACAAATTTTGTCTCTCCTTTGGGCTTCTATCAGTGCTGCGTACCAGTTTATTATATCAAGTTGCACTGTTGCCTCATGAGAAGTCCATAAATTAGAAAAGCAAAATTGCTGGTTTGCTTCTCTGCATCCTACAGCTCAATGCTTTGCCAGATACTCCTACTGCTTGTTCCCTTCTCCCCAGCCCGTGTTCCCAAATTATCTCAGTCCCTTCATTTCCACTCCCTTGCCCTACATAGCAGGTAGGATAGGACAAAAGTCACTGGTATGTATAATTTCCTTCTTTCAAGCCCAGTAAACTGATTAGCTAAGGGAATGATCTCTGTTACAGAAATATTCAAGGTTGAAAAGTGAAATTGTTGCTGGGAGACTTTCTTACTTCTTTTTTCTGTTTTACATTTCTGTATTCTTATCTGCATTCGTTGTCACTTTTCCCTTCTTTCTGGCCAGATTTTCCTCTCAGTTTACTATTCAACATCTTTTCCTTTTTTTATTAATCTTTGTACAAATAATTCTCAAAGATTCTATTTCATCTTTTTTATTTTTCCTTTTTTTAACATTGATCATAGCTTCTAGGCTCTATCTCTGACCCATGTTCTAGGGTTTCTTTGACCTTTCCCTCACTTGTCTTTATCTTTTTCTTTCCCTAACATTTCAGAGTGTATTCCTCTCCACTTGCCCTCTATTTTATGTTTTTTCTCATTCCTCTTTTCTTTCTGTTCCTTCATTTCCCCCTGGTTTTCCCCCTTATTATTAATCATCTTTTGATAGCTATGTCCTTACTACTGTATTCTTCTTCTGTCTCTCCATCTTCCTTCTCGTTCAGGCTTCTTGTCTTGATCTGGGAGTTGAAATCTAAATGTCCCTGTGGAGAGAGCCCACCATGGTAGCCTGCCCATTCTTCTTCGAAGTCCTGCCTTGAGGTCATGCAGCTGTGTGCTGGAGAACAGTCTGGTCTCTTCTTCCTTCCTGCTACTCCCCGAGTATTTCACTGCAGTGTCAGAAGTGAAAATTGCCAAACCTTTTAAACTGCTGAGCTGGGATAGCTATGTCTGGAGAAGAGATGCAGAAGAGAAGCAGGATGTTGTTAGGGTGATGAGAGGAGCTCTTTGCAGGTTTCCAGTTGTGTTTGTGTACAACTTATTTTGTCAGTTGCTTGAAACTTTGGGTAATTATCTTCATTCTGTACTCTATGAGTTAATCTGTAGTAATTGCACATCCCAATAAATTTGGGCGGATGCTGAGCTTTTAGGATGAGGTGACACGCTTGTGCGTTTCTGCACAACACTAGGGCATCCTGTTTAACACAGGAATGAGAGAACTGAAGAAGACCACCCTGCCAGGAAGCTGTGCTGTCCATCTATCCCATACCATGCACTTCACACTGCAGAGGTTGGATGATGACCTCAGTCGTGACTGCAGTCACTCCTTTCTGCTTGTTCTGCTCATAACCAGCCTTGGTGTTGTTACAGGCCATGGTGTCTGCTCATGCGGCCAATGCATTTGCCAGGACGGGTGGTTTGGAAAGTTGTGCCAGCATTCAAGGAAGTGCAACATGACAGAGGAGGAGAGCAGGAGTCTCTGCGAGTCAGCGGATGGCATATTATGCTCGGGGAAGGGTAAGAACTGGCAGCTGAGCTACCCTGTGTCAGTGCTCCACCAGAGGAAAACGATCATGTTCTGGAAGACTAATGTGTGCGGCAGTGGGTTGTTTAGTAACCCTTTCTTTCAAAGGCACCTATTATTGAAAGGATGTTATATTTGTCTCTGGAATGCGCTTACATCCATTTTGTCAAACACCCACCACAGCCGTACGTGTTTGGCAGCGTTGCTCTCCTATGCAATTTGTTAATAGCATATAATTTCCTGTATGTGTTTATCCGATGCTCCGCGTTGAACAGCTGTACATTATAAACTAACTGCTCGTGCTCCATCCAGTTTGAGGGGCAGGGGCACTGCCTGCAGTAACGCTACCATGGGGGAGATGGCAAAGGTAATATCTCAGGCAACAGTAAGTGAAGGAGAGTGTTTAACAGCAACATTTGGTACACTTAATCACCCCCCTCCCCAACACAGCAGCAAAGGAAAGGTAGATGTCTGCAGCCCCCACAACAGAATCCCACAAACTCTTTCATTTACTGGTTTTTATTCAGGTGGTTGCATCAGCTTCCGTCCAGCTATAAAAAATTGCCACAGGGAGGAGAAAAATTTAGAAAATCTTGATAATTATCTGAGATTGTTCTCTGATGCTCTTACCTTGCAGTCTTTCAGGCTAAGAAATTGCATTATTGGAAAGGGGCTTTTTAACTCCCCCATAGTGCAAACTGTCTATTTTTGTATATAATATATCTGAAAGAGAAGAGACAAAAAACAGGTGGTGGGACTGGCCTGAGGCTAGAATGCACTCACTCCAAACTGGACATGCCATTTCATGTGTTCAATATATCCCTTGCATAGACAGGTAAGAAACCTGCTAGCTGGAAAAAACAGTTATTAGCCTTCTACGTCAGGCAGATTTCCAGTTGTCCTTTTGGTAAATTTTACTTCTGTGCAAAGTAAATTCAAATGAGGTTTCCAGCCTGGCCTTCTTCCATCACTTCTTCTATCACTTATTAGGATTCTTCCCCACTGCACCATTTTATCTTGTTTTTTTTCCCCCCAGTTTTAGCAATGCCGCAGAAAATGAGTAAGTTGCACTGTTTCTCTACTGTTTTCAAAAGCCGCGTCTATTTTTAAATTAGTGTCTGTGCAAGAGGATGCTGAATTACTAGAGAAATGTTTTACTGCAGAAGTTAACTTTTCTTCTCTTAGTCTTGGTCTCCCTGTGATTTTTTCTATAAACCGTGAAGGTGAGCGAATATGCTTAAAATCAATAAAACGCACTATGCAAGATTCTAAATAAATATAAACATGACAAATTATGTTGAATTTTAAAACATTTGTATTATCTGCTATCATTTTGTAAGGATGGCTGAGGGCTATCTATTCCAGCCTGTAGGTCTTAGTCTGAGAACAGTTAGCTTTGAGCATGTACATGAAAGCTACAGTTTACTTTGAGGCATTGGAAACAGATAATGTAGCAGGAATTTGCAGAGACATGGAGGATTTTTTGGCTACAATTTTTTGGCTGTTTGCTACAATGCCCAGGGGCTGATTTGGGATCTGGTGGCTGATGTAGGTTGGAGCAGTCTGAAAGTCGCTCTGGGTTGTACCCAGCTGCAGTCAGGTCCTGCTTTTAAACCTGACTGCATGGATGGAGGCTCCAAAAGCCCAGATTTTCTAAGGTAGCAGTGCACTGTTGAACAGCATTTATTTTCTAGGGGAATTACAAACCTGACTCTAAGTCCGTATTAAGCAACACTGGTAGTATTTTTTAATTTTTTTTTTTTTAAACTTTTTTTGGCCTCCAAGTACAAGTAAGCTTCCAATGTGATCTAAAGTTGCCCTGAGAACAGTCAATATAATACATCTGTGTCAAATTAGGTGCTATAGCAGCTTTATTGCAGTAACAGCTGGTCATATGTTAGTGCTTGTCCCAGCAGAAAAATACCTACATAAGATAAATTCCAGAGATGCGTGGCCAGTGAACATCCAAGGAGGCTACTATCTCCTGCCTCTTCTCTGAGCAGGATGAGGATCACAGGCAAAAAGTCTTGTTACTTGTAAATTTTGTTTCTATGCTTAAAGGTTTTCGGGTTTTGTTTGTTTTTTTTAAAAGGCAAATCTATTCTGGATGCTTAAATATGTACCCAGAAATCATGTCTTACTGGGTACCCATACTTCAAAATGTTGTTCATAGCAAGCATGACCAGCACAATCCAGAGGTCGATATGACAAATTGCTCTTTCTGTTTTATTACTTTGAGCAATAAGTAACCATTAGTGTCCAGATAAAAGGGAATTTCGAACCTGTGCAACTAATGGTGGTTGTTCTGTCTTTGCTGGAAACCCAGCCAAGATATGCAAGTGCTATAACGGATTGAGGGAGCTTGAATTTCTGCACGTAGGATTTAATAAACTCTAAGGAGTCCTGGTTTTCAGCAGATAACTGATGAACACTTTCAGAAAATTACACTCTGTTAATGTAAGCAAAGTTGGACATCCACATTCTTAGGCTTTTTTCAAAATCTTGGCTCGCTGACTATGCCACCTGTAGCAAAAGCTCTTCCCAAGGAAAACAGCAACACCCACCATGCTGCTGCCTCCCTGGCAGTAAATGTAGGGCTGCAGATGGCTACTGTAATGGTGCAGGACGCGGGCCAGGTAATGAGCCCATCTGAGAGGATCTGGCCGGCATCCCAGGGAACACCCTGCAACTCATTAGACTCATTTTAATTAAACTGTGGAGCTTCCCAGAGCAGCATGCTCTGTTCAGGGAAAAGACTTGATACATTCATTCTCCCTAACACGTTTTACATTATGGAGCCTGATCTTCTTTGGTTGACTTGGTATTAAATTTGCTGTATCTTCTGCAAAATAGTTTTAAACATTGTGGGCATCCCTCAGTAGCAGCATCAGCACTTGCTTATGCAGAATCACTTCAGGTTTCTTACAATGTCATGCTCTTATTAACTGCTTTAATTTCACTAAAAGTCTCATACTATTCATCACTATTTTCAGCTGTCAGTACCTTGGAGTTTGTATAAACAGAGACATTCCATTTAAATTACCCTCAAGTATGTCTTAGTGTATCTCTTATACAGCAACCATGCAATATGTATGTTCTCCTCCACTGCCTCTTTATACAATGGCATTATTTATCCTTGCAGGGAATGTCAGTATTTTCTGTGCCCGGGCCTCAGTAAGCAATACTCAGAACTCACAGAAAAAGTAGATGCTTAACCAAATACTCCCATCCTCAAATGTTCCACTCAATAGCTCTTCCTGTATATATTTACGTGTTCCATATGTTACAAGTTAAAACAGCGTTTCTCTAAAATTAGGCAATGAGTTACTTACAGTAAACACTAAATTACTTACATTTTGAAGTAAAAAAAATTAGTACTCTGCTAAGGCTGTGCTGAAGTTATAAAGAGGTTTCAGTGGTTAGAGACACTTCAGTATTTATGCGAAAAACTGGGCAAAATTGGTTGATATCGACAGCTACACTTTTTTTAAAAAATGTCTATTTGGATTTTTACTATGGATTTTATTCAGAGGTCACTGAAAAGAATGGAAAGATGGAAAAACATAGTTTATACACTTTGTCTCAGGCCCTGTTAAGTAACCCGTGAATTCTGTTTAGGTTATATTTTGCTATAACCAAACTTCCTTCTATATATTTTTCTTTAATATTGCATTAAACACATAGGTGACTCTCTACTGGAATCATTCTGGAAATATTGCAAGAGCAACATCATCTAACTCATTTATAAGCATGTTCTGTTAAAGGTCAACAGCTTCTTTGGTGACTTTTTTTTTTTTTTTTTTAAGTCTGCCTCCCATAATTGAAAATTATGTGTGTATCCTTTGTTATCGCTTATTTGGGTTTTGAGCTTTCTGTATTGGTTTGTGCTGTAACCAGTTCTTAGGGCTAGGTCCACAGAAGGATTTTTGCCTAGTGGTTACTAGGTGCCCCACCTTGGTGTTTAATTGTGTAGGGCCAGGCAGCTGAGGGTGGGCTCTGTAAAAGCCAACTCTCTTCAGCTGGTGTTGGAGTCAGCCAGGAGGAAGTGCCATCTCCTAGTGGCATCTCTGGTTGCAGGAAAGCCTCTCTCATGCCTTTCTCAGGCTACAGGCTTCCTGACTCACGATTGCCTGGGGGCAACTCTCCCTTCCCAGGATTCACAGCCATGAGCCTTCTGAAGGTAGGGATGTCTCTGAGCCTTCCCTTAAAGGGAGGTTTCTAGTGCTCAGTAGGTTACGGGATCACCCAAATGTCACCATCAAGTCCCTCTGCCTGTGGGAGTGTGACCTAACATCCCTGAGGAGTAGGAGGAGAACAGCTTATCCCAACAAGGGGTGTTGGCACACTCTGTAGGAATAAGCAAACTGCTGAACCCCTGTTATATGCACAAACCCTTTGTGACCTAGAGCACATATTTAGTAGTTTTACGGGAGGTGGAGCAACTCCATTTGTGTTGATGAGGATTTTGGGGGTCTAAATGCTAGTCTTGGGCACCTCTGGTCTTTTGGGGACTCATCCCAAAAGGCTTTAGATGAGGAAGGCCATTTTCTTCCTGGGTACAATTTTACTGCCTTCAGTAACAGTGTGTCAGGGACAATTTGAGTTTTTCTAGTCAAAAAAAAGAACACTTACTGGGAAGAGTAGCCCTGATTGTAGGTCTCTGAAACCAAAGGAAAGCTTCAAAATGTGAGCCTTGATTAAGTGAAATAGCAGAATCAAAGCATTAGTAGTAACGTGCCACGTACTCTAGCTCACCCCAAAAGAATCCCTCTATTCAAAAAGGTTTTTTCTTGATTACTTTTTTTTTTTGTGCAATAGCTTTTTAGGCAGCAATTTTGTGCATACGTGCACATGTGTGCATGCGTGTGCCTGGGGTTGTTATTTCCTAGTCTGAAAGTGCCAGTGCTCTTTGACTGCGAGTAATGATTTTTGTGATTTCAGGTTCCTGCCACTGTGGAAAGTGCATCTGTTCACCACAGGAATGGTACATTTCGGGTGATTTCTGTGAATGCGATGACAGAGACTGTGACAAACATGATGGTCTCATTTGCACAGGTGCAGTACAGGCTAACGCTTAATTGCTCTAAGAAACAGACTGTGTTGATGGGAATTATGTTAGACAAAGCCCAGCTCCTTCTTTCTCCAGTGACGGAGGAAGTGCATTTGCTGGTTATTCAAACCTGTTATAATTGTTTCTTCGTGCAGCGTGATAATCAACTTAAGGTTTCAAAACAACATGCCTGAGCATGAATTTAAAAATGTAAGGCAGCTATGAAATTCATCAACAGTTTTTGCTGTAATAAACTACAAGTTACTGCTTTTTGGCAAAGTACGTGCAGTATCAGCATTGTGATCTCAAGATTTCTTTAACTTTTGTTCTCTTACTGGACTTCCTTATGCGTATAATGCCTGTAAGTCATAGACAAAATCCCCTTGCCTGATGATCTTTGGTAGGTGAGCGTCGTAGCTGTGTGGGTTGACAGAGCTTCCCGACGATCAGACGATTCTCAGCGGGAGGCTGAAATACCGGACAGTTTTTTTTCTTATGACGTGATGGCTGGTGATTAAAGCGGCTTCACCTTAACGTTGTCTGGGAGTTCAGGTGGCAGACGCGGATAGAAACGGGCAGGCTGCCAACCTACCCTCATGACAAATCTAGTGACAAGAAGCAACGTGGGAATTGCTAAATTAACTCACTTGGCTGCTTCCTGTTATAAATCTTAATTTTAGAAAATTTTTGCTGAGCAATTAATAGATGTGGAGGAAATCTGCAAGCCCATGAGAGGGACAGTGGGAGGGCTTACGCTAGTAAATTGTGTCTTCCAGCTAGCCCTATTAGCAAGGGGCCTTTTCTGGGGGCAAGTGGCCAGTATAGAGGCAACAGGAGCCTTATCTTCAAGTGCGGTAGCTATTCGTGAATCTTCATAAAGTCAGTAGGAAGAGCAGCTCAAATTGGAAACCCAGGCTGTAGAGGTCTCAAGCTGAGCATGTAGGAGTCATGAAAAGTATTGAAATAAAATGAAAATATGGGACTCTACTTTAGGGCCAACACATTTTTCATCTAATAGAGAGTTTGAAATAGTATGTGTTTGCATAGCACTTCTGAGAATTTAGGTTTAAAGTTGTTCATGTTCAAAGTGATGTTTTTATTGCTATTTTGTTTGTAACTTTTTATAGCTTTTTCCTTTTGCATGTTAGTTTAAAATAATCTTGATTTTCCTTGTTCCTGGAGGTACAGTGTGAACACTGAGCCTCAACAGTTGGGTACAAATAGTGGTGGCATAATTACAACATTTGCAATTCTGCTGATGGAGTTACTGAGAGAATGCTATTAATCTTTCGTAAGTGTAGGTTTGGGGTGGCTTCTTAATGCAATGGTACACTAATTGCTTCCTTCTAAAGAAAAAAAAAATGGGTGGGGGGAACAGTAAAGGAACAATGCAACTACTTTAGCATGACTTTTTCCTTCACATAGAACACATTTTAATGTAGTACACTTCAATTATGATAATTGCCCTTTATTCATTTCGTTCCAGGCAATGGTGTTTGTAACTGTGGAAACTGTGAGTGCTGGGAAGGATGGAATGGAAATGCTTGTGAAATCTGGCTGGGGAAAGAATATCCTTAACAAAGGACATCAAAGAATGAGGAGGTGTTTTGTTTATTTTTCTTTAGGCTGCTAGAACATTTAATTTCAGAAGTACTTAGTGTGTGGGTGTGCGTGCATGTACACTTGCATGGGTGTAAATACTTTAGAACGCTCATTCGAGGGCCTGCTCCTTAAAGACATGCATGACAAAACTAGAAGAAAAACAATGAAAAACGCCTTGGGAGCAGAACAGTTCAAGCTCAGAAAGGTGAAGTCGTAAAATACCGGCCCTGTGGAACTTCTCTATAGCTTTTTGATAAGTTCAATGGGACTGAAATTACATCCATAATGCCTATTTCTTAAGCAACCTTTGGAAAAGGTGTAAGAAAGCCTTTTTTTAACATTATTTACTTGGTTGTCACCTCTCCATATCAGTATGCAACAATATACATGTAGAAGAGTAGCACTAGTTGAATATTTGTCAGTTATTATTTTGATTATTTTTATGGTGTTTGACAAATACATAGTATGGCCCTTTTTTCTTTCTAACAATCCCGATTATGCGCCAGCTCATAAATTGAGAGAAGCTGTAAAGAAGCTTTTTAAAATATTAATGATATTTTATTTGGTCAAAGAAATGTATTTATATAATTAAGGTCCAATTACCTGACAACCACAGGCTGAAAACCCAAAATGTCTGAACAGATCCTTGTCCAGAGAGAACTTAGTTTCTGTGGTTAATGTGTTGGTAAGTCGGTTAGCTAGTCTGCATACTACGATACTTTCAAATACATAACCTATAGGAGTGTAAGGACTGAAACTAATAAAGATATAAACGTATGATTACCTATTCTGAATATGTATCCTGCAATTCATATGTACTTTTACCATACTATTCTATGTATGTACAGTTGCTGAGTCCTCTTAAAAGTAAAGCAAATGAAAATTTGTTACACTAATAACTTTTAGGATGACAATTCTGTTTGCTATTAGAAATCACTGTTTGGAACAGATTGCACTGTCACACATGGTATTCATTGAATTTAACTGCTTTTATAGAAGTGGGGAGCCTGAAGGTCAACTGACTCGAAAAATCAGCCATGCTATGCAGTAGCCTGGTCTCAACCAAAGATGTTCAGACAATGGCAACAAAGTAATTAAAGTTTTAATACAGTAAATACAAACAAAGCAGTGGTATGAACAAAAATTTTATTTTTATTTTCCAATGGTGAAATGCTGCTCAGTGTGAAATTCACATTGAGTTATGAACGATGCACAACTATTGGGACTTCCCTAACTTATTTACATGAGAGTCTCTTATTTATTTTGTACATGTAGATTTGGCAGCCCTTGAATTCTTTAGAGCAAAAAAAGATACATACATTTTAGTTTCAAAAGTGTTTACATTTTGTGAAACCATGACTGAGCGAGAAATTGTTTAAATGGCTGGAAAAATATTTCTTTTTAATACCAAACTGTAACGTCGTGGTTTAGGTGCCAAGGTCATGATTTTTTGAAGAGGTACATGATTCAGAAATAAGAGAACTACAGATCAACCAAAAAAAGGTATTTCCATTCTTAGTCTAGAAATTATTTTTCTTTTTGAAGGGGCAATTTTGAAATAGGAAAATACAATGGTACAGAACATGTAGTAGAATGCAAAAAATTTGAATGAATTTATTTAATCACTTTTATTATCCCCCTTCCCACATAGCTTGCTCTTTGTTTTACCCATTTTTTTTTTCCTTAACCTGGATTCTTTTTTTCCAAAAATGAAGCTTGTGAAACCTGTGTTCTCAGGGAGTATAATCACCAAACATCCATGCATAACTTCTATATAAGTTATGCAGATAAATAACGAGACATAAATCCCAAAGCTGCTAGCTGCTCTCTTTTCAGAAAAATATCAGGCAGAGTTCTAAAATGTATTGATACATTACAAAGAATCTTCACTGTAAAATTAATCTTGAAATTACCGTTTATATTTTATACTTATAACGCTTAAACTCCATAGAGCTTAACAGGAATATTTTCTTAAATTTTAACATATAAGCATTTTGTCAACCCCGGTGTCTGGAGAGCACAGATTGTTGGTTTTAGTTATATTTGTGAATGCCACTGACTTGGATCATCTTATAATCAATGTTTTTTCGCATATACGGTCTCCTGAATCAGAGTGCAAACAATGAAAGATACAAAATTTTCATTGATTTACTTCCATTTGCATTTAGTACTGTGATAAGAAAATACTAGGTAATCAAAACTCTCATCTGGGTTCAGAAGATGTTTTTGTCTTGTTTCATGGCATGATAAGCAGATTTATATATAGATCAGACATGGTATTTCAGGTATTCTTATTCACAGACAAAAGAACAATTCTTTAGAGGGTTGCAATGTCATATTTGATGCATTTAACTTTGTAATTTGCTTTCATTATAAATTTATATACTTAAAGAGGGTAAGATGATTCTGATTTCTATTTAGAACTTTTTTTAAAAAACTAATCAACTCCAATATTTTGGCTACTGTATGGATTACATAGCCATAACATATCAAAAAGTGTTATCCAAGTTGTTTGTTAAGGTACACGTGGAAAAACACTAGAGTATTCTAAGACAGCTACTGTCAGTGGTTCATTAAAATGTAAATTATCAAACAAAATGGTGCTATCACTATAAACCTTAAAGTATTAACTAAGACTACTAAAATATAATGTATACATAAATTCCTTTCCTATTTTTATTATCTTTCTTATAAAGTTGCTTAAACGTTCCCCTTGCTCTTCATGCTGAGGTAACTGGTGAGGTAACTCCCAGCAGATCTGTTTTGTGGCTCATTTCCTCACTAGAAAAATGAGATCGGAAGGAATAAGATTATTATTCCACATACATACACAAAAATAATACCCATATTAATAAACTGTGATTTTACAACTCATACTCTGCAATGGGAATTCCAGCTACCTAAACTGTAAAAGCAGGAAGAGGCATAAGGGAGCGAAACATTCTGCTCGATTCTCCCCTACCTAGTGACTTTAATATGGCAAAAGGAACTTCTAGGTGGTAAAAAAAAAAATCATTGGATAAATAGTGATTTCATACTGACTGGATTGATAAGCCTTATGAACAACAGATACTACAGACTTGCTTTCTTCTTATAAGACAAAGAACACATCCAGAACAGGGCCAAATGCTCCTACAATAGACTTGCAGGATTATGCTTATTGTATATAATGTATCTGTAATATCAGCTATAAAACAGCTGTGGATTGATTTGTGTGTATAAATTATTAACCTACTTGTGATCCCTTTTTTCCCCGGCCATACTCTCTTTTAGAAACACATTGATGAACATTTAATTGTGTACCTGCTCTGGCGTTTCTGATGCTCTGCCCTTGCTTCTTTACAGAATGACATCTCACTTTGTAGCTAAATGATAAAGGTAAATGATACTGGGATGAATAAAGTTGCACATTTCTGTGACTAGGTAACAGAACAAAAAATTTATTATATCTTTAAAAATAAGTCATACCATTTGCATTAGTCATCACAAAACCCTCCCTGTTATTAGACATTTTAAAATGCATTGCACAGAATATGAGTTTATCTAAGGGGGCATTTAAAAGAATGATAACCTCCTTACTCTAGTCTAATTTTACTTGCATTCCCATTTGAATGGAGCTGAATTCCTTATACCAATAAACAGATGTATCAGCAAGACACACTTTTAAGGCATGGACCAAACTGCCTGCTTTCATACCGCATTGTTTACAGGGGTTTTAAACCAACAGAAAAAGTTTCCCAATATATATAAAGAGCGTCAGAGTTCTTAGTGTTGTTGACTATGGTCTGTACCATAATTAAAGTGAATTGCTTTACTTTATATTTGGTGGGGAGGAGTTTTGTTAAGAACCAACCTGACTCTACACAAGTTAAAATTTATGAAAATGAGAGTATATTGAAAAATTATTTGAGAGCAAATTAAGCAAAAGCTGTGTTATGTCAACTACAAAGCACTTAAAAGCTATAGATGCCTTTCTATAGGCTCTATCAGGTGAGCAATCTCATAAGGATACTTGTGTATTTATAAAATCTTTGAAGTACAACAAAATGGTGCTTTGTTGAAGTGGTTCATATCTACTCAAAACTGGATTTCTAAAACTGTGCATGTGTGACTGATTTTGTCTAATAGAACCCTAGCTAAAATACAGATTAAAAAAAAAAGGAAAGAGATAATGACTATGTGCAGTGTTAACATATGAAATGGTAAAATGAGCTTGGATTGCTGTGCAAACAGTCTCTCAGAGATTAGATAAAACCCAGAAGAAGAACAAAATACAAAGCAAGCATGCAAAAGATCTGGAACACTGCAGATTCACAGACAGCTGGACATGTAAGTACAAAAAACCCAATCTGCAAATACAAATTGATTCCATCAGGTTTACTATACAGTACTTTAGTAGTAACAGACAGTTGAAAACAGCTTTCACTCAACAGCAAAATTAATTTTAAAGAGAGGAAAATGGTGAAGTCTCATCCTGGAGAACAGCAAGAGAGGTATTATATTAAGGAGCTAAAATTTTCTTTGGCATGGTAAAAGGGGAGAACTGAGTTTGGCAACCTATTTACATGACGTTTCACCATCCTGTGGCCAGTGCAATGATGTTTTGCACAATCTACTTCTTACATAAACTTTTTTGATGTTTTCCAGTATGCCTTCATATAAATGTTTTATTCATCATGTTGAATCTGTGTATACAACAAAGAATAAACACAAACTGTACAATGCAGACAAACTCTTTGCATATATGTATGTAAATTTAGCAATACAGACCAACAGTTCTTTGATAGACACAACCTACTACATGCAGTTCATCCTTGCCATCCTCTTCCCATGCAACTGATGAGACAAGAGACAAAATTAAAGGGAAGAAACAAAGCACAAGGACCCCCTTGCTATGTCGAAACAGATTGTAGAAAAAATATTTTTGGACATCTATTCCTTAGATTAAACACACATATGGATTCAGCCCATAGAAACAAAACCAGAAAATAATAAGAAAAATGCTGTATTTCCAGTATGTACTAACTGCTTACGAAAATTAAATCTGTCCTGAATTATAGCCCTCCTCAAACTGGTTTGCAGATCGTAACTACCCAGGATAAAAAGTTTAATGTTGAAAACATTACGTAGCATCCGGCCATGAAGCAGAACCTCCTTGCATGGCTCAGCTAGGTCTCCAGCCCTGTCTCTCCCCAGGTCCTTACACTGCAAGACTAAAACGATGGCAGAATGGAACATGAACACATGTATTCCCTCCTCATGAACTCTAATGAAATTTAGGTGAGAGAGAAAGAGAATGGAGCCTTCATCTTACTCAAAATATTGTGAAGTGCTCCTCTTATAGTTGTAGGAAAACCTCCTCTGGGATCCAGCAGACAGGACAACGTCAAGGCCTCCCATGGGTCCTCCAGATGCAGAGCAAGCCCCCGGCTCACCACGTGAGTTGCTTTGGTTTGGTTCTGTTTTCTCAGGGATGGTGCACAGATCCCACTGGACCAGATGGGATGAGAAGGGGGCACCAAAGTTTTTAATAAAGTGTTGTTCCCTCCCCCCCCTATATAGTGCTAGCAGGCAAGGGCACAGTCTAAGTTAATGTTTCTTTGCATTTTTATCACAGTATTAGAGTAGGGGGTTTTGGGTTGTGGTTTTTTTTTTTTTTTCTCTACATCGATAGTGGGCTTCATGCTTTACTCATTCCCTCCCCAGAAAGACCCAACATCAAGTGTTAACTTGCTGTTCTCATATTACATATATGAATAAGGAAGTCTGGTCTAAGGGGAAAAAACCCAAAAGTTTATCTAGAATTTAGCAGCTTTACAGTAGCCTCCTTGAAGAGTGCACTAAATGTTGCTTGTAAAAACAGAACACGTTTGAAAACTATCATGAAGAGTTGATTCAGACTGAACCAGTTGTTCAGCTGAGCAGACAGGGAGTTCGAAATAACCAGCAGTCTCTGATAGGGACTTCAGCACAAAGATGTGATAAAACAAATCGCCAGAAATACAATGCTAAAAAAGGAATGGATGATTTCCTCTTTTTTTTTTTCATCTATAAATATCAAGGTAACATCAAGAGGCCAAGAGAGTGTTGCCACACAGTTTTCCAGACTGAGGTACAGTTTGGTCCTTGTTGCCCTTTCTGAGAAACAAATACCTTCTTAAGCATACAGAGAATACCCATATTTTTAGTCTTCTGAAAGCCTGTGACTAAGTGTGCAACACTTCAGTGGCATCTCTGTGGCATTCTCTAAATCTTCCCCTTTCTCCCCCCTCCCCTCCGCCATTGATTTAGTTGTTCACAAGTGACAAGCTCAAAGTGTCGATTGTGTTTCTGGTAATATGATCCAAGGCTTCAATTTTATAATGCTTTTGATTTCTTCTAGGTTCATGTAGGAGAAAGTACAGTATACAGAGATCAAGGCAAGGCACCTTCAATCTAGCATTTTGGTGGGCATATTATCCTAGGAAGCTGGGTGGAGGTACGTACTGGGATACCAGTGAGATACACATGACCGGGCTTTGCATGCTTAGCTAAAAATAAAAATAAAGTTTTGTAATATGTCCAGTTTTAAAACGTTTTTTTTTTCTTTAAAACACCAGAAATATTAAACTATAATTTGTAACTACCCTTTGCATTGGTGCTGCAAAAAAGAACACAACAACATCCTTGCCCATGCTTTGCTAAGTAGGTGTGGGATTCAGCCAAAAATAACAATGGCATTAAGTTCAGTTCCTTAAAAACAGGAAAGGATTATATTTGAAATGGATTTAGGTAGCGCAATTCTGGTTAGTCTTATATTATTTTTTTTTTTTATTGGTGGTGGTTGTTTTTCAAACAATGAAGATTTAGTAGATGAAAAATGAGCCTTAATTCAGGCCTACAAGGCCTACAAAATTCTTTGGACCCACTTTCCCAAAAATTAGTGGGTCTTGCTCGCTGGGCAAGGCAAATGTTACCATTACCAGTAAGCCTGTGATATGTATAAAACACACACACAAAAAGAAACTATAGGGGGATGCCAAACACTCGTTTCAGAAAGCTTCCCGTTGGTTGTGTTTGACACTCTTCCCTCCACTATAACGCCAACCTCAGAAGCACAGTATCTGTTACTAAAGAGTATTCACATTTAATCAATAGTGTAAGCCAGAGACAACAATCCTATTCTTTATAGATATAATTTGTAATAATAGATTTTTGAAGGCTTCCTGATTCCCTGATTGCTTTCAAAACTAAGCCACCGGCAACAATTAAGTTATAGAGAAACACAATCCCTGCAAAAGGTCACAGACAGTGGAGCGAGCAGCCTTATAAAAAAGGGAAGAAGAGAAATCCATAAATAGCACAGGTTTACAGCATCTAACTAGAAATTACTTGGTTATTTGTGTGCTACAAAATAGAACTTAAACACATGGATTTTGCTGAAACTGGACTCAAAAAGGGATTATGGGCAACTGTCAGCAGGCAAGGTATCAAGTGTACTTGTGAAGTATGTCATTCACATGAAGTGTCACAGTCACAGAAAAGATATTAAAAAGGCATTCCAATATCTGGTAGGGCATTCCATGGTCTGAGTTTAGCTGGTTCATCCAGGTGTCTTCTTGTTGTGGGTGGAGCTACACGTTGAGATTTATCCGCTTGCAACAACTCGGTTCAGAAACAGCAACGGGCAGGTCTGTGATGTGCCACAAGCTGATCCACAGACACTGCAGAGGGGAAGTCTGGCACGGATAAATCACTCAGCTGTACTCGGGACTCAGTAAGTCACAACACCTGTGAGGATCTGGCTATGTCGTCTTACTCTTGGTAACTGGTTTGCCGCCATTCATTATTGCAGATGCACTTGTGCTTTTACTTGGAGTTACCCCAGCCTTTGGCACTGTTTCTCCAATATCATGCAAAGATGGTTCTCGATACATGGCAACTGCAGGGAGAAAAGAGGAGAGCCATTTTTAAGAATGCATCTCATTTAAGAGCTCATCTCAAGTAGGATGAATTTTCTACAATAACTGATATTGTAATATAATCCATGCTCCTCTTGCATGTGAGGGAAGCTTTTTACATTGGCAGACACTTTGTTTGATCCTCCAAATTTCCCACTTCTTCCGTATCTGACTTAAAAACACAGTAGGAAACTGCATGCTTGCTCATTTAATGGAAATTATAGAAGCCTCGGAAATGAAAAACTATTCTTCTATCTTTGCATGAGGCAGATACACAAAAATGTACATATATATATATACACACACACATACGTGTGTGTGTATATATATATATCCCCCTTAAATAAATATTCTGCAAGTTTTTAGAGGTAAAATGAAACAGATGGTGTTTAACAAAGGAGATTATATGATCCCGTTGTCTAGACTTAAGTGGGTTTTTATAGTCCTACATTGCAAGACTAGTCTTGGGGCTAGTTCTACAAAATTATTTGTACATCTGCTTCCCAAATCTGAGGAGCTTGGCCATGATCTCTTCAGGTGCATACTGAAAAAATGTCCAGGGCAGTGTTGTGGAGAGTACACCAGAGATTTAGTTTTTTTCTTTCTCCTTTCCAAAAATGTGTGTAGTAGCCACTGATCTCCACTGAACATAGAAGTGCAGAAAACTCCAAATTAAACTATTAACTGAATTCTTAGAGGAATTAGAAGTTTGCCCCTGGGCTCCAGTCCCTATCTAACCTTTTAAAATCCTTTGAGGAAAATACATGTGTTCAATTACACAGTTCCAGCATTAAGCTGCCTTAATGATTAATGCTCTTGGATAATTCAATTTCATTTTCCATGTCACTGAATCAGGTAATATTTCCACTTATACCTAACTTCAGTAGCATTTATTTATATCAGAGCAACATTAAAAGAGATGTCAAAGCAGCCAAAGGAATTAATCACCACACTATGATTTCGGGACTGGCTGCGCGCTGCCATAGAGAGCACAATCCCTTCATCCCTTGGCTAATTAGAGTAGGAGGCAGGAGCATCAAAGTACTGACCTTGATCTTCAATGGTGTGAAGTTTCATAATAAATATGAAGGGCCCCATAGCATCGTTAACTAATCATATACTTGTTCTAACATCTACAATGACATAATCTAAATCCTTTTTACGGCTTCTGAAAATCTGAAATTAAATGTCTTCTCTAGAGTACATAAGGCTGGTTATGATCTATGTCTTCAGAGTGGGCCCCCATAACTGTGTTTAGGACACTTTGCTGATTAATTAAAAGAGCTTGATGAAATAACACCATGACCTAGAAAAATATTAAGTTGAATAAAATGAAATGGAACTGTAAAGTAAGGAATTATATAGCAGAGTTGTCATTTGTGATGACTCTTATGGGCAATGTAAAACAAGTTATTTCTAAGCCTTGTCTAAGCTATTTTGATATAGTCTGATGATCCAAACATTAATGAAAAAGTCACTTATTTCCTAATCTATATGAATTGATGTTGCTTTAAAAAACACACTGGCTTCCCCTCCCTACAAGTCTTATAATTTAATATAGAGGGATTGACATATAAAGTGTCAATATTGTTGAGAGCTCATGAAACTAGTGTAAGCTTTTGCAAGACACGGGAAGCACAAAGGCATCAACCTGAATTCAAATATGAAGTTAAAACATAGGCTTATTCAGATTCTTTCCTTATGCTGAAACTCTGAAACATTTAACAAACTGATTCTTTAATCAAAAATTTTAAGTTAAAATGTTAAAAGAAATGGGACTGCTCACTAAAGCATTAGTCAGGTATGTGTTTTCAGATGTTAAGTAATGAGATAATTTTCAGAATAACTGAGGCTATGTGTAGCAATAATATCAATGAAATTTGGAGCACCATCAGGACAAGAAGCAAAAATCAGCACAGGTTTATAAAGGCCTGCAGATAACTCTAAAGTTGCAAGATACGAATTAATGTATTTCATTCATTCAGGAACACCTCTCCTATGAGGACAGGCTGAGAGAGTTGGGGTTGTTCAGCCTGGAGAAGGGAAGGCTCCAGGGAGACCTTATTGTAGCCTTTCAGTACTTAAAGGGGGCCTACGGGAAAGCTGGGAAAAAATTTTTCAGCATGGCCTGCTGTGATAGAACAAGGGGTAACAGTTTTAAACTTAAAGAGGGGAAATTTAGACTAGGTATAAGGAATACATTTTTTACCACCAGAGTGGTGAAACACTGGAGCAGGTTGCCCAGAGAGGTAGTGGATGCCCCGTCCCTGGAAACATTCAAGGTCAGGATGGATAGGACTCTGAGCAACCTGATCTGGTTGAAGATGTCCCTGCTCGTTGCAGGGAGGTTGGACTAGATGGCCTTTAAAGGTCCCTTCCAACCCAAACTGTCCTATGATTCTATGATTTTTCAGAGAAAGTGTGACATCATTTTCGTGTACAAGGTTAGTATGACTTTTATTTGCTTCTGTCTTGGTTTAAAGGCCAACTTACACAAGTTATGTGCATTACATCAACTGGCCAAGTAATACAGTATGATTTATTTTATAAAAAGACCTTTGTGTTTTGTATTAGAAAGCTTTTACTTTGAAATGCTGACATTTCATCCATTCCCTTTATAACTCCCAATTATCCTACAATATTCATTATTTCATTCTGCTTAATGAAAGGACCATTTTCTCACTGCAAGCTTTTATCCCTACTGAGAGAATATTTTAAAAACAACACAGTGCACTTCCACAAAAGATTTCTTTTCTTGTAAAATGACCTCTTAATCCCTGGAAAAAATGTTTTTACAAATGCCCTTTCTAGCGTCACTATGCCGAAGCACAAAACCGCTCCATGAATCCTGAGGACTGTCATTTGGAATGGCCCCTGTGCAGGGCACGTACATTCACAAAGGGTATTTTAGAAACCATTCCCTCTTCTTCTTACAAGATTTATAGGAGGATCTTCCAGTGAGGGACTGACTCTTACCTTCCAATGGCTTGGGTAGAAAATGAGCTGCTGGTTTTGTTTTCTTCACTCTGTTTCCTTTCATGACCTGCCCTTCTTTGTTCAGCCCCAAGAACCAGGCCCTCCCGGACTCCTGTTGTCTGTAGAGCATGGATGAGTAGATTACATAATAATTTTCAAAAACTGACTCCTTGAATTTGCACTCTGGTGTAAAAAGTTCCTGTGGGAGAAAAAGTAAATGTTAAATGATCTCTCTAAAGTGCGGCTTCTGTTTTGTTAACTTACAAATACCTCTCGATAAGTTTAAGATACAACTTATAATAAGGTTCTGCTTGGAGACCAGGAGATCTGTCTTCTTCTAGATGACTTCCAGGTGAAGTTATTTCACCTCACATGGATGCCTACAAATTCCCATCTGTGCAACATGGTTAGTGTATTTTCAAAGTACAGAGGAAGCAACACAGGTATAAAAACATTATTGAAAATACAGGAATAATTATTATTGTGCTTATTTTTCTGATAAGACATTCTTGTAAAAAATAAGAAAGTCTATGAGAAATAGCATTAATAAGAAAACAGTTATTTAGTTTTACCACACTAAATGGAAAAAAAAACTCCCTCTATGGTTTATAGCAACTAATACTTGATACTTAAAAATTGCTGCTGCCAACACATTAAAATATATGTAATTTCCTGGAGTACACACAGCCTTAAGCACCCCAGAAAAACACTATTTTGATGTACAAATTTCTGTACAAAGAAATGTAATTCCTATTGGCATCCTTGGTCTTCATCCCAATACTGGTAATGCTTCCAGAAGCCACACTGAGTAACAGAATAGTTGTCCCAAACTCTTTACAAAGGTTAACCTAAGCACAAAGTTCTGGAGCCGAGTAGACAAATTAATTATTTTATTTTTTAAAATAACACAATTAACAGTAACAAAATAAAGTGTGAACATATATTGAGACGGAGTTTACCAAAATCCTTTGAAAAAGAACCCCAGCAAATTATCAAGCAAAGAAAATAACATTTCAAATATCATGAGAAAACAGGATTCTGTGCAAATGTGATTTTCAGCCTTTGGATCCATCTGCTGAAACCTGTGGAAGACAGTCCCATCATTAAAGGAGGAGGTAGATGCGGGAAAGTGGGAGTTGGCTTGCTAAGCTTTCAGAGCACAAAGTTCTCAGCCCTGAAACCTTTTTTAAAAATTATTTTTATATTTCCTTCAGTTTTTTTTTTTTTTTTTTACTCATTTCTTTTTGCTCCTGGCCCCACGCAGTACTGAGTTAACACTCAGCAGGTTATGTGTTTTCAGGGTCTCTCTGCCATCCCCAGCTGCCTATATATTGTAAGAACTTCACAGCTGTTACTGTCACAGATTTCTTTTCTAGAAATCAAACTCCTTAAAGACACAGTTCCCCATAGCAGAAAGCACAGATGAAGTGCTTTTCTGAATCTGCACTAAATGTCACTTAGTGCACAACCAAGTTCTCCTAACGGGATGAGGTACACAGTATTTGTATTGCCATGGCTTAAATTCCCATCTGTAAGCAAAGCTGCCTGACAGACACCAGGCATGCTATTTGCTTTCTCAATTATGGAGCAACTTTTAACATCAAACAAAAAGAATTAGTGTATTTTATCCAGCAACAGAAAAAAAAAGCGGTTACTGCAGGAGCTGGGAAATAATTTATGAACCTGTCCTAAAATAGGTTTCTTTGACTGTGTGAGCAAGCACGCTTAGTGTCTGTAGGTCACACTCATTTACAGGATGCAAAAAAATATTCTCTGATGTGTGCAATGGCCATCTTTTTGCACTACCACTTCCTTACCACCTATATGCACATCTGTATTTATTATATGGAAATGCAGAAATACAAATCCTGCCTATTCCAGAGGCACTGACAGCTAACGACAGAAAATACTGTAACTGCACCTTCTTCTTTGCCACGGGGCTTTTTCTCTCTCTGTTCCAAGACTTTAAGACATCTGTTGTTTGTGTTACTCTCCTTTCTCCTCCACTGATTTCAAATCACAGTAGGGCTCAAGGAGACTGAAAATAAAACCAGAAGGCAGGGTGGCATGCTAGAGGGAATGCCTGTTAAAGCCTAGCACAAGCATTTACAGGCGAGTCATGTTCCTCGGCTGTTGAAACAGCAGATGCTAATCAGGAAATGCCTACACAGCTCTCCTTATTACCTGCTTCACTGCAAATGCTACCCCCTGTGTTCCCCACTAAGTTTTACTTCCTTGTAAAGCTCAATTACCATAAACACTACCTCTTAGCCAATATTCACTTTTTTTTTTCTGCTATAAACAAAAGCTGTTTGTCATTCCATGCTTCTCCGTACTAGAGATGGTTGGCTCCCTGTAAATGCTATGTGTGTGTTTTCCCAAACAATATCCATTAGGATACTGAAATAAGATTCCTTCAAATCATGTCCCTCTGAATCAAACCTGGCTCTTTCCTCTCTCATTTCTTTGGCACATACAGTAATGTTTCTGACAGTGCACAGCATATGAAGTGGTAGGTATTTACTTCACTGAGTAAAAAAAAAATTGATTATGTCAACACAATTACCTGGCTACTCCTGGATGCAAACAGATAAGACGAGACAAACTGACATCATTACTATTTCTTAGTTATGAAAAGCATAGAAATAATCTGCTAGGGTTTTTTTGGCATCTGAGGAAGAGACAAACCTGAATACTGCATACTGAGTACTGCAGCTCTTCTACCCCAGATGTCTGGGTAGCGTAACAGCTTTGGACAGGCTTTGCTTTCATCCAGTATATTAGGATGCAATTCTGCCTGGGATAAACTCTCAGTCAAAAGGTCACTTAAATATATGTTACTTTAAAGCAGGCTAATAGTTCCTCTGGTGTCGGGAGTATTCATGAATGAAAATTAGGTGCCTGATGATGACTATGCTGAGCTGCAGTCACCGGTTCCTCTGAGGAAAGAATTACTCAGAAATGGGCACTTTTCCTGGGACTCAGGTGGAAGCTGAGTATTTCTAAGTTAAGAGTGATGTCTAAAGCTTTGCCTCAGACACCATCTCAGCTGGCAGAAAAGCTGTAAGCACCTATATTTTCTCCAGTACAGCAGCCATGACACCTAAAATGCTGTTTCTGCATGTACTTAGGGCAAATCTAGATCTATATACCTAAAACTCAACCCAGTTAGACCTCTCAGAAAATGACTAATGTGCCAACAGCACAGACTTTTAAAAAAAGGTGTCCACAGACTTTATTCTTGCTGGATGGAAAGGCAATACAATGGCATTTTCGAAGAGAAACTCAATGGTGAGGGTACTCCCCTAGGCTACCTGCTATCTGTATCCAACCTGAAGGAATCCAAATCTGCATCTGGCTGAGATGAATCATTTAGATCTTCCCTGCAAGAACGACTTTTTGGGTTTTGATCCCAGGACGTTTTGTATTGGGAAGTGAATGAATAAATTGCAAAACCAGACTTGCAATGACTTGCAAACAAGAACTTGTGTTCAGGATTTCTCTTCCAAGGTCGGTGCCCAGATTTACCCCATGGTCTTATATAAAAGGTGGTTTTCTCCTGTCAAAGCAACATTTGAAAAATAAAGTATATACCAGCTGCCAATTTCCAAAACCCCAGGAGTGGGTTTTGGCTGTAAACTGCAATCTGAAACAGCTTCCCGGGTCCTAGAGAAGTGAAGGATATATTAAATTGCACCTTGCTGAGAAGAATTTCCACTTGGTTATTTTTGCCAGCTTCCCACCAAGCTTTTGCTTGATGTTAGTCCTATTTGGAGATGTTTTAATTCTCCTGGTTGCTCTAGCATTAATAAGCATTGCAGCACACAGGTCGTGGGTTCAACCACTTGGAATCAAACAGTTCTGTCATTGGGGAGTTCTTAGTTTTGGGGTCCCCACCAATGTTGCCAAAACTCAGCATTGTAGTTTTACATCATAATAGTGGAGCCTTGTGGTAGTGTCACATGACATGGAGTCATGCAGCAGTGTCAGAATCTCCTTTCATTTAAGATCAGAACATAAATGAAATAAAGAAAAAATAAACACTATCCACCTTTCAAACTGAGGAGTGCCTGAATGAAGGAGCTTGGGTTACCTGTGTTGTCAACACGGAGATGTAAGGACTGTTGGAAAGCAAGTCAGATGACAACTGAGATGAATTCCCTACCAAGTGATGTCTTTCTGTCAATCCGAGGCTGAAGTCTGATATGATGAAGCTAGGCCTCTGTGCTGATCAATAATACGGCACAGTAGCAAATGACTATAGTTCAAAATCAAAGTACAGCAAATATACTGTCCCACAAGTCATTAAGTAAATGAAAATATTTGAATGAATTACCAGTGTAACTTGCAATTTCTGGGCTTTCACAATTTCATCTGTTCAGTTTAGCTAGCTGTAATGAAATTGCATATATCTGTTTGTAGCCATGCTCTTTCACTTAAAATAATTTCTGTAAAGCATACAGTTTTTCTACTAAAGCTCTCAGAAAGAAGAAATAATTATGCAGCTATGGACAAGACACCTACGCTGTGAACCACGGAGTTGCAAAGTAAAAACTAGCATGACAACAACACAGCTAGCCACACAGCTTCTAGACACTGTTCAAAAATTATATGAACACCTGCAATTTTGAACTATATCTGTCTTCAGTAAGCCAATCAATAACGAACTGTCGGGGCTAAACAAAAAGTAATCTTCCACTGCGCACCACGAAGGACAGTGCAAGACCACAGCTCTACCACGGTCATCAAAACAGGCAGTTCCAAGGACAAGGGCTTCCACAAAAGTTTCCTACCTTCTACTCCTGAACCTTCAAGCCTCTTTAAATTTGTGTTTTGTTCTGAAATATGGGACAGTAGGGTGTTCTTCTAGTTACAGCTCACAGAAGTGATATAGGTAGCAGTCAGCCGCTTGAATTGTAGCCAGCAGCAAACAAGGAGGCAGTGCATTCCCCTGGAGATGGGCACAACGGGACTTTTTCCTTACACCAGGCAGCGAAAGCACAGCTTTCTACAGCTTCTCCTTGGTGCCAAGCAGAAAACAAAACCGGAAGACAAACTCAAAGAGATTGCTGGGAGAGGAACAGCCAGTCTAATCAAGCACTGTAAAAAAACTCCTATACTACTCATTATTTGCATTTAGAAGTCCAGGTCATGGAACAGGACCTCAGTGCTTTAGGAAGTACAGACCATGTGGAGTCTGCCTGATGTGAACACCTTTCAATCCAAACAGCGATTGATATGGGGCAAAAAAAACCCCAAAACAAAACATCCAAGCAATGACATCAGTACGCTAGCAGCTTATTATCAAACATTTTTTTTAGGAATGATGGCAAAGAATTTTCAAGGAGAGAGACTGGAGAAAGGACAATACTAGCTCTGTGGAGGCTTATGGAACACTTCTGTGCAGTGAGAAAAGCAGCATAGAGTCAGCACAAAGGTGTTTTGGGGGTTCAAGGCTAGAAACACAGGAATCAAAAGAAGGAAGTGACATTTTAATAGCGGATAGAAAGGTTGAAAATGACTCACAAAGAAGGGCCTTAAAATTGAAGAGCAGCAGTCTGTGTTTAATGAGGAGAAGGCACTCAAAAGAGAAGAGAAATACAGTTAAAATAATGAAGCTGGGAAATTAACTGTGTGGCAGACTTCTGAACTGACACCAAGGGGATGGCACAGTATTTCTCAGGGCAGGAGGGGAGGATGCTGGAGTAATCGAGGTGTGAAATGATGAGATCCCAGAAAACAGCTGCAGGGCTGCAAAAGGGCAAAAGGCCATATCATGGATGTGTTTATGCAGCAAGACCTGTAAGATGGGGAGGCTTCACCTGCACATGAGAACTGGGAAATACCTAAATGGATAATTCTCTGACTTGCTGCACATTGAGTTAGGTGAGTTAGACTACCTTTGCACAGTACACCTATATGACGAATGCTGGTGTAAGAGAATAAAAAAAGAGTTACTCAAGATTTCCCATTTATAGCACCAAATTTTTCCAACTCTTAAGCTGGCCGAAAGGCTACAGTTCAGAATGATCTTGCTCAAGAGTTCCTCTTCAAATGGCAGAAGAGGATTAAAGAGAAATTGGTTTTACGTTCCCTGTGTGTTCAGAAGATGTTTAGCTGATCTGAGCCTAAAAGCCCCCTAAGAGAAACATAATTTTTAAACATAAAAAGAAGACCAAACAGAGTTGGCAGAATTTTCTATATGCAAACTGCCCAAGTCAGATACCAAGGAGCAGGAGGCTTTACCTGACATACTACAAATCTTGCAGTGACTTTACTAACAAAGCTTCAAAACAAAAAGCAGTAATAGATGAACCTGCCAATCCTATGGACGCCCCGTGAAAGCCGCAAAATCTCAGAAGTCTGTTCGCATACTTTCCACAGTCTTCTGACAGAAAATTTCCTTACTAGACTACAACAGTCAAAGAACACCATTGTTGGTTCCTCAGAGCTAGTGTCACTTCTGTTCTCTGGAAGATTCCTAAATATTTGGACTTTAAAAAAAAAAAATAAATAAAAGGACTTGGTATCATGCAGGTAAAAACCAGGGATGATTCTTGCTTGCTAAAGAATCACTGAGAATGCAGTGAGGATGTCAGCATGTAAAAGTAAAACTTTCAGCTATAATTCCTGTCTCTGATTTTTATCACTGCTTGTAAAGAAACAAAAAACAACTTTTGACTACATTTTGGCAAAAGTAAATGTAAATCAATGCTATTGCAAATATTAGCACTTACTGAACTAGGATTCTAATTAGCAGGGATATGACTGGTAATATTAATAATGTAGCAATTCTTTTATTCATATACATTCATGAACACCCAAAATAAGGTCATGAATAAAACTCACATAGCATAAATAAAGACAAACTAACAAAAAATAGCTCAGAATTCTCTGTGTTTAAGATGGTATTGATGGCAGCCTGAATTTGGCTTAATTTTCTGGCCAGATTGAAACAGAACATAAACCAGCTTGGATTACAAAAGCTTCCTTGTTTCATAGCAGAAAGGTTGCTTTGCTTACAACTAGAAGCTATGGTCATATCAAACTATAATTTATTAGAGGCAATAGTATTTTGTATGGATGGCAGAACACATACTCATCACTTCCATAAACCTAGCATTTGCAAGACTAAACAATGATGTCAGATAAAAGCATATTTTAAATAATAACTTCAAGAAGTATCCCAAATTACTACTTATATACAATAGCAAGGAGAAGTCTTATATCTCCTTCTCTCTTCCCATCCACATAGAAGTTAGTATTATATCACAAGCAGTGCTCAGATATTTATGTTCTTTTGATGGATACCTACAATTCAGAGTCATCAACTCAGTGGGACATGGATGAAATAAAACAAAATTTCCTTGATACGAGCGTTTTTGATAGATGTTATTTAGGGTTGTACTGTTCGACTCCAAAAGTGAACTAATGTTTTTGAAACGAAGCCCATCATGCAGATCTGAATCATGACCCTCACATTAGGAGTGAGTGAATGAAGGTTGTTAAATTCAAAAGAAAGTTTGAGGGAGCAGCCTGGAAAAGGTTACTAAATTTTAAAACTGTCTTTATGGCATTTATGTGCCAAAACAAGAATACTTCTACAATAGCTCAAGAGAAGAACCACTAAAAAAATGTTGCCTCACCTGAATAAAAGAAGCAAAATGAATTTTAGAAATATTAGCGATAAACCAAATTTGTAACTATGGGTTTAGAATGGGCTGCAGCCCACTGTCATCCGTCATACGATACAGTGTCTGGTCAAGTATAATATCCTCCTTCATCCCCACAGACATATAAAGGAGGGTGAAGTCATTTTTCTGATTCAGACCTGCTCTGAACTTTCACAGAAATGTGTATTTTTTGGCTTGAGTGCATCCTTGGCTTTAAAGGAAATGCAGCCAGAATCCTTGTACCACCGAAATGAGATATTCTTTCCCCAAGAACGCAATCTCCTCCCCACCTAATCCTCAGTACCTATCTTTCTTTAAGATTTAAATTTACAGTAAAAATCTGCTTTAAGGCTTCATCTTAAACACCAACTAAAATTCCTTGCTGTATAAACACAAAAAGGCATCTTTTATCTCCTGTACAGAATCTGTGATTGAAGAAAACCAGTATCAATAAGAAAGGCACATACCCCAAGGCATGACTAAGAGAAATTGCATGCATTGTAGGGGACATTTTCTTCCACTACTGCCACGGGACGGTTAGGAGAAGAACGTGAGTAAACCAGCCTATCTTTGCCAGTCACTTCTACTCAGAACAGCCATAGTTCATCTGCTTGTAGACAGCACCAGGTTCTCAGCTAGAAAAGGTCAGTGCCGAGGGGAAAATGGGACAGCACTAAATTAAGAGACTGAAAGGAAGGATTTAACAACATAGCTGTTGAAACAAACCACGATGGGCTGGGGAACAAATTCTCATCCAGTCGCCCATCAATCCACTGTTCTGTTCCTGGATGAATAATGCAGGAGGAATACAGAGTATTCTGAGATATAGACCAATCCTTTCCAAATGACTGGAAGTTTTTGACACAATTTTATACAGACACACAGAGTCATTACTCTAGACTACATTCTGGAATCCAAATGTCTCAAATAATATACAAAAATAATATCAAGAAAAGAAGCAAAATAGTTATTGAAATAACCAAGTACCCAAAAAGGACCAAGGAGGATGACTTTTTCTTACCCTTTACCACTAATGAAATCTCTGCTCCTCTGCAATACACTGAAATATTTTTGCACTGCATGACTGGTACATTAGCATTAATTAGCTACTATTGTGCAATGTCAGATAGGATGGCATATTTTCACATATATGGTGTTGTTACATAGTATTTGCAGAGCTCCCTGAGTATGATAGTGCGCCTTGTCCATAACTATCTACAAATACAAAAGTAAACATAAATAGATGCAAATTCAGAGGTATTTTGTAAGGTATACTTCAGACTCTTTCAGTTCTACTTGTTCCTTCCAAAAGATGTGTGAATTTATGAAAGTTTTAAATGGGTGTAATTTACAAGCTGAGAAGCCAGAAAAAGTGGCAAGAACACTCAAGTTATAAGAAGTGGCCTACTTTTTTCTTTTTTTTCTAAATTTCTTTTTTCTTTACAGTTGCAAGCTTTTCTGCTTGCAGCCTTTTTTTATGACCTCTCAGTGCATGAATTATACCGCCTAAAGAATAAACTATTAAAAAAGACCGGGGCTGGAATGAATAAAAATCAGTTAGAGTAGGTCAATTGTATGAACCTCTTCCTAACATCTGTCATCTTTTGCTGTTTTATGCTGGGTGTTCTTAAAAAGAACATGAGAACCCTGCCCAGAGGAACCTCAGCCCGAGGAGACTAGTGCAAGGCAAAACCATTCTGTAATGAACGCAATCAATTCTCTGAGAAAATGCATTAGCAATATCTTCTCTTATTTTCATGACTCGGATAAGCTGCAGTTGACCAGTGAAGGCTGGGAAGCAAAGGGAACAAAGACCATTTTCAGATGTTTGTTACTTAACTCTTGTTATACATCAAAAACATCTTATAGGAGAAAAAAAGCAATTTTTTGCTTCTTTCACTGTGCATCTTCTTGCCCAGCTTTGTCCTTCAGCCATGGAAGCACTGCTCTAAGTATTCAACAGGTTTTCCCCATTTCCTTCCAAAGCAGCTTTCATGTATGAAGACAAAAGGCCCTAAATCCTTACTAAATCTGCTTCGTGAGCCCCTTTTCCAATGAGAAGGTAGAAAATGATGGACATCAAATATTAAAGATGGACAAAACCTGACAGGCTGACAGGATCTTAAATATTCCGTACTGTTTCCTGCTATGCATTTTCATTCTTTCATAGAGATAGATGTCTGCAGCACTGTTTCACTTAAACATAAAAAGTCAATGCACAGATGATGGGACACCCAACAGAGTGCTTCCCACCACGTAATGCCTGTCCAGAAAACGTAACACAAGAGCAAAGGTGCCTGAAATTATTCCACTCATGAATTTAAACAAAAATCCTAAATTTCTTGCTAATATTTTGAAATGCAAATGCAGTAAACATTTTTATATATATAATGCAAGTAGTAAATTTCACTTACAAGTCTTACAATTTTCACAGCATCTGCTATTTCAAGTACCCATTATGAGAAGAGCCCTAAAGTATAGAGATTCACACCCAAACACTGAAAAGCTGAATAGTGAATCAATACCAAAGACAAAAGAAAATCCATTCTGTCTCCTGTTTAGCTAAACAATTAATGGGAAATAAAATGTCAGCCACTAAAAGGTATTTTTGAAATGGCATCACACTGTTAAGCAGTCAGAAGTGGTGAAAAGGAACAAGTTAGACACTTTTGCCTATATCATTATATGTTAAAAAAGCAGAAAACTTAATGTATCTCATTAAATAGGAGATGATTACATTCAGCTCCTAACACACACTCAGCAGTGATGCTTGTTCTTATTATGGATGGGTAACAGCCGGATGATTATAGATACATCCTGATGCTCAGATAAAATTCCTCTTTTAGCAACAAGTTTATAAAGGTTCATTATGAACAATGTGAATATATAGATGTCTAGGAAAACCCATAAAGGTATAAAAATCAGAGTGGTAGCAAAGGATTAGGGCTTTTTATTTGCCTCTGTTACAATACGCATTGCAGAACTGAAAAAAAAAATGTTTGGAGGTAGTTTTTACCAAATAGCATTCATAACAATAAACAAGATCTTTATCCATAGCTGTTGGCAAGTGAGGGATAATCAATACCTCTACTTGCTCAAGGTGTTAGAAATCTGACAATTTCCCGTAAAATCAGTTAGCCCCTTGCTCTCAAGCCTCTACCTAACTCGTTATCTATTATAGCATATGCCTATAGCTGTCCTGTGGAAAGTCAAAGCTTAATATTGCATGGATAACAACGCATTGATCCTAGAGCAGCTTCAGTCTATTCATGAACAATCCTGATGAATAATGAGATATAGATCCAACTTTTAACTCTCCTAATCTACACCTGAGGAATGCAGACTGCAAAAGAAAAAAAAAAAATCAGGGGTTTTTTTGGCATCTACCACACTCTAACGGGAGGACTAACACCTCTGAATCCTATTGCTTTCCAGTAGAATTCATTATACCATACCACAGACAACAGTTTTTGCAAAGAGGCTCAGCTGTTGAGAATGTGTTTCAAAGAAAGCAATGAGGTTTTACTCAAGATTACAGTTGCATTTACTGCTGCTTGGAAGTGAATTTACATCACCTATGTTCCTGAGAAATGGAGGATCTTCTTCTCTGCCAACATGGCATTAAAAATGCATTATCTATTGACTTGAGTGGCTAATTGCAATGATAAACTGAAAATATATATTACTATTGAGCGGTGTATAAAAACAATTGGAGGTACAGGATCAGGGTCAAATAATAAGTCAATCTGTAACCCATCTTTGACTGGTAAAGAAAACACAATTAATACACCTATTAAGGTGTTCCCTGGGTGTTCCCAGTAAAATTACTAAAAGAAAATTGATTCTGTTTTGCCTCAAACCAGGACATTACATCATCTGTAAGAAGCAGGAGCAAACTGCTGAATGCGGTTTGCATTCATCAGTCTTTTAAACAGCATATTGATTTCTAAAGAAAAAAACATGGAGGTGAACATATCAGGTATTTTGATTTCCAAGTCTGTTGGAAACAAAATTCTCCACCAGTTCACCAAAGCCGAGGACAGTTTTTCATATCTTTCTTTCACAAGAAAGTTATGCATCAAGCCCTACTGCACACAAATGCTGAACTACAACGGACAATTCAAAAAGGCTGGAAACAGGCTGAGCTTCACCCAGGGACTTGTTTACCCCCAGCTGATGCCTTGTGATGCCTTTGAAGTTATCTTGACCTCAGCTGCCTTTTCGGAGAACAAATTACTTTACCTGTGGGTTATGAGCACTTAGTTCCTCGCTCTGTAGAGCCCAGTCGTCCTTCATACCTCAAATAACTTTCCTCTTACACCTTTTTCATTGCTTATAATTTACCTGAAGAGCTTTGATGTTATTTCCTGTATTGAAACTCTTCTCTTCGTAGCCATGGAGGTGAGCCTATGTTCAAGACGGTGCCTATGCCGAGGAGTTATTTCTTGTGTCTCAAATTTTCTCCTCAGCCTTCGCGCCCACATGCTGGCTCCAACTCTGGCCAGGGGCTTTTCCCCAAGTGGCAAAATTCAGACAAGAGGATGCACACATTCACTCATACCCACATCCTCTCACCCTACAACCTTAATTGAAAACTTCGGCATTGTAGCCTAAGGCAATGGAGAGATATCTCTAGATTACCTGCCCATGGAAGAAGCTAACCAGAATTTCTGTACTTGGTTTTCAGATTATATCCTTTCCTGTCATTCCTTCCTGCTATTTTATTTATATTGTTTGTTGTTAATATGTATTTACATGTCTGTTTTCTTTTCTGTATGTGCCCAGGTCTCAGAGGCATTAAGAAAACCCACCAAAACAAAATTAAAAAACCCAAAATAACACAATAAAAAAGACCTAGCAAGTCTGTTATTTTGAAAGAAGTGTGGAGTGGAAAAAAAGAAAAAAATCTCAGCAAGGAAAAGAAAAAGGTGTCCTACCACTAGATCATGACTTAATTCCTCCAGAGCAAAGTTCCTTTTAATTACTTTTCCTTGATAGACAAACTAATTCACTGACTGCTGTCACATTGTAAAGCACTGTCTATAATTTTGTAAGATTGTGCCTCCTTGCTTACAAGATTGTGGGATTTTTTGTATTTGTTGATCTACATTCCATTTTTCTTGTCCATTTCCTTCAAGTCAATACCTTTTGAACTGTATTTTCTCTTTCGTTCTCCCACAATAATCAAACCATCAGCATATCCAAAATGTTGCCACAGGCCATATGAACTCCTTTTTCCCTGAGAATGTCACAATAAATGCACGCCTGTTGCCATGCCCACATATGCTGAGGAATGTATCTGTTTTCTTTGACCTTAAACTGACATCAAATAGGGCAAAGATTTGACTTCCTGCTTATGCTTTCATCCTTTGAGCTATAAGCACACAACTCTCTTATCCTCTTCTTTATCTGGTTTTCCAGTTTCTCCCGCTGTGTCCCAAAAGCATTGCATGGCACACATTCGTAAAATGTATCAAATCCACATATATGGTTTGTTCTTATTCATATTGAATTAGTTCAGTACGCTCTTAACAGTAAGCAAATATACAGATAAAGCACCTATGTTTGGACTTAAATTTCTGTTCCATTCTGGTCCTCCTGCTTGTTTAAATACAGAAATAGATACGGATGTGTCCTTTTTTCCCCGAAAATTCCCTGCGCTGCTGCCTTTGTATAGTTATCAGGTGATTTTTTTCTTGCTGCTCATAATTTCTTACAAAACATGATTTTCAACTATAGCCTCATCAAAAGGAAAGTTAAAAGAAGGAGACTTGAAACAGGCAGCCAGATAAGGAGACATCAGATTTGTTGGATTTTTTTTTCTTTTTTTCTCTTATTTTCACACAAGCATTTGCATCTGTTTAGAGGGGGCAGGGGGTGAAAGATAAACACCATGCATATGATTCACAAATATGTTTCACCATATGGAAAGAAAGATGGACCTGAGAAAAGGGGACTTATTTTTCCTCTTCTACAGTATTTTTTAATTGTTTCTCAATAGAGTTGAAATAGATCTCTCATTTGCAGAAAATGTGACAACACAAGATGTCACTCAATACTTACATTCAACATCTAAATAAAATAAAGTACTGGATCTCGGGAATGAAGGAATCAATTGTGTATATCCGTATAATAAAAAATACATTTCTTCCATATGTAACCATAATACATTAAATATTGCAATAGCCTTCAACTTGGAGGTTTAGATATGCAAACTCCACTGAAGAGGTGAACAGATAAGACTTTTTGACTGGGGCTAAAGTAGTTGAGGCTCACAGAACAGAATCATAGAATGGTTTGTATTGGAAGGGACCTTAAAGATCATCTCGTCCTGGCCTGGCCTTGAACACCTCCAGGGATGTGTTCACCTCCACAGCTTCTCTGGGCAACCTGTTCCAGTGCCTCACCACCCTCACAGTAAAGAATTTCTTGCTAATATCTAACCTAAATCTGCCCTCTTTCAGTTTAAAACTGCTACCCCTTGTCCTATCGCTCCACTCCCTCTGACTCAACGAATGTCAGGACTGATCTCACCTGTGCTAACTCACAGTGTCCCAGAGGGACTGACGGAGTACCATGCCCTAACCATGCCCTCTGCCACACTGGCACACTCCTTATAAGAAGGGCCAAGCCTACAGAAGTGTCTGTTTCCGCAGTGGAATAATGTGCAAATGAGAAATACACTTTCTGTGTCCATGACCTCCAAGTGCCAAAGTAAGGAAAGAATACAGACAGTTTAAAATGCATAAAACCAACAATTTGTGGAAGAACAAGTGAGAGAGTGGACAAAGAAACGTAGCTTTTACTGTAATAAATTGAAGGTTTTCTAAACTATTTCCTGTGTTATACCGCCTTGTTTTCTTTTTTCTTTTCTTTTTAATATTTTTTGAAGAGAAATTTAGCTGTGAGTTTAACTTGTTATCAGTGGTATTTCCTCAGGACTTTGTTCATGCCACTTCCATGCCTTTGCAAGGATTTTTGATAATTACTGAAAAAAATCACTGAGTTTAGGGACTATTACCTATTATTCTGTTCAAATTCTATAATGGGTTGAGTATGGAGATGTGGGAAAATAACAGTAAGGAGACCAAGCCCGCTTATAAAGGGTTTGAGCCACTGTATTTCATGCATCAAAGGTGAGACTGCAGAGGCATTATAGGAGAAACTAACCAACAGAACACGTAATTGAGAGTATAAAACTTACAGCAGGCGGGACCCCTCTTCTGCCTCTTCAGTTTGCCTGTCAGGTCTTTTTAATTGTTTGTACTTTTGGCCTGACTAAAAGCAAAGAAAGACCAACAAAAAGCCAAAACATCTACTTATTTTGGAAATGTGAGTAACTTTCTACTACATAGTCTACAATATTTTAGTAGAGATATATCACTTGGCTAATTCAGGGTTAATTCTTTGTAGACTGAAAGTCTCAAATAGGTGGAAAGAAAGAAAATTCTTGTATGTCCTTGCTAACTAATTAACAATCATCTATCAGATCTACTAGTGCTTAAAATAATATGACAACAGCAGTTGTGGGTTTTTTTGATCAATCATATATGCTCTTAATTTTAAGAGTAAAAAATAATCATTTATTTTTAAATCCACATTTGAAAGGAGCTTGGTTTGTGGTACAGTTTGTTTGGATTCCTGACAATGTAACATCTCTTTGGCATTTAAGACCCCATCATCTTTAGAGATACGTCACCTTGCAGATTCAGTATTTCACAAAGCATTCCAAGGTGCCAGCGGAAAGCACCGAGATATTTGGGAAATGTCAGGGTGCAGAGCAGGTAATTTGCCTTCCAGTAACATGCTGGGACAAAGAAGAGACCCTCTTCAGGTTGTGGACTGGTAGGATGCTCTGTCAGCGATGACAAGGAGAGTGCTGCTGCTGGGAGCTGCCCCTGCATGTGTGTGTGCAGCTGTGTGATTCCTGCTGCTTCTGGAAAACCACCAGCTTGGGAATTGAACTCTCCCATGGAAAAAAGCAGCAATTAAAACAATGCTGCCAGCAAATATAAAACCAGAGGCGCTGGATATATCTGCCTATGACAGGCACTAATTTCAGAGAATAAACTTTAATTCTTTTATCTCCTTGCATGGGATCAGGAGTTAGAAAACAGGGAGCCACCGTGATTGAGTTCACTGTTTCTGCTAAGGTGCTCAATCTCCAGCAGTCAGAAGAACATGCTATTTACATGGTGGGTGATTTACATCAATAAAAAATTTGGTATTTCACAAAAAGACAAACAGACACCCTTTTTTCTTTCTTTACATTTCTGTCAAGCTTTATATCTTCAAAGGTGTGTATGAGTAATTCCGCCCACCGTTGCCAGTAAATAGGTTGGAAAAAGCCTTTGGATTACATGTTATACTTAGGAAAACCTGGGAAACTGAGATTAAAGCCAACATTCTCAAAGGCGGTCTCTGATTTTGAGATTATTGTGTTAGCAGCAATACCTGTAAGCCAGACGTTCAGATGTGCAGTGCTGGGCAGCCCCTGCTCCGCTCTCAGCAGCCTCACCACTTCTGAACATCCACCCAGGAATTTAGATGCCCAAAATATGTAACTATGGAAATCTACTCATAAACCATCTTCCCTAAACTCGCAAAAATCAGTCCCATTTTTCACGCCAGCTAAAATGCACTGCTTGACAATATTATGCCTCCTCAGGAAGTCATTTCATCACAGATTGTCACTGTTATCTTTGTGCTGTCCCATCTATACATACCACACACCACTCGGCACAGAATTAGGTATTTCTCTATCTAATTTAAAACCAGCCCACATTTAAACACCTATGCAGAACAAATGCAGTGCTGTGGCTGCAAATCAACACTCAAACCTGTTTATTGTGGAGGTGAAAAGATATTCTGCTGGTGTTTCAGCAGTGCAAGTGTTTAAGGAAAAGGGAATCCACTAAATGAGTTTGGAGGACAAAATCTGCAAGCAGTAGAATATATGGAGAAATAGAAAACAGAAAAAACAAATGGTCAGCACATAGCCTGGGAAGTCCTGGACAAATAGGAGCAGTGGGCATGAGGCAAAGTTGTCAGATGAGAAGAGAGAAATTCGGAGAAAAAGCAGTACAGATACCCAATATGAATTGTCAGGGAAGTTCATATGGACCGAGACATTGTGGATAAACAAACATCTCCAGAAATACTTTTCATAGAAACAGTATTTCCTTCAGGGGTCTGTACTGGGACCAGTACTGTTTAATAGCATCATCAATGACACAGACGGTGGCATGGAGAGCACCCTCAGCAAGTTTGCAGATGATGCCAAGCTGAGTGGCGCAGTTGACACGCCCAAGGGATGGGATGCCATCCAGAGGGACCTGGACAAGCTTGAGAAGTGGGCCCATGTGAACCTCATGAGGTTCAAAACGGCCAAATGCAGGGCCCTGCACCTGGATAGGGGCAGCCCCTGTATCAATACAGGCTGGGGGATGAAGGGATTGAGAGCAGCCCTGCTGAGAAGGACTTGGGGGTACTGATGGATGAGAAGCTGGACACGAGCCAGTGCTTGCAGCCCAGAAAGCCAACTGCACCCTGGGCTGCATCAAAAGCAACTGCACCCTGGGCTGCATCAAAATCCTGCTTGGGAATGGGGATGGCTGGCGCAGGGGAAGCAGGGGGACGGGGGCAGGGACCAGCCCCTTTTCCTGGTACCCGTCTGGGGGGGGGTGCGCAGCCAGACCCCAGCTTTTGGGCGATACACAGCCAAACCCTGGGTTTTGGGGTCTGCTTGGAAGTCGCCACAGCATATGGCAGGGGTAAGACGTGTCCCCAGCCTCCCAGCCAAACCATCAAGGACGTTCAACACTGTTTGCTTCTGTAGCCTTCCAGGCAAGCCCACCAGCCAGGCTGGGCTGGGCTGGCAAAGGAAGCTGCTCCTGGCCGGGTCACGGCTCAGTTCATGAATATTAAAATAGCCTCTTTCTCCCTTCACTGAAACTCAACGGATATGCAGGCTTCCCTTATCTCAGCCATTTCTTTATTATGCTTTTATTAGATTTTGCTTCTAAAATCATGTCCTCGAGCAACTGAATTTTTACATCTTTTTAAGTTATGGGGAATTTTTTTGCTCACATGTCACTCCTTGTTTACATCTCAGGGTAAAGCCCTTCTGAAGGTATCACCACAGTTAAAAGTAAATAAATTGCTGCTTATATTTCATGAAACATATTTTTCTTTCCTGATAATTCACTACTTCTAAAGGAAAAAAGAAATAGTAAATGGACAAAACGGGGTAAATTATTCTTTAATAATATTCTGGTTTACGTGGTTTTAAATTAAATGCTAAACCCCATGCAAAAATTACAATATTAGTATAATCTTCTCTCTTTTAATGGCATGAAAATTTTTCTGACTTGCTGAAACCTCTACCAGGAGTCAATCCTCAGGGCCAATGAGCAGAATGGCAAATAGACAGAGCACATTTTAAAGCTAAGTAAAAGTACTCTTGAATAATTTACAATCATCAATGTTTTATTTGTCTAAATATAATATTTATGACTCTCATTTATGAAATTACTTAATGAAACATAAAATGTTATGAGCTATAATTTATTTTATTAAAATGAATATCAGGAACATTCAATTACTGGTATGGATAATCTCATCTGAATTGAATCCCTATAGCTGGGCACTCTCTAATTCTTTCTAAGGCTCAGAAGCCACAGACACATTACTTACAGAACAACTGCTCTTTGTGAAGAATAGAGAGCCCCTACAGCACCCAGGAGAGTGCTTATTATATTTATTTTACGTGGAATAAAAGAGCACTCTTTAAAACTCTCAACTGCCTTGGATAACAAAGCCCTAACCTGCAAACAATTACAAATGTTAATAACCGTCATTACTTGCCATTAGGAGGACACCCATATATTTAAGCTAAAATATATAAATAACTGTAATTAATAGCATAATTATTTGAAAATAGGTATTCTGTGAAGCATTCCAGGTATTTATCAATGTAGATTCCTCTAAGCAGAGATGGAGAATACCTCATCTATACCTGCAACTGATAAAGTCACAATTGAAAACTGTCAAAACACAAAAATTTATAATCTAGAGATTCAAAACCTAATCTAAACCAAAATGGCTGGATTGGAATATATTTCTCTCTTATGCTTTCGTAGCTGAGATATTTATTCCAAAGTGATAAAAGAATTCAGAAAATACTACTCTGCATGAGTAAGTAAGGAACTAGGTCAGCTATGTTGTTAAAAAAAAATAGATTACAGCAGCTATTCTAAAACCAGAACACAAAGAATAAAGTTTAGAAAAGGTCTTTGATTGTTTTACAGTTTTAAAAGTCCCTTCCCATTGTTCCATTAAATTTTTATTTTAATCTGTGTTTCTGTTTTCCTCATGCTACAAGTTGATCCAACTTTTTTTGTGTGAAAAGCCAGATTCCTACTTCCTCAATATCAAAAAATCTCACATGTGATTTATTACAGACCAAGCATTATCATCTGATCCAGTAAGTCAATACATTTAAATGTCTATTCTGGCAAAGTAAAGAGCACTTTTTATATCGTAAAAGTTACATATCTCCTTGCATAAAAACCCTTGCTAAACCATTGCCTTCTACTGCCTCTCTCTTCTCTAAATATTGCTGATACCTGGTTCAGCATCACTACCCTGTCTTTTTGAGCTCATCTGAAATCTGAATTAGACACAGTTTTTCCTCCAGTGGTACTGATGTGCTTTGCTTCTTGTGCATCTTCCTTACAAACACACTGAGTATTTTGAGATCACACAGTATCACAGAGTCTATTGTGATACAAATCTAAATATACCAGATACTGCAAGAGACCAAAACTACAGGATACCAGGCAGTAACCATAAGAAATCATTAATTTTAAGTTCCAGTTCATGAAACTAATGTATAAGCACTCATTGAAAGATATATGAAATTTACAAAGTGGAACAGGCAGTAACAACCCAACCCAACCCACAAAACTCTATGCTGTTGTATCATTAAGCGTTTCAGGCCCACTGGGCAATGCTTTCTTAGGATTTTGAATGCCTCAGCATTTAAACAGACCAGTGATATAAAAAGGTAGTCAGAGATAACACATCAATGGGACACAAGATGATACTACTTCTATCTAGCTCAGAAGATGGCACTCAACTGTAAAAGGTAAGTCCAGGTTTCACTGAGCAAGCTGCAAGCACCATGTTATTATTTGGTCATTTGGCACCCCTTCTTCCACATGTGAACATCCAAAACCATGATGATCACTGCCTCTAGATGAGCATGGAATAACATTAAAATCATCATTAAAAATATTTAAGATCCATTGTATTTACCCTTTGTTTATAACAGGTTACAAGTATCTCTACAAGTAAAGGGAGAAAATTACAAAAGGAACCTTTTTTTTTTGTAATCACAAGGTTCATGGAATCATGGAATCACGGAATTTCAGAGTTGGAAGGGACCTCTAGAGATCATCCAGTCCAACCCCGTGCCAAAGCAGGATTGCCCAGAGCACATCACTCAGGGCTGCATCCAGACGGGGCTTGAAAGTCTCCAGA